>OY982572.1:11695247-11980342 GCA_963859945.1 Euplagia quadripunctaria
AGTAAGTGCATTGTCCACAGGTAGCGCGGGCGTGGGTGCGGGTGCGGTTGCAGCCATGGCCGGCTGATGGACCCGGGCTGGTGGTCGCCGTCGCCGTCGGCCTCGCCGCCGCCGCCGCCCCGCGCCCCGCCGCCCCGCTGTCGATGCCGCCAACCATTCTCCACCAGCTACACTTGCTTGCCACACTATGGTTAGTTTAGTTTGTTTTATCAACAAGGTTAAATTTGTACTAATTGATGTCTTTAAACACTCGAATTCATATGACACACTATTATAGTCATAAACATATTATCTATGTAAAGTACTGTAATTTATTTTGAACAACCTACATTATATTATGTTGTCAGTAGTGTTCCATATAAAACTCAGACACCGTACAAGTAGCGTTTACCTACAACGAGGGGTGCAATTAGATAAATACTTTATTGTTTATTTTTTAGTGTTTATGAGAAAAACTTTTGTTAAACTCGTAGAAGACCTACCTACAGAAGAGGATTGCTTCATATTGTACATATTATTGAAACTTCTTCAAGGTAATTTGCTAGATTAATATAGATGAATGTATTTTTTTTTCTTAAACTGTCTGTATGTAAATATGCTCAAGTAAAGCTTTATAATCTGTGGATGTCAAGAACGTCCGTGAAGCTAGTTTTTTATTCAGACTATTTTTCTGACGACTCTCGCCATTTGGTTACAAAAAAACAGGCAAAAGTGCGCTGTATTTATGAGATGTACACGAAACTAGGGAGCATAACATGCTTTAGATCATAAAATGTAACTTGTTGCTGATCGGTTGCCCGATAAATCTGCCCCTTTCTGTCGAACATAAATCAAAGGTTTCGAAAAATCTTTCTTTTGACGGATCTGCGGATATCTACTATTTACGGTGAACATATTTAAATATAAAGCCTTTCAAATAACTTTAGATACGTTCTGAAAGAAAGTTTTAGATTATACATAGGATTAAAACTAAATGAAAATAAGAATAAAATTGACATGATTATACTTTTTACATGGTACGTAGGAACCTAGGAATACCCAACAGGTTCAAATTATATTCAACTAAAGATAAATTAAAACGTCTATTGATTTCTAAGTTAAGTTAACTTTAATAAAAATTATAGTTTCACGTAAACGTGAACACGATCAGTAGAATTCGAATTGGACGTGCCCCATGTTTCACTCATAAACAAAAGTTTTATAGGAATTCACGAATCAATTTACTCGTCCAGAAAAAAAGATATAAAACCCAAATATAGTCACTTATCCTAAGTTAAATTTCTTTAGTTTCGCAATTATTTTACAAATGAAATAATAATAGCATCTGCCAGCTCCAAACAACCGACCAATAGACGCGTTTAACTGCTTGCCATCGAAGGATACATGTGCATCGACATATACAAAATATATTTATATACATTTCGATTGATATTTTCTTTCATTCATGAGTAGCCAACACATACAGAGCCGAGCCACAAGTAGTTTTCACTATGGCTCACTTAATTGCATCGTCCTTTGAATGACAAAAGCTAAAATGTTCAGAACAACAAAAGCCTCGGGTGGTAGTGTAAGATTTGACGTTAAAATCACAATTTTTAACTTCTAAATGCGACGCATGGCCGAACTGAAAATTCAGTACAAGCTAATCTTTACAGACAAATATTCAATGCTTCTTATTGATATCAAATACAAGTTAGAAAAAGATTTCTGGTGACTTACGTTGCTCATTAGGAACTACTATTTATGTCAACTCCGCCAACTAAGCCAAATCTTTGTGGTGGAAGTAATTTCTTATTTGTATTATTACTGGATTGACTTTAAGTTAGTTTATCTCTGGATTGTTAACCACTGTGTAATGACCATAAATCAAATTTGAAAGATATTTTAAGAAAATAACTTCAAGTATACGAAAGTTTTGCATAAAATAGGTATTAATGTTTACTGGCGAAACCCTTATGAGGTCACGTCAACTTTTCTATTAGCAATATATTTTCCTGTTTTTATACAAAGGTTCACCTTTAATATAAATGTTAAGAACCTCTGTGATTTGGACGTTGCGTAGGAAGGACCTCACTTAAAAACGTAAAATACCGACGCGGGATTTATTTCCACAACCGCAGCGGTCAACACAATTTCTTCCTAACGAATGTGTGTTTATCCACCGGATGTGAAGCACTTAGTCGCTCGACTTTTCTTTCTTTACACTTCTTACATTTAAAAGGCCTTTTTCCACTTGTTTTGTTTCAGGGAAAGATTAATGGTGTCTCAAATTGTACGGAAACGTGTGATCTCAGCATTGGTCGGCGCTATTCAATTTTCTCTTTTTTTGTTCTGGAAACTTATACGCTTTACTTATTTTATTTTGTATTGCAGTATGATTTTCATACGATTTAGTTTTTTAAGCAAAGAGGAAAAACTTCTTCCGAATCTTCTTATTTGCAAAAATATTCGGAAAATGTTTACTATACTTGGCTTTCTACCGGGCGACTGGAATCTGACTCGTAACATAGATGTTTAAGGCTAGGTTAGATATACGAGTACTGCTAGCATGATTTTAGTATCGTCTACCCACTTTATGAGCTCTAACCGATCTTATGCAACGTGTCAAATAACGGTCGTATATGAGGGTCGTTAAGTTTAACCGATAAATATTTAAGTCAGCTTGAAAAATATTGGTTCCTGAAATAAAATATTATATTTTTCGTTTAAATATTCTTCAGACCTTTTAATTTTTTAAGAAATCATCAATCATTTATTTAGACGGATATATCAGCGCAGCAGCAGCAGGCACCTCTCATCGCTTATCATCGATAGTTATATAAAATAAACGTTCCCACCATCCATGATATTACCGGTAGATAATTATTGAATATCGATCATTGAGTTTTTATGGAGGTCATCGCACAGTATTTCTATCGCTTAATGTGTCGAGACATAACCCAGAATTTGTTCCTAATAAAAATAAACGTGATCAATAAAGTCCACAGACGCAAGATTTATTAGTTATCTGTATTATTTAGGAATTGGTTCATCTATGACGCCCAAGCTATATATTTTAAGTCTTATGAAGTCTTAATGGCTATTTGTAATTTATTAGCCGCTTCCCAAACCACTCAATCTAATATATGATGCGCATATTTTAACACCATAACAATCCATGAAATATGACTTGGCCTAATAAAAGTTTGGAAGAAACAAGGGCGAGTGAAATTTGTGTGATTGTAATAAAATTAAGTTTTTGTCCAAGTGCAAGGAATTCTATGACCGCAAGGCATAGCATTTCTGCTTGAACTTAAGCCCAGCAAATCGGGTAAAATCTCCTTCACACAAAACAAAGCGGATATTTGCGTATAGTTTTTATACTTTGTTTTTAATATAGTTTTAATACTATTATATTGTTTTGTACTTGTTTTTTATTGATCGTTAGTTGGCTCTTGATCATAAATTAATTATATCATGAAATGCGAATAAACAAACAAATATTCAAAATATATTTTTACGATAGTAAAACATTTCAACAATAATTGGGATAACAGTACCCGTGAACTTATAATAATAGGTACTTGAACACGAAAATACCCGTGAATTGTAAACCGAATATTGCCTTCAGCCTCGTTCACTTTGAATCTACTTCACCCAAACTAATTTTGTTGAAGGTTCTATACATTGACATTTAACTGCGGTAATGGTGCTTCATTATTTGGCACTTATATAAATGTTGCTATGAAAACAAACAAAAGTTCGATAAAGAAATTAGTTTGGTGCGTTGATAAGCTGAGTCATGCTAGAATGATATTTTTAAATCTATTTATACCACATTCAATGCATACATGGATCTAGATGTTAGCCAACAAAGGGAATAGATAAGAGACGCCTGCATATAAAGATGAAATGCGTATGTTGAGATGGATGTGTTGTGCCTGCAATAAAGATAAGTTGAGAGACAATACATTGTCACAGAGTACGGGGAGGTGAGCAAAATGTATACAAGGGTAGAGGACGACGAAACAAAAGATCGATGGACTGCGTGAAAGACATGGTAGGAAGAGGAATAATCAGTGAAACGACAAATGATACAGTAGAATGGAAGAAGATAAAACATTGCGACAATCCCAAATTAATTTTGTAAAGGGGCAAGAAGATGATTATTTCAACTCGACCTGTCGCGGTGGTAGTGTATGCGACTGCCACGCCGGGGGTCGCGGGTTCCATTCCTGCTCAGTAAAAATATTTGTATGCATGAATATGTCTATTTGCATAGGTCTGGGTGTTTCTACGTAAAATATGTAAGTATTTAAAAAAAATGCATTTATATTTATGCGTGTTCTAGAACATAGTACAAGCTCCGCTAACTTTGGGTTTAGATACCGATATTACCGATGTGTAATATGTCCCAAGATATTATTATAATTTCAACTACAGACAATATATACATGGGCGGACTCTAATTCTTACTAGTAGCTACTCTATTTCTTTTTACCCATGACGGTACGGAGAAGGTATATGCGTTTAGGGTGAGATGTTTATTTGTTTCTTTGTTCGTTTGTGCAAACCAAGGTTGCCATCTATCTCCAAAACTAATAGTCGGTTTTCAGTTATGGGTTCGTGGTTGATTGATGTTGGTTCTTAGATTGGTGTTACAGTGGTAACTTACCAGGGGGCGCTGCAGTAAACATTTGATGACAGCCCCGGCGGATATTCTTTGGTTGTTTATTAAGTTCATAGATAGTTGAATATGTTATTTATTATTGCCACATCTAAGTATATCTACAAGAAACAAATAGGCACGTAAGGAAGTGCTATGAAAACTGATACTCCATTGTTTATATGACCGACTTCGCGAGAGATCAACTCTATTATAAAAAGCTTTTAATGTTTATTATTTTTCGTTACATAATCTGATTAAGTCGGGGTTTTTTTTAATTATTTTATCATTTTTGGATTACGTTTTAACCGTCGTGGTTTTTTCAAAAGTTTAAATTTGCTTTTTATCTCTCTACTAAATAAATATATTATTGAGTTACACACCTTTTATCTCAAAAATTACAGTTAAACAGTTGGGTTATGGACAGTGTCAGGACGTTGGTATTTTACTATGTACAGATTTTGCTTAATTTGGGTTAGTATAGTGCTTTAAATTCATTCAAATTGCGCCGTCCTATGTTGATGATAGGATTTAAAAAATCTGATTTAGTTCTCGATCTGTTTTGCTTTGATTACTTAGCGAAACACTCTCAAAGCCTGATTACTCAAAGCTGAATCGGATAGCTATAATTTATCAGTGTATTGTTCACAGAATTCATGCCTATTGTATTGTTCGAATATCGAATATCGGCTTATTTATATAGCTTGAGAATTAATCTCATACAGATTTAGACTATTTTAAGGAAATATCTATATATTAATATGTGAAGCGAAAACTTTGGATCCCTTTTTACGAAAATTTCGCGGACGGAGGAGTATGAAATTTCGCACACTTATAGTGCATACGGAGAAGAAGTCACGAATGCTAAAATTTTTGAACAATATTTGCTACAAAGCTAAAAAAAAAGGAAAAACGGGTACATACAGCTATGAGTGTCCAGTATTTATTTTGGCCTGTCATGGTACAAAAGTCTATACAATGACAGGTCAAGTAATATTGGCCAATGAAATAAACCATGGTCGAAATTCGACCACTACGCGATCTCTAGTATTCATAATTACGATGTGGGCACACAGCTACGCCAGATGTTATAACGTTGAAGGTAGAAGAAAAACATCGTGTTATCTGTTTATTGTTGTATATAGTAAATTAATTAATTAATTTAAACAATTTATTCCATTTTTATACATACCAGTGATTCCAATCAATTTATGACAGAACATCAAATCGTATTTCTATGGTGCACTAAAAACAAATTCTCCACGAGTCGTGTATTCGTTTTGCGGGCTAACGGGTATGGAACCTTTGATACGTGGACATGGTGTAAGTAACACGTCTTTATCGATCTATTAAACTCTTAATCCAATTGAAAAGTCACGCCCTTTGAGTATTCAGTCTATTAATTTAAAATACTAATTAGTAGAATGGAAATGGTCTTGATATTGCTAGATTGCATTATAAACTTTTTTAAGTAAGTCCATTGTTTCAAATTACTATTCATTTGAACCATAATATATATATGCCGCCTGTGTTACTTTGAAATATTGTTGCGTCCAATGCCCATTTCAACATTGATCACATATTAAAAAGTAATTTTGCGTTTTGATGTATTAGCGGTACATAATATGTATGTTTATCGGCATTAAACTGTCTAAGTCCACAAGTGTATTCTCGTTAGTTATATAAGCAGCAAAACGTTACAGCTTTAATATTATTGTATGTAAACTTAAGCTATAGTTGCAGCTAACCTGCTCGGCAAGATTACAAATGTTAGAGCCAGTCGAAGTTTATCTCGGAATGGGGGAAAATAAGTTTGTACCATATCCTTATCGTTGTACACAGAGAAATATTAGTTAACTCTCAGTTCCATTTTAGCAGCCTATTTGGAATAGTAAGTTTTAGTTTAGTAAGTTTAAGTATTAAAATAACAAAGTGCATACTAAAATCTAGAAAGAAGTTTTGTTTATATACTCGGGTACCTAGGCGACCGCTTGGTATCTACACTGCTGATAATATTGTAATTAAATAGAATGAAACGATCTAGATTTATCAATACAAATAAATAAAATTGAAGTGTCTGTTTGTAATGTCAAATTAATAGCTTTTTCAAGCTCATACAGTTATTTACACAATAACTATGCCTAAAAATCAGTTTTTAAAACCTTTTGTCTGTGTATCTGTCTGTCTGTTTGTTTGTTCCGGCTAACCTCCAGAACGGGTGGGCCAATTTCTACGGGACTTTCACTGGAAGATAGCTGGTGTTATAGGGAGGAACTTAGGCTACTTTTATTTTGGAAAAAGAATTAGGGTTCCGCGCAAAATATATAAATATGTACACGCGAGCCACGAAGCCGCGTGGGGACTGCTAGTTTATAAAATAAAACATTAGGACCAAGGTTAGGTTAGGTTATCATGGGCTGGTTCCGGATGTCGTAATAAAGCTGTTCCCGGATCCCTCCTACTTAAGGCGCAGTACGGCACACCGTGTGGTTTTAGTCGGTTCGATTCCGACACACCGCCCCACCGTAAACCCCGGTGGGGTGACGGCCCGAGGGGGTTTCCACACGCACAAAAAAAAAAAAAAAAAAAAGGTTATCATGGGCTGGTTTCCGCAACTCCACGACAAAGTGCGTATTTTGCGTTTGATTAGTACTAATACAAAGTTTCTATCGCGTTGTAAGAACCCTTACCTATAAACTAGTTATAATATATGTACATGGATTGGTCTTATAATATTAATTAATGAAAATTCTCAAGATTTTGCTTAATGTGTATGTTCGATAGCTGTTTTTATAGTGATTTCAATCAGTATTCCTATTGAAGTGCTATGGCTGTCATTAATTACATTGAGCGCAGACTGTTACGCTAACGATTAAGCTACCGGGAGGCTGCTTAGCATATCTTTTGTACTACAGCGCAAAGTTAGCCCAGCATTTTCTTTGTGCGGAATCCTTTGGATATACCTTCACATTTGAGGTTTCAAAGTCGAACCAACTAAAATTACACAGTGTTTTCAACATCATATGACTAGGCCAAAACCTGAACCTTTTCACGATTTCTGATGACCGTATCCTCTTTGAAGTTTCTATTACTCAGATTAACAACACTCACAAATACTTCAAGTGAACCGGACCTGGATCAATTTTAAGGCCCATATACTGAAGAAATATCCCCTAAACGGATATTATCCCGCTTACAGGTAGCCATGCATTGCAACTCTCTCAGGATCATCGACTAATAACATTTTTGACAGCTGACAGATCAGAGCATTTTTTGTGCGACTGGAAAGTAGGCGCAACCATGACGTTACAATGGCCGCCGGGAGTTCGTACATTCCTGACACCGTTGGACACTTCACCAGAATATCGACCGCGGCGTCCTCGCGGTAACCCTCGCAATATAGATACGCGGGTATTAGCTCCAAGTCCATATGACACAGGTACTTTCTGAATGAACCATAGATGGCCTCTGAGTACCTTCGCTATGTTGCCTGTCCAGCCAATCGTGCCTGCCATACCCCAATTGCATGAAAAAATAATTACTAACGCGTTACTAATCCTGTCCTTGCACTGGTAACCCTACACATCTACAAAAATACCACACTATGATGATAATACGTCAATATGACTTATTGAATGTGGTTTCCTACCCAACTGGGGAAATATCTTCACTCTTTGATGGAATTGCCTCCTAAGTTGAGCAACTAAAACTTGATCTGAATAAACCGTTATATCCTTTCTTCTTTAATTAATAATAAAACAAACCTAAAGTATCCAGCATCATGAAAGTATATGTTTACCTCCTTGAACTCCAATAACGTTATTGTCAATCAATTTACGCTGGCATGAAGTTAGTCCTAAAAGTTTGTATCGATGTTTCTTCAATTTGTCACCATTACGTAATATTTTTTATGTTGGTTTTCCTTCTTGTTTTAGAATTGTGTATGTGTGAAGCCTCTGGAGAAACATGGATGCAAAATTCAATGAATATTAAAATATGAAAAAAATCATGCTACACCAAACTGTGGACGCATGACCGTAGCAATTCAAGTCTCCGAACCTCCTGAGACTCGCGACTGGTTAAGCAGTTGGAATATTCGGTGTTGCTACAGCTGAGCTTAAAATAACACCTTAAGACGTAGAAACACGGACGAGTTAGGATTCAAAATATAATGAACCAACTATACAAACTCGCCTTTGTTAAAATGAAGCTAGAACTAATTCAAGCCTGATAACGGTCCCTAGAGGTTTCAGTTAACTAAATAAAATAAATTTTGCGATGCCTAAAGACAAAATGTGTTATCTAATAAGGCGGAAGGTAAGATTCATTTTGTCTTATTAGCATTGTCCTGGATCATAAAACCTACAGCGCATGAGCTACGAAACTACAATAAAGTAGCTAGATGTGTTTTTGTTTTTTGTTCTTTCTTTGAGTTTGTTTTGTGTTTGTTTGATTCGTTTTTGTTTTCTTAACAGTTATTTTTTTAACAGGTATTTTCTTTTTTTTTCTTCTTTCTTCTCATAATCGTATTTAAAGTATTAGTCCTCTTTAACGTTCAGTTCTGTATTGTGTGCAGAAGGGTGGCCAGACGGCGAGGAGGAGTCCACAGGCGGTGCACTGCGTGAACGCGAGCTGCGTTCACTTCATCGTACCGTACCTGCGTTACGTCGCCGCGAACTCGACACGAGGGCTATCAAGCATCATTTCTATCCAGAAGGTGGATGGGGGTAAGTAATAACAGAGTTCTTATTTTCAGAATGTTAAGATTATATGACATTCTAATCATCTACTAGTTTATTGTAATTTGTGTCCCTACATACGTCTATACTTTTCAAAAACATACGGTTGTACTCACGGGTTTGTTTCGGGCCCGAATGGGGCCTTTATTTTTTGTTATATATTATAGGGGGCAAACGAGCAGATGGGTCACCTAATGGTAAGTGACTACCGTCGCCCATGGATACCTGCAACTCAAGAGTCAGAAATGCGTTGCCAGCATTTGAGATGGGAGTAAGCTCTTTTCTTAAAGGTTTGAAGGTCGTATCGGTCCGGAAATACCGCAGGCGACAATTTATTCCAGAGATTGGTTGTGCGAGGCAAAAAGTTTCTAAAGAACCGCACAGTGATGGATTACCAATTATCCAAGTGATGATAGTTTTGTCGCGTTGAACAATTCTTCGACGTCTTTATCAAGGAGGAGCCTAGCGATATGTTATTATCTTTTCTGGCGCCGTGTCACCTCATCGGCCATTTATTCATTACTGGTCTTACTGCCAAGTTAGTGGCGTGTCCTTCTGTCATAAGTCTAGTGACATCTGTCGATTTATAATAAAATTAACTCTATTTTATTTGTATGTAAAAGAAGCATATAACCACACGATCTGATTATGATGTTAAAAATTGTCTGTGACCTGGCCATCCAGGTTTTTTATCACGTCAGAATGAACCGACATTTATATTTGACAGTATAATAAACAAAACAAATACTTGCTGACAGATGTCCCAAGATTGGATTGTGTTAACATGGAATAAATGTCAGCTCAGTCCAATTAAGCGACAGTCGGTGGTTTTTGCCCTCATTCATTTAATGGCGGTCAAAATATAAATCAAAGTTGAACATGACCTTTATTAGACCCTCGCGATACACAATATTGCCCATAATACATTATAGTCTTTAAATACAATACAAAAAGGAATTTCTCGCTTTTCGTACGATTTATAAGGTAGACGAGGTAGCGTCACACTGCAAAGGAAGCAGAATTCGTTTTATCCGTGAAAATTGGTATATTTTCCAATAGTAAATCAGTCATGTGGATTTGACTCAATCCGCAAAGCTGTAGTGAAGTTTTCCGCAGTTGTCATACCTAAGACATGTCTTCTATTATTAATGAATAAGCAAACTAAAGAATTTTCCTTTATACTCTAAGTATAATTACTAAAGACCTTAATACTTTCCGTATTCGTTTGTATCTTGCTTGTATCCACTTTTATCGTTATTGAGTTTAGTTTTCAAAGAATTATAGTGGATTTATTTTGTTCTACTTATTTTGCTTCTTTTTGCTTAGAAATAAACTTAAAAAACTGTATATCAAAATTTATTTCTTTCTTTTTTTTTGTTTTTCTTTAAAAATTAATTTATCTTTTTTAAATTAAACGTATCTTTTTTTAAAGATAACTAGTAACACTAGTCTTTCATGTCACTATTAGTCTTGTTAACTGCTTCAACTATACTAAATACTTGTGTTAAGAGTATGTTAACTCGGTGGAGTTTTTATTTTATTTTTTGAGCGTGTGGAAACCCCCTCGGGCACGCGGTGTGTCATACTGCGCCTAACATAGGAGGGTGAAAAAGGAAGAAAATATCCGGTGGAGTTAACCCAACCTTAACTATTCGGTTGTAATTCCGACGCATATTAATGTATTAGATAGAGCTACAAGAAAAATATAAATCATATTTTTATAAAAAAAATCTTTTTAATAACTATAAAATTATAGTTTAAAAAGAAAACCTTGTTCGCTTACAATACAATACTTACCTACATTTTCCAACGTTCGTTTTCTTTTATAACTTGCAAGTACTTTTATTTCGTAGTTTCTTTTAGATGCAATAATTTCTACTAGTTTTCTACTTTTTAAATTGTCATTTTCGTCTTGTCTTGTATTTATTTGCCTTGTCATGTTAGTTAAGTCATGTGTGCTACGCCACTCACATAGATAAAATCTTTGTACTTCACGTGTCACATTTTTACGCCTGCCCTGGCAACTCGGAAACAAATTTTTATTTTATTAAAAGAGATATCTACACTGAATATATAGAAAGGGTAGTAAAAAAGTTTTTAAATTTTATTTATTAATTTTTTAAATATGTTTCAACTGTTGTGTTTTTGTAAATATGTTTTATATGTAATAAAATTCAAAGATGTTCTTACAGGCAATTTATGAATAAACACAAGTTGCTAGTCTATTTTAGTATGCCTGCAGCTTCTATTCATTCCTGTAACGTGCAGGTATCAGGGTATCTTGGATATGATGTTTGACTTCCGCCGCATAAAACATAGAAATCTTGAGTTTTCCAAGTTTTATGCGGCGTGAACTCGAAGTTAATAAAGTCTGCGGTTCGTTTGAACGGTTGTCCTCGTTTCGGCGTTGTCACAGTTATAGTACAGTTTCATCAGGGCCGTTTTTTCAACTATTAAGCTTTTGTTATAGATTGACAGAGCCTTTGATAGTTGTAGTCGTATAATACGATAAGCAATTCATAGTTGCTTACATTTGTTACTTTAATGCGAATTAACTGACCTCAAAGTTGTTAGTGCACTGAGCTTCAGAGTAGCTTAAATAAATTGTCTTACAGCCGCAGAAACTCGTAAGGGTTAAGGTTGTCTAAATGTTTTGTTCATTGCTTTCTCGGTCGATGTGTCGACACATGAGTTAATAGAATAACTGATAAAAAATCAGGTATTGTATTATACCGACCTTGTTGGTTGGTTTTGACTTTCGTTAATCGTAATCTTAACGTTCCTGAAAAGTAATATTTTATGTGTGCTTTGGTGTGACAATTTTGCAAGCAACGACTATCCGTATATCAAGTTTGTAGAATATCTTAATGATGTTAGATTTGAACAGATCAGCTTATACAAAACGTCTTTCGGTCACAAAGTGGAAAATTTAATAAAAGTTGAAACACAATGTGAAATTAAGATTATACATAAGAGCAATAAATAAATATAAGCGCAAACATCAAGGATTTAGAATAACGATTCTTGTAACCGTTAAACGAGAATTGTTAGTTTCCCAAAATACAAGGTGTGATATCCCTCAAAATTGCACCCTCTTGACATAAAACCGGGTAAACAGATGACACGCCTTTGTGTAACACTTATACATACACAGTGTACTTTTGAGTTATTACGCTTTAAGTAATGAGGTGATGATGTCATTTCGTAATTACTGTATGACTTACTTTGAAGAAACCTCAAAAAAATTTTTTTTTAATAAAAGTGACGATTTAGAAGGCTACGTGTAGATTTTTTAGAATCCCAGATCCTATGCCATCAGATGTCAAGTCACACATGCACGGTAATAGACGTACAGTGGCGCTGGACAAATGCGTATTTTTCTTTTTTTCCATCACTGGTTAAGGCCAGACAGCGGCATAGGAAACGACTAAAGACATTGACGGAACACCTCGTGCCATATACCAGTATTATTATGGGTTGGAATTGACAGCAAGTAAGACAGCAGCAGTAAAAGAAGCGAAACCACCTAGATAATAAAGACTTACTATAAATGTGTACGACTAACAGTAACAAGTTCGTCAAACAAAACTTGTAAAATATCTCAATGCCTTCCAACTTTTTTATTACTTTTTTCAACTCTTCGATAAAGTGCTGTCGAAGCTCAATATTTCTTTTCACGTCTGCGAGATGACTTATAAACTTATGTGTATTTATTGGAATTTATTCATTTTCTTCGTCATTATTGATGGAGTGCTTTCTTTTCTTTCCCAACCGTATACTAAAATAAAAATTAATTATATGGAGTGATGAGTGAGCGATTAAAATAAGTTTTCAGATATGTTTTACTTGAAGCTCACCAGTCTAATAAACATGCCATATTAATGTCCAATGTTATCGTTATCAGCAAAATATCTTCTAGGACCTTTCGATGAATTTTTATATTTCGATTTTTTTTCTTTACATATAAATACCAAATTTCCGCTTCACTATATCCAAATACAATGGGCAATGCGAGATTTGATCGACCACTAGATACACGGCGACACGTTCGTACGCTATCGCTGGTTGACACATGTTCAGACAAGCATTGTGTCATGTGAAAGCGAATTTCAAATTTTCCCTGCGCGCGGCGCAAAACGTGACATGATATAAAATGAAGACATAATGTCATCATCAATTGCGTTAAACTTTATTTCGACTACATATAAAAAACGTGACTTAAACTTATACAGTAACCAAAAGGTGTACAATGCGTTAAAAATATTATCTGGTCCCTTTAAACAAAATATCACTAAATACTCTTGAAAAAAACCATAACTCATTGAGTTAGGTGTTACATCGTCTTCCTTTTGACGTAGTGATTTATCTACAGAGTAATTATTACCGGTGACCTCGTCTACTTGTAGCAAACCCTCGTCCGCTCTCGAAAAAAAATGCAAGGCAAGGCTACCGTCTTTTATGACTAGTGTAGACTCGACTGAACGAGTCACATCACACCATTCGTGTAAGATAAGTATAGATAAATAGGCCTATCTTTGTCAAAATAACTTCGTAGCTCCAAAGTAGCAACGAAGAGTCTTATTACACCAAGTATACCGTCATTAAATAAATGACCAGTTTGGTGGAAGTTAGGGTTTCCCTATTCCTGGATGCGTTTGGAGTGGTACTTATTTTCTGAAGAAAAGTAAACAATAGTCATTAGCCCTTTTTGGTACACTTTACTTTGTGATTGCAATAAAGTGAAATCCCTATTTCGTTGATTTTCGATCGCAATTCTGATGACAATATTTTTATTAGGTATTTATAAAATTTAAAAATCAGGAGTAACAG
The DNA here is from genome assembly GCA_963859945.1 of Euplagia quadripunctaria. Classification (NCBI taxonomy): domain Eukaryota; kingdom Metazoa; phylum Arthropoda; class Insecta; order Lepidoptera; family Erebidae; genus Euplagia; species Euplagia quadripunctaria. Next base: position 11,709,462 of record OY982572.1, read on the forward strand.
AAGTAGGAATGCGTTGAATAACTTTTGTTACACATATTATACCATCAGCACTGATTTTAAATTTCGTGCAACATTGAGCACCGATCTCAACGCGGGATGAACGATTTTATGTACCGGATATTGACTGCCACAGTTATTCATGTCATTCCCGCTATGAGGTATGTTATGACGCTGAAACTTACAACGCTTAGACCTACTGTGAGTATAGTTGCAACCTTAATTAGTTTTCTTCACACTCATTTAAATAATGGCATATCGTTTATTTTTAATATTATATTAGTCGCTATGTTGACAAATCTTTATACAATATTTAATATCTTGCATGCAATTACTTAATAGTTGATGGAATTTAGTAAGTACGGTTGTACAAGTTTAAGCCTATTGCCACCATACTCCCCTGAGTATAAACGTCCCTACGTTTAAGGGTTTCTCAAGCCATCTAGGTTTCGTATAGATTTTCTAGAAGCTATAATTTTATGCTAAATTTTAGTAATCAGAAGGTTGGTAGTTCGTTAAGCAGAGAACATGCTATTGAAACAATAATACTAGGTACATTTACAGTATCAAAATGTCTACAAATGGTAATAAATAGTATAAATAAATGAAAGTAAGTAATCTATATATTTTTCTAACTACGCGTTTTACTGGCAAAAGAAAATACAAAATAAATTGCCTTATTTGGATGACAGTGATGACCGAAATCTGTTATATGATTTTTTTTGTACTTTACGAATTTAATTCAACATATCTTCCCAAGACAATTTCAGTCAAAGCCTTCAGTGAGTGGGCGACTTTCGGCATATATAAAAGTTGAAAAAGACTTTATGATCTTTATGAAGAAAGAAATTACAATCCGACAGATAAATTTTTGCTAAACATATTAACGTCAAACAATACTCTAAGTTATTTTAAAAAGTTTGCAAAATGTGAAGAAGAATTATTCAGTATCAAAATTCAAAGCAGCAGTATAAAAGCTAGTACAACGTAAACATTTATCCTTTGTGATTACAAACTTACATTTTGCGCTTGGACAATTGAATGTGACCTACATCCATGTATCGGGGAGTATTTTTAGAAGTTAAGTTTAGCTTTCGGAAAAAACATCCAATATTCTTCGAGAACCAATTCCCGAGGTGGACGAACTATTTACATACTAGTTTGTAAGGATCCCTCGGTGCGCGAGTCAGACTTGCACTTATCCGGTTTCTTATATGTTCAGTTCCCACCTGTGTAGGTGAGTCAGACTGAGTGTATTGCCTACCCAGATTTCGCAATATACATTTTTGTCTTATGTACTAGTGGCCCGGTCAATTGCCGATTTTATTCGTAATTTTATCACTTCAATTCAAATTATTCTCGTGTTAATTGCACGTCAGAAATGATGGTATAAAATTATTAAAAAAAAAACCTATAAACATGAACGTACAACATGATATATCCTTTTCTTTTTCGTCTATGTCCCCCAGTGGAATATGACTATCCATTTAAATCTTTTCTGTTCTTCAAAGAAAACAGCATAGCATTTTGTAATCTTAATCCTAACCAATATTAAAATTGCAAAAGTCAGGCACTTTCACGCCTACAACTCTATCTACTAACTCCTCAATCGGTCATCATGATTATTCATGATGTTTTGCATAAACGTTGTCAGGAGTACAGAAAAGGACATAGCTTACTTTCATACCGAAAAAATACTATTCCCGAGGCATATCCGAATTGATTGACCAAATCTAAATAATCGTGAGTGAACCCACGGGCAAAAGCTTTTAGTGCTTCATATTTTTTTTCAACAAAAAACGACGTCCTCTTTGGACTCAAAATGCATAATTGGAACACTGAAAAAATTAATTTGCTCCATAGACGATGAGTATAACTCTATATAACCTAACTCTGTATACCTACCTTACTTGATCACACGATTGCATAAACGTGCCAAATGGTACGACCTTGACCTCTTTAACTTGTTTTTCAGAAGTTTATACGAGCATAATTTTGGGGATCTCAAACGTAAACGTACCATTAAGCTAGTCGAAGCCGTCTGTTAGTGACATAAAATCGTGTACCTTTTAAAGATACCTCACTTATAGATGCCTTGTATTTGTTTTTTTACATTCCGCAAAACAAATCCAAGCTTTGAGCAAAATGCAATATATTTTTTAAAGATTTTCACGAAGGTTTGTATAAACACGCCGACAGGCATGATAGAAATTGCAATATCGCCCCAAACGTAGAAATTGAAAGCTAACATTTTTGGGGCGACCGAAAAATCTTTTAGTCCCACCTTCGCATTCATCTCGGTGTCATTGAATAGCTCTTTCAACATGTCTCACATACAACGAACAAGAATTTCATAAAATTAGCTGACCAAATATTTCAAAGGGAATCTTTCAATATAACTATTTCTGTATTCTATAGAATTCTAAAACTGCGAACACTTCGGTAAATATTTCCAAATTTTATTATGATACAAATGTATAGAATTAGATTGTAGAATAGTTTCTACAATCTATACAGCAAAGTTGCTCCAGGTTTTGGAGATATGAGAGCTGTGGATAATTTGTGATTTTAGATTGATATTTTGAAACATAAATTTGATATATGCATATTGAAATTGTCTTTAAACTCAGAACAATCCTAAAATTCTGGTTTCAGTAATGATATAAATAATTTAAATGGCGATATTATTCTTCTAAATGTCAGTTTATATTACAAAATTATACGCTTTCTCCTAATAACTACACAGCTCATTGCACCTAATGGCGAGCGAATGGCGAATGAATTTAAATAGGTACATTTAATTAATTAAAAAGAACAACATTAATAAACATTATTTAGGTAAATATTTGTGCATTTATGACAATTCTTCAAGATTGAGTCTCAAATCTCCTTTGTTCAGCTTAATTAATATATAAATAAGGAAAGACAAAACAGGTTTTGGGTAATAGCATTTTGTTCAGTTTCAAAAAAATATTGGAAATATAATATAATTTTTCCTTAACTTCGACTGAACCTTTTAGTCATCAATAATTTAACGAATTACAGTTGAATTTCGATCTTTGGGAAACACCAAACAAGCGTCAGAGGACTATTACAAAAAAATCGCGCTAAATTTGTTACACTTCATAAAATGAAAAATCTATCGTCAAAACGTTCAATAAAATTAATTGCTCATCGTACTCAATTCAAATAAAGTGAAAGCTTTTTTTGTTGGGACTCTGAAATGCTTGATGGTTGTTATTCGTTGTAATAGATACATTTATTTCATTTTGTGAGTGAAACATGAAAGTTCTATTCGACTATTCATATTATGGTACTTTACGATTATGCAATTATTTAACCCTTTTAAAAAAATATGTAAGAGGTGTCTTAAGTACCTACGTCATAATAGGTAAGTTTTCCTTTGATCGATTATAAAAAACGGGAAATTGATTTTGATTTATTGCCTTCTACTACTTAAGACTATTGCTAGAATGTTAAATGCCTGAAAGCAAGAAAAGTTCGATTGTTTTATTAACTCTGTTTGGAGCAGATTCACCTCACTTTCATTTCATAATTCACAACTTGATGATTGAGATGAGAAATATAATTCAATATTTGGACGTAATAGATTCAAGATTCAAGATTTATTTGCTCATAAACATGGTAACAATATAAGGTCTTATGGTATGTAGGTACAAGGCACAACATGTTTCGCCGCAAGGTGTGGCATGCAAAATTTAATAATATGTAAACATTGCTTAATATTTAATGTAAGTAATATAACATAAGACATATTATTCTATCCTAAGAGTCTATCTTTAACGTTGGTAAAGAGAAAATTAATAAGTCACACTTCTAATTACAGTAATAGACGTAAGTCTTAAAATACAGATTAAAACGTTAATTTCCTTGAGAATTGTGGTGTCTCGTCAGCAGAATATTCTGCGGCGAAATAATCGCATCTATTTAATTACGTCAGGTGTTAGGGTATGTCGTGTTACTGTTTGTTATGTTACAATCAAAGCGTGATCTACTCACATTACCTAACAAACGGCAGAGAAGAACCAGATTATTCTGCATTAGTAGAATAGGTTAGCTTCTACGAACAGTTTGGTAAAGAGTTAATTGTCCAAAAGATTTTGATTCAACTCATATAACCAGAAAAATTAGTATTTAACCTAAAAATCCATGGGCATACTAATGGGAGGGACAGGGGAGGCCAGTGCCCTCCCCCTTCCCTCCCTCTAACTTTAGCAAGCTTACGTAGTACTCAGGTAATTTTCAGTATAATTTTTGATTTGTCCCTCCCCTGGACCGACAACCTATCTTCCCTTTCAATATACTCCCAACTTTCAAATCTCTAATTGCCAAAGTGCCCGGTTGACGACAGTAGGCTTGCCCTCTATTGCTCGAGTTAGACCAAATTCATTAAAATTGGCAAATTGTGGAAGTTTAATACACCTCTGCCTGCGTGAGTATGTATGTATAGTTCTGTACAAATGTAATACGTTAAGGTGCAGAATCCCGTAGCTCAGAAAAATCAAGCATGTAACTGAACTAGCAGACCCGAGCAAACATTATCCTGCCAGTGTATATTTATTTACTGTGTAGGGAATACATCTAAAATGAGAGATCTGTACGTAATATATCGTACATCTAAAAAATGTAAAATTTTTACGAGTTACAAAAAATGCGTATGCGTAAGGGAGGGTGAAGTTTTTACCTTACGCATGGAAAAACACTTTTATGTTAAAGTTTTTGGTCAAGCGGTCAAACGCTGTCAAAGTTCACTGATGTTATACGAATAACAATAATATTATTTACGTTACTTTAGGTGTTCACGGGCAATTTTCCGCAACTGCACGACGAGGCGCGTATTTTGCGTTGGTGGGAATAAAAGCTATTCGAGCCACCCTAACTCCCCGAAACCTGAAACCCCCTGGCAGTCCAGAAGTACATGGGTTGCTGTTTCCTCTGCTTCCATGTAAGCTCTGCACAGTGGGTTTACATTACTTTAACGACGACTAAGAACCGCTCCTTTTCCGACTAATCGGTACAAAATATGTATAAGCAAATAAAAAATATGATTAGTATAAAAAAAGTGTGTGTGTGCAACACACACTTTTTTTATTTCACACACGGCAGAAGTGAAACTTCAGAAAAGTAGAATCAATTTAATTTTAGATAATTAATGTAAAAGTTATTGTTAAAATTAACACAGATGTGTTAAATAATTAACATAAATTAATTAAACAACGAATTTTAATACATAAATGCGCAAAAATGAGACACGTGAATTGTACACCACGTTGACTATAACGTTTCATCGAATTTTCAAATCACAACGATTCTAAAGAAGTTTCATATCAAAAATACTTTGAGTTACGTTGTATTAGCTACTATTAAATAAAAAAATAACAATGCACAGAAAGCTCATATAGGGTTTATTTACAGGTGGATCGTCTGCGGTGCTGCTTTCCTTGCTCATCTACTGTCTACTGGACTGCAGCTAGCCTATGGCGCTCTTCATGTTTACGCTTTGAGACATCTCGGTCCTCACGCTGACCATGTCGGTATGTACTATCATATATAGCTCTGTAGGGGCTTAGCATCAAACAAATATACATATAAACTCGTATATGGTTATGAAGTGAAACCTTTGACTAACTTATAAGTTTCCGAATATTTTTATATGTTACTAATATTATAAACGTAAAGTTTTTGAGGATGTATGGATGTTTGTTACTCTTTCACGCAAAAACCACCGAACCGATTGCGATGAATCTTGGTATGTAGATAGCTGGAGACCTGGATTAACATATAGTTTACTTTTTATCTCGATACTCCCACGGCACCGGGACTTACGCGGGTGAAACCGCAGGGCGCAGCTTGTACTTAATAGATCTATAAATATATAAAAATGAATCCCTATTTCCCTTGGTCACGCTATAACTTCAGAACGACTTAACCGATTTCATTCATCTTTTTTTATGTTTTCCAATACTTTGTAGAAGGTTGTTACGGGACGAAAAATTAAGAAAATTGAGCAGAAAATTGGTTCCCGTGGGATAAATATGAAATCCCACGTGAGCGAAGTCGCGCGCAACAGCTAGTGTCTAATATATAATTTTCTTACAGATGCGATTTTTAACCCAAGCGAAGCTCAAGTTAAAAGCTATTCGATCACAACAATCCTTTACGAAAATTAGCTTTATTGAAAACTAGCAGCGCCCCGTGGTTTCACCCGCGTAAGCCCCGATCCCGTGTGAATATCGGGATAAAAAGTAGCCTATGCGTTATCCAGGTCTCCAGCTATCTATATACTAAGTATCATCGCAATCAGTTCAGTGGTTTTTGCGTAAAATACTAACAAACATCCATCCACCCATCCATCCAACCATCCAAACTTTCACATTTATAATATTAGTGGGATTATCAAGTTCACGCATCACATTCATCACATTCGTTGACACTCACACATCACAAATTTACTTTTTTTTTACTGCTTCAACTTCTCGGGACGATATGACCTTAAAATATGACCACACCTTAGTATGAATACTCTTATATGCATTTCAGAGAATTTTGTAAAATCAGTTAAACTCAACATCCTACGATGCAGCAAAACTTATTTAATAGAGCCAAGACGAATAATAAATAAAACGTCCTAAGAAACGACAACAGCTTTTATATGTCATGTTACGACTGAATGTAAGATTGAGGAAAAATAATTTTGAATGCGTAGCCGGAGCCGACGAGGGACTGAGAGTAGAAAAGTAATCTATCAACGGCAACCCTCCGGAAATAATACTTAAATAAACAGACAGCGGTGAAAATATATTTACAGTTCAAAATGAAATCGTTATTCAATAAGTAAAGGAGTTGCCCTCGACAACTAGTTAATTACTGTATTGCTATAATCGGCTGTTTGATAAGGAATTTATTTTTTCCATTATTATTTTTTGGGAGGTAATTGGGGCGGGCGTATCATGTGCTAGACATGACTTGCGTGGAGGTTTTTTGATGTGATAACGTAATGTTTCTTCTTATGGGAGGGTAAACCGCTTCGTTGCGCAACGCGTTACGGTTCCCTTTCTCTCACGCATACGGCAGCGGTAGGCAGGCTCCTCCTCTCTCACCCTAACACACAGCGCTAGCCGTATTAGTTAAAGTTATCACTTCTGTCAGGCGTCTCGAGACGCAGACGTTTTTTTTAACTCCACCCATCTCACACACGGCCGTCTGATCCCAAACTAGGCAGAGCCTGTACTATGGTAACCAGACTGCTGATAAACATACTTATTTATTTCTAAATACACACATATTATAGATAAATTACACCTAGACACAGTACAAATTATCGTGCTCATCACACAATTATTTGTCCGGGGTGGGAATCGAACCCACGACCTCTGGCTTAGCAGTGAGGGTCACTAACCACTAGACCAACAGGGCAGTTAATACAAAAACACCTGAGATGTCATTCACTTGTTGCCGATTCTATCGAACGTTGTGTTGTAAGGCATCTATCTCTACTCACCCTATTCATCACCAGGATAATTAATATATTTTTTCTTTCAACTCAAGTCAAAAATAATACTAAAATATACCCTTAAATGATGTAATTTCATTGTTACAGAATGTCGAATGTACTAAATACAACATAAAAAGTTTTTTTACATTTGATCTCAAGCTTTCCTGGATAATGTCTACTGGACAAAGCCCATAAGAATTACAATTGATTTTTTCTTGTAAATTTGAAAGTTACTATGTCTGTTTGGCACTTTTTTCACTTGCACTTCGCTGAAGCATTTCAAGCTATCATTAAAAATATTATCACTGTTTGGGAGATAAAAGAGCCTTTTATTTTCATACAGCCAACATCCGCATTGACGGAGCCGTGAGAAAGAATGTTTATTTAATATAAGATTAATAAGAAAGTACTCATTTACAACTTTTCATTTTGACATTATTTCATATATTATCTTTCTTACGCACTCACGCCATGTGACTTCAGTGCCTAGACCGCCGGATCTCTCGTGCGATTTATACACAGACGTTATTATTGCTGAAAAAAACAAATACATAGTCTAAAGAGTCCACTCATTGTTTCATTCAGTGATGTTAATAGAAAGCACTGTCATTTGTAACAGGTGTCGTTAATAACTGTTGTACTGTCCTTTGTCATTAATATGCTCATTAAAATCGACGTGATATATATATTATATAAATCGGTTGTATCGTGCACACAGTACTTCCTTAAAAGTATTTTTAGTGGTTTATTGAAAGATATTACGTATTGATTGTGGTGTACTACTTCATTAGGATTTATAATAGATATTCCTATGAATACCCACTCTTTAAAAATCTACATATCTCAGAATTTTGATGTCACTGTTGCCTTTTTATGTTATACTAGATATCACCTGGTGGTCGAATTTCGACCATAATTAATGGCTATATTCAGTTTTGACTGTTTTGTTATTTCATTGACCATTCAAGCCATGAAAGGTGAACGTCTGTACGAGACACGTGTAGTTTTATGTAGCCACTTTCCCGTTATTTTTAAATTAGTAAAACCTATAGTTTTAAAAATTTTAGATTTCTGCACTTCTTCTATGACATGCATTGCAGCTGTAGGTTAGGTTACACCGAAATTTCTTAAGAAAATCTATGTGAAAATCTACCGTTTAAAGTAGCGTGGTTACTACGAAAAATGGCGAAATTGAAGCGACCAATGAGTAATTCACAAAAGGCCAATTTCATGTAAACTTTAAACTAAAAACTAGGAAAATAATAATAATATCCACATAGCGCTATCTAGACCCAAACTAAGTAGAACTCGTGCCATGCGTTTTAGAATACGGATAAACATACTTAGATACATTTTATAAATACATACATATTGTATATAAAACATAGATGCCAATGCCAATAGACATATTCATACATACAAATCTTTGCACTAAGAGGGAATCGAAACCTGGTAGTCAAATGCAATACCATAAAAGATGGAAAATAAGAAACATGTTAGCTCACATTACATTTCTATTAAGGATTTGAAGTAATTTGTGAATCTAAAACAATTCAATCCCAAGCGTTTTTATCCTCCATATAATCCACTATTGAAAATTTTCCTCTAAGGCACCGTTGTCATTTTACTGTGGAATTAAATTTGTTTAGACTTTTACTTATTTGTATATTATCTGGGATTTTATTGTAAAATCGCAGACATTGACCTCGAAATGACTTGTTTATTTTGAGCCCAGAAACAGGTACAATATGTTTATATTTATTGCTTGTGTTTAAAATGTATATAATTGTAGATTACTTTTTTTACAAAACTGATCTTATAAAAGTAAATCAAGTTTTCATAAAATATATACTGACATATCACCATTATTATATTTATTCCTTTGAATTTCTGCCACAGTGAATAACGATTACCTGAGTTATAAATTGCTCAGATAGCCCTCTTCTATAGCACGAAGATAGATTGAATAACGGCGGCATTCCCACACAGTAGAATACCATACGAAATCATAGACATTAACTACTACACAACTGGCACCAAGAACGATCAACTGAAGTTTATTTATGATAGGATTAGTTGCGGAACAACCGGAATTATATTCCAGAAAGAGATAAGAGCCAGAGAAATATTCATCACGGTAGCCAATAAGTACATGACTATTAACCATTTTCCTTGCCGTCAGAATGTACTTTATTTAGCCCACCAGAGTTTAAGCGTAATATCCAAACTATTAATTAACTGACCTTATGACTGTCCAACAAATGACTTCAACAGCTTATAATTAGATTACATAGAATAGATAGATTAGATTTCATTAAATTTTGTTCAACATATAAATTAAACTGATTGACTGATTTAGAAACGTATCTTGAATCCACCATTCATGATACGTTGTCCAATCTAATCCAATTGTTAGTTTTAAAATTATTCTATCCTTTTTTAACTTGAATAAATAGAATGCTATGGATTGTCAATTCTCCTAAACGTATTTTGGCATAATTTATTGCGGTTCCAGATAACGAATTTAGGAAACGATTTTAGTAAGTAAATATTACCAATTTGTAAAATAAGTCACTTATTTTATCATATTTATACTCCTCTAGAACAGGTTAAGCTACTAAGGCTAAGATTACATCAATATCTGATGTTTTCTGAAGCTGTTTTGCCATTCAGATGTTTCACAACAAAGGGACCGCGTTTTGTCAGCTTAAATGCAAGATTGGCTATTAACTAAATGAAGTTTCCCGGTCGCCGGTATTTGTGGAGCGGACTGATTTATTGAATTAATTTTCCAAGATTCACGACTGGAGCTGAATATTAAGAGGTAGAAGTAATTTTGGTTATGAGCATGGTCTTTGTTGTCAATGGCGTGGGCGGACGAGAAGCACATAACTCTATCAAGTCTGCCCTTTTGCGCCGCTTCTAAATTGAAATTTAGCCACGTTAAGGAGTTGAGGTAGATTCTTCATAGGAAATTTACCTACGAAAGGTGATTCTTATTACTTAGCATACTTTCTAGCACATTGATTGAAAAATTTAAACATGCTTGCTCCTAAAATCTGAAATGATCTTCCTGCAGCAATAGTTCGCATCGCTCACCACCGACAGAGTGTTCACCCTAGCGTTTTAAAACCGGAGATGTTGTGTACTGTGCGGTTGAAAACAATATTGGTTCCGAGAACGCTCAAATTGTAGAATGATCTCGTAAAATCCTCGTTCCATCATACATATATATTAAATGGAAATTAACGCGATTACGTACTTGTCAAGTACATGATCGCCTACGTAACACCACTAAAAGCTTAAGTATGCTGACAGGCTGACTCAGCTTGCGAACCTGTGACCACGGCCAGTGCAACTTGGTCGAAACGTCTGGCATTTCAAAGGTAATATTTATTAAGTACGTGATCGTGTTAATTCCCGTTAACTTAATTTTATATCAAGGAACACGAAAGTTTAAAATCTGAATTTAAAAGTTCACCTATAAATCTAATATCCCAAAAAAGAGAAAGCTGACATTATGAAACTGTAAGTAGTAAATATTAAGAATCTTGATGGGATATTCGGATTTGAACATTGACATGTCGGATCCACCGCCAATCCACGCTGTCACCGCTTGCTCTCTCCATCGCGTATATCGCTAGTCGGCTTTCAATTTCCATAATAAATGTACAATATCAATGCCCACGATTAATGAATATCAGTACGAGTAGCTAGAAAGAAGCGCTATAAAATGTCGATTTAAAAAATAAAATACATTAATTTATAAATAATATAACTATCTAACTGCGACATATATAATGATGTTAAATATACCTACATTGTTCCGTAACACGTTGTACAGTAAGGCAACGCCTTTACCAGCTACGTCATTTGTGCAATTTTACACTTTCGACCTATTCTTTCAACTTTTATAATTTAATTAACTGGCTAATAAACTTTATGGTTCAAGTATCATAAAAACGTTTTTTGGCACTCCGTTTTTGTTGCACAAAGTTGTAAACATAACGACAGTGTGTACGACAATCTGTGTAACGGTCCTCGTCCTTCTGCAGTAATTGAGTTAAGTAAAACCTTGGAATTGTTCCCCAAATTACCACTGTCTCCGTCTTATGTACTTTATACCCACCTCACTATGCTGTCCGGCTCCAATTAACGACTACGAAGAATTTATCTTACTTTTTATCAGCGAACACATTGTGAGTCATACAATAGACAGCATTGTGTTATGTCGTAATGGCTCTAAGATAACGCAATGTCGTGCAGTAAGGAGATGAGATGATTAATTGCGATTGACGATGTTTGCGCGGTTTACTCAATGCCACAGCGTTATCGTAATATCCATACTTTGGTGTTGTTAGATGTACTATAACATAAATTTGTTAGTATTATACCAGTATTATAAGTTGAAAAGAACGATTGTTATTCAGTAAGATTCTGTAAAAATAATTCGTCTATTTTATACATATAAATGTACGACACAAAGTCTGTGGCCTCCATGTTTTACGTTTGAAATACTTGGTGGGTGTTAAGCATCTCGTTGAGAGCGTGCCTAAGTGGATCCGTATGAATGCAGTCTGAAAAATGGACACGATACAAAGACAAGTCTGTCGACGATGAGGCCTGTCGACGATTTTGCCTGCATATATGTGTTCGGAATCGTTTAAAATAGTGACTACTTTCTACCACTACATTAGATCTTCAATTGTAAAGAACTAAGAGATTAAAAAAGGATCTTCCTGTTTATAATAAAATTGTAGAATAAATTACGTGGCTATCTTCGAAGAACCTCATGCTACATGAGGTTCTTCGAAAGTGTCATAAAAATATTTTACAGGTGCGCGAGTGAAACTCCTAGTTTTACAAGCACCAATAGTTTACGAAGTCCGTTTATCATCAGACCAACTGGTGTATGGTTTTCCTACCTTAATTTTAACTCTCTGGTCATGAATAAACATTTCGTAGTATTTGAAATAAAAATAAATTAATTTAGGTAAGTAGTTAAAACGCTTCAGGAAAATCTCAAATCGAAAATTTCTTTAGTAATTTCTTTGGACTTAATCATCCTTTTGGATTACAGAGGTTTGTAACACAATGCTTATCAGATTATTTCTCTATTAACTAACGAAGTTTTTAGTCGCGGAGATTTATATTTGTACAGAATTTTGTTTTTGCTTTAATATTTAGGTGAACAATGTTATGTGGTTATCAAGCTCATCAATTCGGCAATTTAGTTCAAAAAACCTTATATAAACCTACAAATCTGCTTATACGGGTTTGGTAGCTTACAACTTTCTACAGAATTACTCTAAATTAACACAAACAGTATTAAAGATATTTTCCTCAACTTCTAGTGGCTCATATAAAATCTGTTTGTTTCGTATCTTTGTAAGGAATAGTGTCTTTCTTTCTTTTTCAAGGTGAACTATTTTTCGCGTAACTTGTTGCGTAATGCTTCCATTTTAGCATTCTTATTTTATTATACATCTGTTTATCTTAGAACAGATAACCAACATTAATATGAGTTTGCTCATGTGGGTCATCTCCCCAAAAACAAGGTCCGCACGGTGGGGCGAGTTGGCACAATTTGATTTTACCTATTTTTTTTGTCGTCAAATCATACGCCACTTAGAATCGGAGGTAGTAATGTAATGTAAAAAAGTCTTTTGTAATTCAAACTACCAAATAAAACAAAGTATCCATTTTATATGTATTCCAGCCAGTGGAGATGTTGAGTAATAAAGTACAAAAAACACGAAAACACCCATTACACCCATATATTTATTGTTATCACACAATTTATGCACGTGGCAATTTGGTAAGCTCATAGGACAAAGTATGAACTACCTATTGCTATCCTTTATAATTTATTTATTTAATTCTTTATGCACATAAAGTATAGAGGGGTACTTAATGCCTTAGGCATTATCTGCCAGTCAACCTTCGGGTGATGTAGAGGAAAAGGAAGTAGGTGCATTAAAAATATTATAGTTTATTAAACTATGGCAATCCGCCTCGGCTTCGCCAGCAGAGACATCTTCAACATCATCATATTTCAACCAATTTACACAAAACCTTAGCAAATTATATATTTAAACCTTTCTCATGAATCGCTCTATCTATTGGTGAAAACCTCATGAAAATCCGTTCAGTAGTTTTTGAGTTTATTGAGAACAGATAAATAGACGCGGCGGGCGACTTTGTTGTACAATATGTAGTGATGCAAACTAAATATCAGACTGAGAATGAGAGATCCAAAAAAAGGAAGGGCTGGAGCTGTTCTTCTGTGAAAACTCATTCCTCGTCATACGTCAACTCATACATCATTATAATCATCTCTGCAATCGCAATAAGATAGACCAAATGTACTTAATCACTGTACATTTTTCTTTTATGTACATGTACATAATCTTTTACGTATTTATTTATATTTATAGACTGCTGGACTGGATGGCGCAATGGTTTAAGTGGTCACCCTGCCACTATCAGCAGTCTGGTTACCATAGTACAGGTTTTACCTAGCTTGATCAGGCGGCCGTGTGTGAGATGTGTGAAGTTATTATTATTATTGTTTTATATAATAGTAAACAGTTAGGTATTTATATAGGTAACTTTATTTTAAGATTTTAGATAATATATGTAATTCTCTGTAAATAGTGCGCTAGGCACAAGTTACAGAAAACTACATGGTATATAGTTTTTTAACAAAGTTGCGAGATTTGTGTTATCAAATGTAGGTAGCTGGCAAAATGTTTCACCAGTCAACAGAACGGATATCGCACTATTTTCACAGATCCCCTATTAAAAGAAGCTTACAATACCCGCGGGAAATCATAATATGGCGTTTCTATTTTTACCCGTGATCGAGGTTACAATGTTGTTTTGACTCATTTATATATAAAATAACCTAAACCTATTTTCATGAAACATAAACATACAAATTTATGATACCATATGTTAGTATAATTATACATTAATGTGTGATTTCTTATTAGTTTGGGCGGGCGCTATCTGCGTGGGAGTTTCCCGTGCCGCAGGCGCCCTTGTAGCGGGTCAACGAAGGTCACCGAGACTCATAGCTCTGCTCGGAGGTCTGTTGCTTCCCCTCGCTTGTCTTTTCACCTCGTTCGCCACGCAACTTCATCAGACATTACTTAGTTATGGTAAGTCTACGTTTTTAATAATTTTACATTTTAGTGTGAATAATTTTTATCAATTTTACTAAGGATATCTTAATCAGAATAACTGATGAAACGATCATGACATAGGTATTACATACCTCTGAATTGCCTGATGTTTCGATCAGGTTGCACTAGCCGTGGTCACAGGCTGACCTGTCGGTCTTACGGGCAGACCGGTCGGAGACAGCCTGTGACTACGGCCAGTGCAACCTGATCGAAACGTCAGGCAATTCAGAGGTATGTACTTGATACCTTTAACATGATCGCGTTAATTTCCGTGTATATACATAATTATAATTTGAAACGCGAAATTTTAAAAGTTAGAGTGTACTTTTGTAACTATCTCTTGAAATCAAATTTTACTTCATCACACATATTTTCTATGATGTGAACACTTGACACACTTCCTAATAATAATTTTCAGGGACATAGCGCTATATAGGTCCAAAATAAGCATAGGTATATCTACATCCTATTTATGATTCATAGGAACGCACAGACTAATGCAAATAACTTATTAATGCAAACAAATCCTTGCACTGAACGGGAATCGAAATATAGCTTAACCAATTTTAAAGAAGTAGGTTAGGTAGGTAGGTAGTATTCGATGCACATGTTTTTAATATATGTATACAGATTTTTCATAAATAGAAAAACCACCATAGACGATTTTAAATCTACATTCAATCAATCAAGATGCCAAGTTTAATGTACGTTTCTTGACATGATGTCATAGACAGTATATTGAACCCATATTGAACCATATATATAAACTTACTAAGCAGTTTTTAGAAGTTTTTTATTTGGGACTTAACGAGAACATTAATAATCCAAGCATCTAAGTAATCTCTAATAAAAATTACGAAACCCACTTTAACAATCTACAAATGTAAGAATAAAATATTGTCCTGTTCAGTTACAACCATAATATTATTTGTTCACAAAAAGTTCGCATAACTTCAATGACCCAAAAATATCTATGCAGTGAATAAAATCCCTAAATCCACATGTGTTTAGCGATGAGTGTAGAGGTAAGCTCGAATTCAGTTCAATATATTACCTGGTGTGTGGCGAACACACCGCAGCTACCGTGGTTATATTGAATCAAGCGAGTTGGCTTGTTAGTTTTGCTTACTATTCTCATTTTAACGGTCTTTACTTAGCATTACCGTAATACATTTTCAGTAAAGGATAGGGTTAAATATATGAGTTTGTATTCATTAGTGTTTCAAAGACAAACTTTTATAATTGAAAATGTTTAGATAGAAGACAGATAAGACAATTTCTGTTAAGAAATTATATTGTATTGAAAAAATGTCGACTTCTTTGTAAAAATACTAACTTAAAAGTGAAATAATACACTATATGTATCTTCTACAGCAGGCACAAATCTAATCACACCTCATGTATACGTACATAAATCCGTCAAACCGTTGAAGGACGTAGAGTGTGCTAAAGAATCAAACATATAAAGATTATATATACACT
This sequence comes from Euplagia quadripunctaria, assembly GCA_963859945.1. Classification (NCBI taxonomy): domain Eukaryota; kingdom Metazoa; phylum Arthropoda; class Insecta; order Lepidoptera; family Erebidae; genus Euplagia; species Euplagia quadripunctaria. Next base: position 11,725,644 of record OY982572.1, read on the forward strand.
TGATGAACATTACTCTTGTTCAGCAGTTGGATAACAAAATTCATAACAACTTCAATGCTTCTAATACATGCCACTAGATTTGTTTTTCTACGAAATTTACAGGGAATGACGCCTTAAGAAAGCCTTTCTTATAAAAATAATAAATGGAACCAGACATTGTGTTAAGCAAGACAAAATAAAAATAAATAGGTTAAAAATAAGAACAGATTAACCTTTTCTTTTTTTCTTGTGGCAAACCCCACGGACCACTTCTACAGCTCACTGGAACTTAAGGTGAAGTGGTACGTCAGAATCGAACGGACTAAAACCACACGGTGTTTCGTCACAAACGGGTCTATGGCAAGGGATACAGGTCCTGCAGACAGGGACAGTTTTACCTACTGCCTGCTGTTATTTCGCGGTCTGAGCAATGACATATCCAACAATTTATAATTATTTTTAATCACACATATTTTTGTAATACGAAGACTATAAATTAATAAATAGTGGTGGTTATGCATTTAAATAATCATAAATTTAAAATACCCCGGACTCAAAAATCCCGTTAACGATTAGAAAAGAGCTCGTGATCTTCGAACGGCTGAACAGATTTTCTTGAATTATATCTAAGAACACTGTTGATCAAGTCACCTTTCATAAAAAAACGCACTTAAATCGGTCCATTCGGTTGGGAGCTACGATGCATCAGACAGACACACAGACACATAGACACGTCAAACTTAAACACCCCTCTTTTGGGGGCGGGGGGTTAAAAATAGCAGGAGGCAGAACACAGCGGATTTTTATTCAAATTCAACATATCCTCCGTTAGAAGACGAGTAAACAGGAGCACTAGTCGGATAAAGTTGTGTTTAGACAGGTGTGGTCGCCAGAGCATAAGAAATGAGACTTATTTACACAAAAGTAAATTGTAAAACCCTGTATCTCACCATCAGATAGCTAGTCACATACAGGGCTTTGCTTTAATCATTGTTATCAGTAACCGATTATTAACATAGTAAAATTATGTTTTGCATAGGTGTAGTTCTCGGCATTGGTTGCGGCTTGGTCAGGGAGGCGGCTGGTCTTGTTCTAGGTGCCTACTTTAGAAGAAGACGGCAATTCGTGGAGTTGGTGGCCCACGCCGGCGGGGGAGTCGGCATTGCGCTCTTCAGTGTCGCTTATAAGGAAGCTGTCGGGTATGTAGGTTGTTTATACAAATTTTCAGTCACTCAACTTTAAAAACTTAAATAATAATGCTTAGTACAAGGACTAGATAACCTTTTCCATTTTAAAACAAAGTTTTAAAAGAAAAAATATATACGAGTATATGTAGTACTGCGATCACGAGCAACTAAAGTAAATTAAATTTAAACTATGCTTCTTTATTATTATAGCCTGTGGGCCCTGGAACAATTTTTTTAATGATTGCCTACAAGCTAAAACTTAGCCGACCTATTCGTATTACTGAGTCGGACAAGTTTTTGCACGTGCCAAGTCTGAAATAGGCAGCGTTTTTACTCCCCAGCCCTGCAAACATGTCGATTTAACGATTGTATGTTTTTTTATTACCTACAAAAAAAATTTCATTCTAATTACAAGATAATAGCGGTAAATTGCAGAAATAATGCTTGTCGGACAAAATGGCCGCCACCGTTCCAGCGTCCGACACGCGCAACGTGTCGAATTTTCATGGGTAGGTTTTTTTATTACCTACAAGCTAATACTTGGTGAATCGTTTCTTTTGTATATTGTAAGTCGTCAGGTACAAGTGTCCGACAAAAATTATGCATCTTGTACCGAGTCCGACGCGGTGAACATGTCGGTTTTCGGGTAGTTATTTATTTATTACCTACATTAGATTTTTATTTTTTTTAGTTTTGTTATTTGGCAAAGAATATAGTAGTGTATGTGTCCGACAAAAAATGTGCAGCGTATGAGAATAAAAATAAAATAATCGAATTGCAAAAAAAATACGCATCTTGGCCTTACTCAAAACTACTACTAAGTCCCTATAGTAGCTTGTATACGTATTGTATACGTGGCAATTGTAAAAAATATTGTAAGTTTTATATGGGTATTTTTTTTTATGGTATAGGGGGCAAACGAGCGTCAGAGGCGTAGAGGTCACCTGATGGTAAATGGCTACCGCCGCCCATGGGCACCTGTAACTCGACGGTCACAAGTGCGTTACCGCCCTTTAAGGTGGGAATAGGGGAAGAGCGGGAAGACGGTAGAGGGGGATTAGAGAGGAAGAGAGGGAATAGGGGAAAGGGCAGGGTTAGGGCCTCCGGTAACCTCACTCACGCGGCGAAAAGCAATGCGAGCATTGTGTCTCGGCCGGTTTTCTGTGAGGCCGTGGTAGGTATCGAGCGGAGTCAAGCCAGCCCATACGTGCCGAAGCATGGCTCTCCCACGTAAAACTGTACTGTATTGGTTTTACTTCTTTCATAAATATTTTAATAAGGATCGGTTATCGATTTACGTTTATCGATTGTCACATCTCTAATTATTCTCAGTCTAGTTTGACCTTGTACGTGCGTAAGCGTCATAAAAAATAAAAAATAAAATACATATTTATTATTATTTATTTTATTTAATTTTACATTTAAAAACAAAGAATGATATAAACAAAGGCCGCTACGAAATTTTTCTGAAAAGTTACAAGATTAAGAGTGATATTGAGCAGGTTTGGAAGTGTTAAAAGGGCCAATCCCTGCAGCTTGCCACCCACTCGACAAGAGTTACTTGAGCAGATAAAGCGCACAATATATATTGGCAGTGTCTGGTGTAATGCGCACATGCGCTACCCCACTGATTATCGTCCCGAAGATTGCGGGTTTGCTCTTATTGACGGACGTTTCGAATACTATTGGTTCGATGGACCCCAAAGTTCAGCAATTGCAGAAATTTCTCAAATTCAAGGTATTGCAGTTATTATATGCATTGTAATTATTTCAAGAAATAAATTTACACAAATTATATCGTTGATATTGTATATACTTCTAACGTTACAGAAGCGACAACGAGCAATGCCGACGACAGTGATGAAAATGATGACAATCTATATAGTGATAGGTCAGAAGAAGAAACGGATGATTCAGAGAATGATTTTTTTTTTTATTCAACATTAATTTCTGTGTAAAAGGTAGCTTTTTATTTATTTTTTTTCTAATAAATGAAAAAGTAAATAAAAAAGCGGTGTATTAACTCGATATAATTACTTTTTTTTTTACTTCGAAACATCACTAAAAAAAAATTGGCAAAATATTTATTAACGCAGAAAAGACTAATGTAAATGAAATTTACAATTGACGATGGACACATTTATATATTATTTAATGTACAAACACGATGTAGCTAATTAATCCTTTTCCATTACTTTCACTAGTTTTCGATTTTTTTGTTTTGAATAACAAACATGAAATTTGTCGGACAAGCTATACGCTGCTTCGTTTCTGTCGGACATTTTTTCTATTCAATATAAAATGTATTTTGTCACATATACTGTAAGTGGCGGACAAGAGTGTTGAAGGTCTCGGTGTTGGTAGACAAATAAAAAGCGGACTGTATTTTACGCTGGTTTGTAATGTCGACAAGTAGGTACGTCGCACAGAGCAGTGATCCCGATCAAGTATATAAGGCGAGTGACTGGCGTAATCGCGATGGTAGTGGGAGCCGTTCCGCCCGCCGCCCGCGCCTCTCCTTGCTTGCGCCGCGCCGTTCGCTAGTGGTTCAGCCGGTTGAAAGCTCCGGCTTACCGCGATGTCGAGGATCGAGGTTTGATTCTCGACAAGAGGTAATAAATACAATAACTACCCGAAAATCGACATGTTCACCGCGTTGGACTCGGTACAAGATGCATAATTTTTGTCGGACACTTGTGCCTGACGACTTACAATATACAAAAGAGACGATTCACCAAGTATTAGCTTGTAGGTAATAAAAAAACCTACCCATGAAAATTCGACACGTTGCGCGTGTCGAACGCTGGAATGGTGGCGGCCATTTTGTCCAACAAGCATTATTTCTGCAATTTACCGCTATTATCTTGTAATTAGAATGAAATTTTTTTGGTAGGTAATGAAAAAACATACTATCGTTAAATCGACATGTTTGCAGGGCTGGGGAGTAAAAACGCTGCCTATTTCAGACTTGGCACGTGCAAAAACTTGTCCGACTCAGTAATACGAATAGGTCGGCTAAGTTTTGGCATGTAGGTAATCATTAAAAAAATTGTTCCAGGGCCCACGGACTATTATCTAGTAAAGGATATGATAGATATTAACATAATTATTGTGGCACAACTGATACAAAAAACATTACCTTTGAAAATAAATAGAGACCTTATTCTTAGTTTCCGTATAAGATATGTTTTACCGACCATAGCGCTGGTAAAAAAATATAAAAGTTTTGTTCTTATTTTTATATCATTTCATTTTCACATCAAACTATCCTTAGATAACAAGAAAATTTGTTTAAATTAAAAAACATAATTGAAGTTCTTAAAATATTCTGTTATGAACAGGAAATTAGGTTGGCGTCTGGGTCTACAGGCAGTTACTGGAGTCCTCGTTTTGGCTTTCTTTCTCAGCGCCGTATACCGCAGCGCTTCTCTTTATCATCCGCAACGGCGTGCCATTTTGCATCTCAAAAATCAAAGGCGAAAAGTAAGCCATACCAAATTAAACAAGTAATTTCAGCTATTTTAAGTGTTCTGGCTCTAAATTATAAAATCAAACGTATGAGAAAGTAATTCTCCCTAATTTGTCCCCGCAGGCAATTAACATTTTTATTTATGTATCTCTTTGGGTTAACTTTTCTTTAATATCAATTGAAATCAATAACGATTCCATGTTTGTTAAAATACCTCTTATTTCAACTATTTTCGCTTTAGGTAAAAGAAAAAAAAGGCCTAAAAAGAACAACACCGCTTATCGATTTAAGCCCTCTTCAATCGCGGCCTGCAAAAGTTTTGTTATTGGCGGCCGGGGTGGCTGCTTTTGGACTTTACACTCCAGTCTTTTTTTTGGTAAGTTTGATTGGCAAAGTTATGTAAATAAATCCTCCCTGATTAATTAACATTTACTTTTCGCAGGCTTTGCAAGGATTTCAAGAAGGATTGGAAGAAAGCGCTTTAGTGTTACTTCAAACTTTTTTGGGCTTCGCTGCGGTGCTCGGTTGTGCTGGTTTTGGGCTCGTGCTAGTTCGACCGTCAGCGCAGTGCCTCGTCTCAAAACAATATTTATGCCAAACTGCACTGCTGGGCATAGGTAAAAAACACTTTCGACCTTTTTCTTAGTTTCTATTTGCGTATGTCAATACAAAGATATTTTGAATGAAAATATTTTTAGGTATTTCCATGCTCGCTTTAAGCAGTGTTGAAGGTTATCATGGCTACGTGCTATTCGCATGGATGTATGGACTTTGTTTGGGCGGATTTTTGTATTCTATGAAGATGCTTACAATGGAACGTGTTCGCGGTCGGCACTTTACGAAAGTTTGGGGTAAGAATATAAAATTTACATATGATGCTTTCAGTGTTTTATTAGTACTGATTTAACATGAGTGACAACAACTATGAATATTTGTTTTCTATAGGCTTTGTGCAAGGAGCGGAAGCTATTCCTGTAATTGTAGGTGTACCCGTGACTGGATACATCAACCAACAGGTGCCCCGAGCAGGGTTCTACTTCTCCACAGCGGCAACCTTAGCTGGAGCATTGCTCTTGTTCTTTGTTGGATTTTCTAAGAGAGAGCCGGAGCCTCCACCTCCTGCACCCGCTCCAACTGTAGCGGAGTCGTGTCCTTGTGTGACACCCCCACCAAGATGTGAACCTGCATGGTGTGCCTGCAGCGCTGGAGGAGCAACTGCATATTGCGCTTGGCCCGGTCCTACATGTGGATCTCGCCTTCCGAAGTCTCTTTCATATGCTGCACCGCTTGATCGAGTATGTTGCTCAGTAGCACATTGTCCAGATTGCTACCGCCGGGCTCCTCCACTTCGCCCATCGCGTAGTGTACCTGAGGGCCTAGCAAATCGGGGCAATACGTGGTCTCGTGGCGGCTCGTGTCGGACGGGCTGTCGCCGTAGAGAACACCATCTCATTGAACAGATCACCACATCCGTATGATATTTGTTATATAAACAAAAAAAAACACAACGCGTGATGAAAGTATTTGTGTAAAAAGTGCGTGAATTATTGTTTGATTTTATAGATTGGGAAGGAATTGTGTGAATAGTAATTGTTTTAGTAGAACATTAATCTAATATTGATATAAAAATTGAAGTGATAGAATTTCATAAAGCAATAAAATGGAAAACAATATTTTTACCGCAAGCATTACCCAGTATTAAACACTATGTAAAAAAAGACGACTAGACTTTTAAGTTAAGACTTTCAGACAACCAAATACTCCAAACCCTAGATTTCAATATTCCGAGCATTGGTATCCAGAAGGTTCAAGATCCTGCAAAACTTGATGCAGCTTTTAGTTTTTTGAACAAAGGTAATTTCATAAACTAAAAATAATTATATCAAAGATTGTTCAACTAGGGCTCATAAAATCTTTGAAATTCTTATGGATCTCTAAAACTATTTAGAGAACTTTATAGATATTTATAAAAATTTAATTTTAAATTTCGGATTTTAATAATACCTACGAACAATTTAAACATAACCATACAAAATCAAGTGTAGCAAATTTGAATGTAACAAATAAATAGCTAATTTTTCCAACTTCTTCAAGTACTCGTGGGACCTTTGTCGTAGTTAAAAATTCATATTTTATATCGTAGAACCTTCACTTTTGAATCAAAAATTCTTTAATCTTTGTGTCATGTATACCTATCTTGTCTGAAAATATATTAAATAATGGATAATTGACTTTTCCATTTTCATAAAAGTAATGAATTGGAGGCTGAAAGACAGTTAAATATACGAATATTGGATGACGATTATGTAACAACGAATTGAGCGCCGCTATTTGAAAAATAAAGCATTGTGTACCTCATTGTTTACTGTTACAGAATGAAATTAAAAAAAAATGTGTGTGCAATTCACACACGGTAGAAGTGAAACTTCTAAATTCATTAACTAACGAATTTTAATACGCAAATGCACTAAATTGATACACGTGAATGACACAAGAAGGCTTCATAGTACGCAGGCGCAAAGACACGTGCTAGCATACGAAGATTATAGGAAACACTGTATACTTGTATTCTATCTCATCTCTCGCAGGCTAAATCCTATTTATGAATATGTTTGTTTCTTTTGAAAGATTATAGGAAGCACTGTATACTTGTATTGTATCTCATTCTCTCGCAGGCTAAATCCTATTTATGAATGTTTGTCTTTTTAGTGTGAGTTTTTCGTTTCATCGAATTTCAAATCACAACGATTCTAAAGAAGTTTCCCTTATACTGGTAATAAATACTGGTATAAAAATGTTTAGTGATATTTAGTTTTGCATTTATTCTATAGCTTTATAAACTAATTCATTCGTTTTGTTTAAGATCGGCTTATAATTGGTCAACTGTTTTGTTTTTCAAATACTTGGTGTTTCAATGCATAATGTGAACCGTTTACTAAAAAGTATGTTTAATAATAATATAATATCAATAGTCTATTTGGTGAAAACAAAGTCAATTTTAGCTATCACATTACTGTTTAAAGATGTTTATTTAAATTGTTTCTAAAGAACTATATTTTGACGTTAAACGATTTGTTGTTTTTGTTACAAAGTGTGATTTACAGTTTACAGTTTTGGTGATAAATAAAAAAATAAGTATTTAGGTTACCACTTCGAGTTTCAATTTGCCTACCCAAAAATCTATACAAATAAATCAAATTGAAGTGTCTGTTTGTACTGTCATAATAATAGCATTTTACTAAATGCGTCCGAGAGTTTACACGATACATGTACCAAAAAAATATTTGTTAATTTATTGTCTGCCTGTCTGTTTGTTCCGGCTAATCTCCGGGACGGAAATACCGATTTCCACGGTACTTTCATTGGCAAATAGCTGCTGTTATAATATTATTTTGGAAAAAGAATTAGGGTTCAATGTACACGCGAGCGAAGCCGCGCGGGGAACAGCTAGTCTTAATTAAATTGAAATGTCAAGTGAAATTTACTGTGTTCCCAGGACATTTCCATATTTATTTAAATGCAATACGCTGCAAGCTCAAAGTGAATTTAAAATGTTTAATTTAAAATTATAGCGGGCTCAGCGAACTGACTACCTTTTGATAGACATCGAATAATTGAATGTGAAATGCTCTCAGTCATAACCTGAATTTATAGTATTTTCTGTAAGCTCCATGAACGTCGTAAACCAGGTATAAATACAAAAGAGCTTTTGTATTGTTTTTTGATGATGATGATCCCTTCTTATCGTCTCTCATGAGAATAAAGCTAATAAAAGTAGTATCATTTATTTTCAAGTCCTTAAGCGGGTGACAGACCCATGAGCTTTAAACTCGCGGTTTTAAAGTGCGCGTACTTACTCGGCTCGACGTCAACGACACACGACAAACTCACTCACGATGTCGAACACCGAGGAGCTCTTATGGTCTTATTAAGAAGTAATATTATATTGCGTTATGAAAAACAACAAAGGGTTCAATCAAAGGGTCATGGTAAAAAAAATGGCTAACATAAAGACAATTTGAATTTAATAAAATAATTACGTATTTATATATATATATATTTATATATATATATATGTAATATGTATTAGTATATGGAAATATATTTGTATGTATTTATATATTGAATATATATTACTTTATAATATATGTAAGTATAGGTATTTATATTTCAAAATGAGTATACGTGTCGGTATACATGATATTTATTTTAACTAAGTTATATCTATTAATTACTATCTCTAATTAGTTTACGTACACACGACTTTGCCTCTAAGTTTTTCAACTATCCTCTATTCACTCTAAGGTTTGCTGGAAGAAAACTCAGGTTTGGGTTAAGCTCGTCTTTGTACATACCATTTCCTTGTTTTTATTCATCTAGTTTTAGTGTACAATAAAGAATAAATAAAAAAAAATAAAAAATATTATATTTCGTATTTTATTAAATTAAACTATTAACGTATACTTGAGCAATTGCATGAAGGCCTCTAAACTTATTGTAACCTTCTAATTTCTTATTTTTATCCTTGTAGTCATTGTTTTTAATTTTCTAAAAACATTGATAACTACAAAAACATTCTATGAATAAGTATATAATAAACACGCATCCGATTATAATTTTTAAACAAAATAGCAGTATGCTGCTCGCAGTGTTACCAAACGTGCGAGTCAGTTCAGGCCACGACAACATCTCAACCCGGTTGTTCCGACGACGAGCTTGCTTGTCGATTTTAAAGCACGCGTACTTTAGATGACACTCCTGCAAAAAAGATCATCGAGGCACAAGCACGCGTACTTACTCATACGTGTGACACCCGCTTTACATATAATTTTCATTAATATTAAATCAGTCCTATTTTACTCTACTGTAGCCATAGGTTTACTAGTATTACTTTAAAGTTTATTTTAGATTTTTTCGTTTAGACCGACATCCTGTGACTTACGTACATGGTAGTTGGTAGCATCTTAGTCGCGAGAACTAGCAAACAAATTTTTTTGGTAATTTATTTCTTGTTATAAAAACATTTTAACCTTAACAGTTGAACACATTGTTGTTAGTCTCAGAGGAGGATATTATAAAAAGACATTTTTATACGCACTCCTCGCATCCAGCAAATGGTTGTGGCGTGTTAGGATATAATAGGTTTTAATAATTATAAGGTTCTTTATTAAAACGAGGATCAATTTCTATCAATTAGCGTACAGAACCCAAACTCGTCCTAGGTATTCACTAAAAGTATCTAATTACATGTACAGTTTTGACCTTTAAATCTGATTGTTACCATGTGGAATTTCGGCGTATACATGTATTTATGATGTCTACAAAACAGATCTCGGGGTCGTATTGATTGCCTGACCTTTCCGCCTACACCAAGCTCAAAAAATAACGCTAAAGAATTCCGATTTAAACCGATTCTCTATCCGCCCGGAATATAGATAAAACCTGAAAATGAGCTTTAAATTTTATTCCAGAATATGAGAGAATTTTCATACAAATTCTCTTATATTATGGAATATTCGAAGCATCACACCGAAATGTGATTTAATATTAGTACGGCCACAGCTGGTGAAGTTTAAAATCTATTAAGAAAGTTTGACCGAACCTATGCTAGTGCATAGGTCCGGTGAACTTTCTTTGAGTTATTGAAAGTTCGACGATTATTTAATTCAAATATTAAACTATTCATTTCATTCATTCATTTATTGAAATTAATATGTAAATATGAATGTACCTACTTGACAACTGCGAGGTTTAATAAAATAACTAGTAAGTGAGTGTAAATAGATAAATGATGGATGTAATATTGAAGATTGTTAAATATTCATTTATAAAGTCAGGTAGTTCTAAACTAGTTTCAACTAGTTCTATAGGTTTTAGATTCAATACATAGCTTACATTTTGTAGGACTACTTCCACAAGTACATATTTTTCACCCTAGAAATAAAGAACCAAGAAAGGAGCACTTATACACGTCAAAAGGTAGTAGTTTGTGTTTTATAAACTTATTAGCCGTTCACCGCAGTTTCACTCACACTCACAGTTTATTGTAACACTGCTCACACACACACACATAATCTATAACCTTCCTCAATGAACTCTCTATGAAATATGGAAATATTTTTTCGAATCCGACTGCCAGTTCCAGGGTTTAGCGCATTTAAACAATCAATCAAAAAAGCTCAGGTTTATACATTTTTATAGGTTACGTAAAAGTCCATATGTTAAAACAGTAGAATTCAAATTGAAGGTACAATAAATAAAACGCACATAAATATTCTAATACATTCATCGACGTAAATGTGCACAGAATATTTTCTTCCAACTCACTGGCTGCTGGATAAACCCACAAAACACGAATATAGCAATCAAAGGTAAGCTTGCTATCTATAATTCGATTTAGTATTCACGTGACGGTTTGATCCGCTAGGAGCGCTCATAATTAAGAGGAACAACGGACAGTACCGCGTGCAGTGCATATATTTTCCCAGGATTATGCTAATGTCCGGGGGCCAGACGCCCCAGGTCGTCCCAACTGCTTCTTCTTTCGTAAGCTGGTCATAGGAGTAAACATGTATGATATTTATTTATTTTAAAGGCCCATGTATTATGATATGTTAGTATTTCGGCATTACATCTTTTATTTACTTGCATTGTGAGTGATTTCTACATCTATATTATGATTTTCTATATGTTTGGGAACCTTGTTTAATTTTTTCTTCTTCTTTTTCTAGACAAATGTTGAATATGTTGATATTACCCCTTAATCAAAAAATATGTTGAACTTTATTGCAGCTCCGAAACCTTTTTATTTACTTTCGTAATTTCGGTATTCATGGCTGTTGAAAAGCTCTGATGTTATTTACAAGTCTAAAAAAATGGTAATGTATCTCCAATCAATACAATACCTACATAGTGAAGTCACTGGGTAGGTTCTGACGTTACTTTGGCAGAGTAAGAATCGTAAAATCGCTCAGCTTGACTTCGCTGTAACTCGTAGACTATTTATCTGATCAAAAATATTGTGTACAAAAGTTGCAGGAAAAGCCATGCTCAATATTTTTTGTTTTGTCCATTTATAACCTAGATGACGCTCAAGAGAACATATTCTCAAAAGACTGGTTTTTGGTACCATTTTTCAAATATGGCGGCGCGAGCGGCGGTAGCTAAAGGTCCCAAATTCGGAATAGTAATTAGGATACCAACTGCAACACTGCGAAATTAGAACTCTCTTTGAACTTTCGTAGCAAAAGCCCCCTTTTCTGTATTCAATGACTAGACTTATCTATCTATATTATAAAAAAATCGTGTCATGTTGTGTGTTCGCAATGAACTCCTAAACTAATGAACCTATTTAATGAAATTTTACATTGTGTGCAGTTTGGTCCAACTTTAGAGATAGTTTATTCTAGCAACGCGTGTCTGGGTAGCTAGTATCTTTTATAAGATTACAGTAAAGCTACTTTTCATACGGAAACCAAATTTGATAAACCCAATGAAGCAAAGTCACTTGGCATAACGGGATTTCGTTTTAAAATCGCCCTAAAACTGAAGACACAAACTGAAACCAAGTGTTGTGTTTGCTAGCGAATAGAGTTGTAACGGTTGTTGATGAAAAAAGTTAGCTAATAATGTAGGTTTAACATCACTAGTAACATAACTGTTTTTTTAAGTATTTATAGTATGTATAAACAATAGTGATGGATCAATAAAGTATGATATTGAGTTCATTGATTTTAATTTTTTTAATAAAGAATACTAGTAACGTCGGTCACACATTACTAGCATTCTTGATAACCGCTCCAGCTAAGCGAAATACTTGTGTGAGGAGTGGGTTCACGACGATAGTGCACTGGATGGGGTTCGAACCCGCAAACACTTATTCGCAAGTCCGACGCCTTAGCCATTACGCTACTGCTGTTTAAAATCCTTATTTGCACTTGAATATACATGAAGTCGAGTTTCGTCTTCACCGTCTATGACATGACACATTCGTATCATTTTATTTATGTAATCTGTAGACCTTCAACTGAAAAAAAAAATAGTTTGTCGTCCAACTTCAATGTGAAATGCACTGTGTTGTCTTGTAATAAGAGTCAAGCGGTTGAAATCCTGACGGTCACATAATGCAGGTCAATATCACTGACTGTCGCAATAATTGAAATGATTTGTTGAAAAGCGAGGCCAACGTCAGAACAGAAGTTTGTTTATTATGAATTCTCCCAACCTGCACTAGGTCAGCATAGTCGACTTTGGCGTAATTCCTGAGTCAAAAACTGGCAGAGGGCTTTTTATTTGAACTATAGAAGGAAGTCATGTCTACCTTGACCCCAGTGGTTTCACGCCCAACTGATGGACTTTCATGTCAGGTCGAAGACGGGGCTCAAATTTCAAAAAGCACTATACCTTCACTAGCGTCTATATTGCGTGCCGTTTACGTTCCGTTTCTGCCACAATAGAACTCGTATTCGAAAATAACTAACAATTTTGCTTTTCCCACGGTCACAGAAGCAGCGATATCGAATCAACGACTAACTTATAAAACTTCATCAACAAATGTTTTAATAATGTCACTTTCATAGAATACATAAAAAAACTTACATTAAATTCACTGTGATGAGATATTTTTAATACTATATTTCAATTTTATAAATGTTTGGCGTGATGCCAATATTTCTTAGCTGAAATTCACTATCTTGATTGGTGTTCCAGGTAAATGGTTATAACACCAAGTTCAACTTTTTTAATAGAATGGATGAAGTCGTTTCTAATTGATTGGTCTCGTTGAAAGTTCGAGATTATTTAATTTAAAAATTTTACCAAACTTTTGATGAGTGTTCCAAGATTTCTTTTTGCATTGTCGTCCACTATGTCAACGTAAGTACAAGTAGTCTAAAAAAAGTTTTTTTCAATATAAATTACATCCTACTAATATTATAAATGTGAAAGTTTGGATAGCTGGATGGATGTTTGTTACTCTTTCACGCAAAAACCACTGAACCGATTGCGATGAAACTTGGTAGTCCAGGTCTCCAGCTATCTAGCTGGAGACCTGGATTAACACATAGGCTACTTTTTATTCCGATATTCCCACGGGATTGGGACTAACGCGGGTGAAACCGCGATGCGCCGCTATTATATAATATTTTCGTTGCAATAAATCTGTTCAGTCGTTCAAAGATTATAATCAGCTCTTTTCTAATCATCAACGGGATTTCTGAGTCGGATGTATTTTTAATTTATGCGTGTTGTATTATAATTGGCATACGAGGTGCTAACAGCCAATAAGCTATTTATTAAATCCACAAAAAGAAAACCTCAAAGTTTTAGACTTAACAAAGACTTGTCACCAAAGGCTGAAGTGGTCCTTTATTGGATTACTTTGCTAATGTTTAGAGAGAGTTACAGAATTTGATCAAAACTGCGTAGAACCTGGAACTAGCATATCATACCTATATATAAGTATGCTTCAAAGGCATATTTTTACGTACGTGTATTGCTGTACGAAACGGAATGCTAGTTCATTGTTATTCCGATTTTCGTCGGAAATAAAATAGTGAGCTCCGAAAAACATCACCATAAATCTTTTATCCTCGTGGGCGAGTTGTAAAAATTGTACAAAAGAAAAAAAGGCTGAAAGTCACTAGTGCTAATAATACTTACAGCAGATACATCACCTGCTCTAGAACCTAATCATCATCATCATCAATACATCAATACAAATAAATCAAATTGAAGTGTGTTTGTAATGTCAAAATAATAGTTTTTTTTAAGCTCAATGATTATGTATTTCGGCACTAACGTAATCCATTAGAGATCTGTAATCCATCTTAGATTTATTAGCAGTATTCGTGATATAGTGTAATGTCCTACAAAGTGGACCGACTGTGTAGTCTCTCTAATAATATAATCCATGATGTAGTGTTATCTATATGTAAATATAGTCGGTATAATGTGGCTCTTAGTCTGAGAGCTAGCTATAGTAAGTATTCATTACAGGCCATCACTAAACGCTAAAGTTACATTAAATCAATGGCTAAAGGTACATTTCAATTTTAAAATTGTTTAGCAACTCGCCCCGGCTTCACGCGGGTAGCAGAGACATCTTCAACTATCATCAACATATTTCAATAAATTTACACAAAATCTTAACAAATTATACACCTAAACCTTCCTCATGAATCACTTTGTCTGTTAGTGAAAACCGCATGAAAATCCGGTCAGTAGTTTTTCAGTTTATCGCGAACAGACAGACAGACAGACGCGGCGGGGGACTTTGTTTTATAATATGTAGTGATGACATGGAAGAATAAATCATGAAATGCTTTTAAACTTGAAAAAAATTATATTATTCATTAACTTTTGTCATCTCTGGCTAATCATTAATTTACTTTTTTTCATAAAGCTTATAAAGGTTTCAATCGGAATTCGTAGTCTCGTAGTGTAGTACACTACGAGACTACGAATCGAAAAAAATTAACCACGGTCTTTTGTAGAGTGATCTTCTCCAAACTCCAGCCATAGCTTGCAGCAAACGTCAGCTTTCCTACTACATATAAATTGTCACGGACACTGGTACTTCGTATACGGCCTGAAAACTTTCGCCAACTGGTCTTAGCTTTGTTACCACAGTAACATTAATTATAAGGGATTCACCACTAATTTGCGGTGCAGAATCGGTTTGTGTTTAAACTGGTAATTCGTCTTGTGTATGTGTAGTATAGTCTAAGGAAAGGTTACAGATTGGTTTATATTTATATTATTTATATTTAAATTTATTTATATTAAGTTATATTTATTTATATAAAGGTATATGAAGGTAATGGTTATATTTATTAATACATAGGTTGTAAAGGTTGTTGTGTACGTTGGTATGATTTTCTCTGAGATAGATAGATGTACGCTTTATTGTACACAAAATAATAGGTTACAATATTTTCATTACATATACTTTATAGCTCTTATTGTGTACAATTGGCGACCTTGTAGGAATTTGCGATCTCTTCCAAGCAACTATTGGACGGATAGAGAAAGGTAGGTAAAAAGAGGCACATTTATATACATAAATATACACATATACATACATAAACACATCGAAATTCGTCTGAAATTCCAAGCATTTTCACCTCTTTTTCCCATAAAAGGAATATGTAAAGTTCAAGATTTTAAAACGTCTTCCGGTCCTAAATTGTAGAAGCTTATAGGACTGTTTTACAGTTAACTTAATATGTATTTATTATAAACTGTTATAAATTATTACGTTCTCATTACTGTCATGTTGTATAGTATTTACTGTGGGCGAGAAATATTGTAAAGTCACAATTAAGTAGATCTTAATTAGGATAATGTTATCTACATTATCCTAATAAAGATCTACTTGTAGAAGTGTAGTTTAAGCCTGAGTATGATATACACTCAAACAAACGGCTCTGTTTGCAGAAGTGCTTAAGACCCTATATAAGTAAGTAGCTTTAGTTTATCGTAATAATATATTCTACCGACAGGTTTAAGGTCACAGCTCATTAGAGTCACCCAGTACCCGACCAGTACCGCCTCGACTCATGCGGTTTTTATCCCGATTTTCTCACGGCACCGTGACTTACGCGGGTGAATCCACGTGGCGCAGGCGCAGCTAGTATAAAATATTTCAAAGAGCAAATTCGTGTAATCAATGAGTCACTACACGTTTTTATAGCAACATTGTTATCCTCCGTCGAACCTACTGTGTTTAACCTATTCAAAACTATCGATAGATACATATGTATACCTATTTTGTAAATCAGCTTGTTAAGCAAGTTGAAATATTTATAACAACCTGCGTATAGACTGCGTATTTACTTATACTATCTTTAGTCACGGCTACCTTCTGTATTATAGAGACAGCCCTTGGAGAATTCGAATCTAAAATTAGTCCAGACACTTACCGGTATCAATCACTTCGGATGCTGGAGAAATTCTCTGGTAATGTCTGATAATATCTATAAAATTATTTTAAAAATTCACATACGAAGTTTGTTTACGTACCTAAGCAAAGTTGAGTATATATCTACTATCTCGCTAGCAGGTTTTTTTACCGTGCCTGTGTAAATGTAAGTTTTTGTATACTTGATTATTTAACTTGCTTCTATTATTACAAACAAGACGAGTTACTACATATTCTTTGAAATAAAAAATAAACATTGTGATCAGTCTTCACAAACAAAGACATTTAAAATATAAAAACCCGTTCCCTACCCTTTATTTAGTTTTACCATGGATATACAATTTCCTGTTTCTTTTTAATATTTGTACACAAAGAACAGGATGCCTTTACCCAGTAGCGTGTTTCTGCTCTCTTGTCTAACGTAAAACTTCACCATAATCAGTGACAAATTGAAAGAGCGGCCTTTTGTGACAAATGCGCGTGACGAAACTTAAAGATTTCGCCTGTGACTTCCTTCCAACCGTCTTATATTATACTAGCTTTGCCCACGGCTTCACATTAATGTAGATTTTCAAAATCAATTCGTTTATCTCTCGGGTACAGGATTTTAGGTAGATAGATGTACTCTTTATTGTACACAAAACAATAAATTACAGTATTTCACTTATATCTACTTACTAGCTAATGCTATGTACAATTAGCATATTCCAGGTAACTATTGGATGAATAGAGAAACATTGGTGAAAAGAGGTGCTGCAGTGTACAATACAGGGAGCCTATGTAAAAAATAAGTTCTATTTAGAGATACTTGGCACAAATAGTAACTGTTTGCAAATGAATATGATACACAAATCATACATTCACATAGATACCTAAATATAAATAGATATTCACACATACATGGATATGGGGCGAAACTCAGCAAACAAGAAAAACTGTAACACTAAGGGTCATATATTTTTTTTGGTAAAGGGATACCTTGCGCTTCTTTCCATGCCACGGGAAAGTTACCATTTGATCTGGAAAAATTAAAGAAGTGAGCAAGAACAGGAAGAATTTCATCTAAAACTGGTAGGATCATGTCACGGCTAATATTATCACTATCAGTTGCACGGGAACTAATAAACATTATACTCTTCTCAGCTGAAGCTAAAGCTGGATAGTCAGGAGCTAAAACAAAAGACATATATTTAAAGGTGATTGCTTTTATAGCCCTATCAAAATTGGACGAAGCATAGAAATGTTTTTTCATTAGTCCGAAATTTAGGTCTTTAGGGACTGTATCTTATCGAGATTTTCTAACTCCTACTTTGGCTGTGTCTCCATTTTCTACAGAAGAGTGAATATGTTGGCGTTGTGAATTCCTAAACACCTGTTTATAATAATTTTGCAATGTGATAAATTTTTCCCAGTTGCCTGTAGTTGGTGGTTTAAATTTTGTCTTAACTGTTTAGCTGTCGCTTTTGTGGTGAGTAGCATTTTAATTTCTGCTGTAGGCCAAGGTGGTGGAAGGTGTTTAACTTTTATTTCACGAATTGGACCATGTATGTCATAGAGTTTAGTCAAGATTTCAGAAAATATTTTAATTTTTGTATCTATACAATCCGTATCATGCAGAGAACGCCAATCCACGTTGCCAGCGTCCCTGCGAAGGGTAACCAAATCCATGCCACTAAAAGGATTTTGTAGAACAAGGATTTTTGATTTCGTTTCTGGTGTTCGAATTTTAAAAGATAAAATATGAGATTATGGTAGGAGAAAGAATTAGCTGAATTTTGATCACATTATTCATCACACTATACGGAAAAGACAGCGATAATATTAAGGAGAAAATGTCACAGTACAATTAGGAAAATGATGAATGCTATTGCAAGGAATAATAGACATGATAGCCAGGAACTTTAGAAACTGGCAGTGATTAGTTTGGATTAATTATTTTTTTATTTAATGCCATTCCATAACTTTCTCATCGTACACTGTATGTCTGTGTTTTTTGTAATTTAAGAGCTAAAGAGATCAAATATCTAGGTGTAAATATAGATCAAAAGTTAAACTGGAAGAAACATATTACTGCAATTAGCCATAGACTAAGAAAAAATTGTCATATTTATATTTTACAGACTGATACCGGACACTATACTTTTGATAAAAATATATAAAGCGTTAGCGGAATGTTTAATCACCTATTTCATATATCCATAGGGTTCTGCGGCCAAAACATATTAAATTTAGCTCGAAAGAGCGCAAAGGGCTGTACTAAAAGTCCTCCTTTATTTACTACCGTTCCGATACCTTACACATTTAGTATACGGTAAAGCTGATGTTCTAAGTGTGCGAAAATTGTTTATGTATCAATGTATTCGGAAGTATCACAAAAATAAGGTGCCTACATTACGAACATCGGGTAAAAGAATAGGCAGATGCCAGATGCCCAGTTCCAAAAGTGAAGACCAAGTTTGCCCAACAATAATACAGTAATATTGTGCCTAGACTATATAACAAGCTTAATGTACCACATAAAACCAAAAAACTTATCGAATTACGAAATTAAAAACAAAATTAAACATTGACTTTAGGATTTAGAGTACAATGGTGTGGAAAATTCACTAGTGATCTTAAAATAAAATGAAAACGACAACATACAACAAACGTTTATCACACACACGCTCACAAACCCTCAAACCAGACCAATACATACACACACCTTCACCCACCCTCACACACACACCCTCACTCACTCACACGCACCACACACACGCACGCACAACATTCTAAAATGACAAATGTATTGTATCTAGCTAATAACATGTTTTTTTTTATTTCTAGTTTGCAAACTGTGAATTGAAACTATTTTGTTTCATTTATTTTATGAAAGAACCGATTCCCAACATACAGCTTACGCTTTACTTAAAATTGTGGAATATCTGTATTGCATAGCTATAACACCAACCTATCACTATTGCTCTGTCACTAAATGTGCAATAAGCTGGCGGTCACAATTCTCTTTAAGCTCTGGAGCGAGATATTATTTTGTAAAGTTTTGAACAGACGCAGCAAAGAAACTACTAATGAAGAGAATTTTTCCAACCTATATATTATGCTTCTACTACTAAAAACATCAACAATCGGATATATACATGCATATAGCAATTTCGCAGTATCTTTGTGTTTACTGCTATTTGCATACAATAAACTCAAACTAGTGACAACGGACTGTTTCAATATCATTCGTTCCCCAACTCGAAATTGACCGTTACTGGAACAAAGTGCATGTTTTATGAACATCAGTTTTATTGTTCGCTATTAAAACGCATTTCAGTTAAACTAGTGACAGTAGATTAGTCTTGTTTTATTTATAGTAAAATACGTACGAGAATAGAAGTCAGAAGGATGTTTGTTTTTCGCGACAGCTGAAGGTAATGCGCTTGAGATCACACGTGTACAATTAATAACAAAATGACTTAAAAGCGTTGATCTTTGGGCTTATATAATATGATTTGCCGTGTGTGCTGATTAAGTTCAATGTGGTTCTAAATACATTCCATAGAGGACGGATCATACTTCCTTGTGCCTATGATTAAATTTATAAAAAGAGGTCAACACATCTATTATATCCGCAGCACATATCCAAGGTTGAATATCAACATACGCTCATATACCATACCACAAAAAAAAATGAACAAATCCATTACTGTGAACAACGACAAAGTGGAGAATTAGAAATTCTCCACTTTGTCGTTACATCATGTTAAAGTGTTATAATTATTTAGTTTTTAGAGTTGGCAGTGATTGCGTTTTTGATTATTCTACCATTTCTTGTAACAAGCTTCATAAATTGAAAAGTTTAACACTTTTTTTATTGACTGACTTAATTCAAATTAATCTGCTAATTTCCAAATAAAGTGTTTCAACTTCTGTCCTTTCATCCTACTTGTTGTTTTATTAAAGTGATGAAGTATTAACGTTATTTTTCTAGTTCTAGTTTTTTCTCTTTTACTACACTGGTATTGTTGTAGCGACGTATCTTGACAGTACAAATAAATGTATTTTACCACCACCTATTGTGGAATAACAAAGATGTACCTACACGAATATTTTTCATGTAACTCACAAAGAGTACTACACAACCCACAATCGGAACTGATAGAATCTTTTTGTAAAATGATATATGTAGGATTAAGACTGTCTCGTTCTTCCTTTGGCATAAATTTGCGCTTATTTGAGAGCAATCGTAAGATCGTCAATTTGATTTGGGTAAAATGTCATTGGATCTGAAGGACTGTCTGATAGATGTCAATAGTGGCCCCCCTCCACCCTTTGGGGGGTGTGGTGTACATGGGACGAAAAATATGTTTTTTTTTAATGTGGCTGTATAATACACTCATTTTGGTATCATTATCACGGAAACAAATATCTAACGTTACATGCACAAGTACTTTCTTGCACAAAGCTCTCATATTATACACTTACGTACCCAGGTAGGTATTTGAGAGTACTTCATAGGAAACACACTAATTTAAGAAAGTGCTAAAATTAAATTTTGGTGGAAAATATTGTTTATACGGAATTAAAAACTAACGATTACAATTAGGTGTAAATTAAATTAATATAATATAAGAAAAACAAAATCAATGCAAAATCATAATGAAAATTATCGTGTTTTACTTCTGCCGAACCTTTATTTATAATCCCAATAGACCATAATTATACTTATTTTATTATGTAATATTCTGCAATGTCTGAAAAATTGTAGATTTGTATTAGAAAAACAAAATAATACAAACGCTTGGTACTTCGTTAAGTACAAGCAGAACACAAAACTATTAATTTAATAAATCATTTCAGTTTACAATACATGAGCAATACCAAAAATTTTCAAGCGAAAGAACGGTCAGCTAACTAAGATCATTTATTGTAATTTAAAATCTGCGAACGGAACGCCTCAACGGGAATTACATATTATATATATTTATTATTTTACTATTTGTAAGAATATCACGCAGTACAGCCATAAAAAAAGATCCTAATACTATATAGTAAATACATTCAAAATAAGAACGATTGAATCACATACTAGAATTCCATAGTACCAATTGACAACCACTAATGAAAGAATCTGCCGTAGATTTATAAATAGATTCTCTAATATTAGATCAGTAACTCACAGCGCTGTACGATTGTTAAATAATGGACTATTTCTATGTAAGAATAACATTGAACACACACCTATGGCAAAAATTACAAATATTTTTTTCATAAAATTCTGGTACAATACCCGCTCAAGTCAGTTAAAAATAGCCAAATGTATGATATTATTATGAAGATAGTCTATAATATATACTATAGCTATAGGTATAGTATATATATAAGGTATTTGACTTTGACTTTATAAATAATTGAATTTCCAAGGCATCAAAATCAGTAACTTAATGAAAGTCAAAGTCAAATACCTTTATTTCATAAAATTCTTCATAAATTGATTGAAGCGTCTTCTTTTTTTAACAAAAAATTTAAAATTATAGATCAACACAATGTCACCGCAACAATAGGTGGCTTTATGAAAAGTAAAACAAATAATATATAAAAAATAAATAATACGGCGTTGCAAATGCAAAGGTAAGATCGTTTATCTGCCAGTATCGATCTATAACCGCCCATTTCAAAGTATTTGAGCCTTGTTTTCACATTATCAAAAACTAATGAACAGCTGATTTAACTGGTGTATTTAGGAGACTAGTAGTAGTGTGACATTTTGTACTTATCAAATTTCCTGAAAGATATCAAGGCTTACGTGTTCAATAAATGACGAAGTATTTAATATTTTGCTGCTACCCATACTTGTATACCAACAAATTTAACACTTCGTACGGAGAAGTTGAAAACTTGTCCCAAACATTCACCGTTCAATAAGCACCGATTAGGTGTGGAACAATAAACGCGTTTCCAAGAATATTCTAGACTACAATGACGTCATTACTGCCCAAATAGATGGTAATAATTTATTGGCCTGACATTAATGGCTCTAGAATTGGATTAAACGTATTCAACTCGATAACGGAAGAAAATAAATAATTTGCGACAGTCTAAATATATATTGTTTACAAAAAAATACCTAACCTATTTTCACAAAATTTATTTATTTTAAATATAAAAATACTGACGTCACTTATTACCCAAACGACCGACTTAAGTACACAACATTTTATAATATGCGAGCGTGTTTTCATATATTTTGTAATTTTAGACCATTTTTAAAACAATTCTAAGTAATACAAGAGTGAGAATTCTTAAATGGAAATGGTGCGGAAGAAAGCGCTCGTGTAAAATCAAAAAATATGTTTATCGACGACAAATTAACAAGCAATTTCACGAGATCTGCCGAGTTTTACTTTTGTCATGAAGGAAATAATATTTCTGCAGTTAACGTAGATGCTTTTGGATGGTCAGAATTTCTTCACTTTTCAGTTACAAAATTAAAATCATTTTCATCATATTTTAATTGAACTCAGTATAGGTATTTTTGAATCGTCAGGAGTAGTAGTCAGTCAGACTAAATCAGTCGTGAAGCTAGTTGTTCCAATACGTAGATCCTATGAAGAGAAACAGGCAAGAAACTCCAAGGCCACTCTTTTTCAACACGTTTTTACAAGTCTCTGGTTACATTGCTTATATGCGCAAATGAAATGTGAGGACAATGTAACGTATTTTTCTAAAATATAAACAGTCGCGCACATTACTACTACATGTAAGTAATAGCAGTTCGGAGATGACCAGCCCCGACCAACGGCACACGTTCACGAGCATGACGCACGCGCATCGTTCACCTGTCTGTTAAACCGACCCAAACGCTACCATGTTTGGCCAGCAAGACAGTCACTACTCAATAGAGACCGTGACCCTGTTTATTATAAAGCGGAATATCGCTTTTTGTTGCAATGGGGTAATGTTAAAACAATAAGAAGAAAAGGCCCGTCCCTTTTTAAAATATTATATTCTTTGAAGATCAGCTTTAATTGTCTTTCATACCACTGAAATTGCAATGTATTCAAGTTGCTTATCTTCACAATTGTTTTAGAGGAACTAGGTTTAGTGAACTAAAAACTCTGTTCTACAAAAGCACTTGTTAGGGCAACCACAGTGAGCCCAACCCAACCCAACCAGTGAAATCACAAGTAGACGCAAAGTTCAACAACAAGACAACAATCTAGTGATCCTTATAGAACATAACTGCATTGGATTAAAATATGGTTGGCTTCACTCGAGTGGCAGCGCTAATATTTCGACTGTTGAGAATAACTTCTTATCACCTTACCAGGTAATCCGTATACTGGTTTACTACAAAATTTACGTTCTGTAAACAAAAAATAAAAAGGTGGTACGCACTTGTATCCGCTTAATGCTACGGTTACTAATATTTATAGTATTATATACAATCTACGTCAAGCTCATCAATAATTTTATCGTCCACGAGAATCTAGGACCACTATATTCATACCGAGCTATATCAGAAACTATCAACGAACAAGTTCATTGATGTAACGATTTAAGGGGTGTTTTATCGCTCCGAGCGAACTTGGAGTGCCGATTAAGAGAGAATAGCAGCGGGTTTAAACAAAGTTAAAGGCAAGTTTATTACCACTTACTGAAGCCCAAGATACCTAAGGACCTTAACACAAATAACGCGACTGACCAAGGCTGAACCTTCTACAAAGAGAAGTAACTTTATACGTTGATACAAGACAATTGATATTTTATGTGTTAATTGAAATATCACAATAAGTATATTGAATTAATTAAGTATTAATTAGCGTGTTAATATTTCAATAGTTATTTAGTTATTTAATTGGCGTAAATTTGATCACACTCTTGTGTGATCATATTTACGCTGTCAAGTATACACGTTACGGTAAGCAAAAAAAAAAATAAGTCTCTGCAAGTGCTTTACATTATTGTTTGTATTTGTATTTATTGTCCATTTAATTCGGTTTTAAATCTAAAAAACCTTAGAAACATCTTTAAACTAATTGTGAAATTTTACCAGTACTATTTTACTATATTTCTCACATAATAACAAATTAGCTAAACGAAACGTAACAACGAAACGCTTGCGATAGCAGTTTAACTGAAGCTGGATTCAACAGTTTTGCTGACAAAGAAACTGACACATAAGAGACAATCACAAAGCGATCGCCTATTACGCAAACCACTGTCTGAAAAGCCTATAAATCTTTCGTAAACATTTTATAGCATAACAATATTACAAGATAACAATCCAGGCCACTGTGTCGTACTATATGAGAAATATTTCCTCAAGCTGGTAAAAATATTGTGAATTTTGTTTGTAGGCACGTTAGCAGTGTTTGTATAACAAATGAAATGTTTGACAGTCCGAGTGCGTTAAGTGTCAGAAAAAGAGCTGTATCTCTCGCGATAGCACTTTCACTCGTAACTTTCCTGTTTGTCGTCTTCCGGCGGACGGACGCGCTCGGGTCACCGCGTCCTTTTTGCTCGTAAACTTGGACTTTTGTCCACTGATAAAGTCTCAAACATTTCATATTTTATTACTCTCTCGCCTGCATTAGCGTTAAATTTACGATAAATGCTCCAATATCATACGGACTCTATAATGCCTCTGAATCGTAAAAATACACCATTCTGCTAAATAAAATTAACAAGAGTGAAATAAGGTTCATTTCAATTTATGTGAAGCGTGTTCATAATGTCGTCTCATAAAACTTTATTATTCCCTTTTCACAATAATGGTGGTCTGTCCCTAGAATTTAACAACAAAATGTAATTACGTGGCAGTTTGTTTCAGACAATATGAAGGTACTGATCTTATCATTCCCGGAGCAATGGTTGACCTAGACAATTTTATGACTTGACTTATTTATCTTATTCTTTTGAAACTAAAAGGACTGTTAACAACAACCTAGCTTTATTGCTATAAACTACCAAATTTTCCAAATAACAGTAACTGCTATGTTGTTGGTACGTCGATTTGCACTTAAGTGGCCATTATCAAACTTATACTCCACGCCTAGCCTTTTTAATACACCACCATTTTTCAGACGAAACAATGTCGTAGCACCACCGGTATAACTAGTCATAACAATGTCTATTAACTCATTTTTAATCAATTGTGAACTAATTTATTATCTACTATTGTGTTCTCAATCTTTTTAATAAAGTGAAAACGAGTTGATATATCGATAACATACTTAATAACTTAACATACTTTTTCTCAATAAAGGCAACTTTATTGAGAAAAAGTTTCGTTAGTTGTTTTGAAAAGTACTAATACTATATAGATTATGATTTTGTCATAACTATTTATAGTGAGAAGGAAACATATATTAGTTAGATATCCATATTTACATTTAGAATACAGTAACTAGGGACAAAAACTTTTTCAACCCCATTAATGGTAATCTTTATAAGTACACATAATGATAGAAAATTAACAGTCAAGTAGTCATTTTCATAACCGCAATTAAACATTTGATCAACAAGTAAACACAACAAGGAATCTAAGAGAATAAATCTAAAAACTGTAAGTAGTCATTAATTTTTCACTTCGCACAGCACTCGTTTACAAATATATTAATATTTATGATGACGTATCGGGAAATCGAATTGCCCCAATAACATAAACGATTCAGAACATCAAAGAGCGAGTAGGTGCTAGGGGAGGAAAAATAAGATAGATCGTTGTGTGTTGAGTCTATCGAACCAG
Source organism: Euplagia quadripunctaria (assembly GCA_963859945.1). Lineage (NCBI taxonomy): Eukaryota > Metazoa > Arthropoda > Insecta > Lepidoptera > Erebidae > Euplagia > Euplagia quadripunctaria. The sequence goes on from OY982572.1 coordinate 11,751,935, forward strand.
GTGAGCGAGCTCAAATCCCAAGGGTACCGCTCTAATCGAAGCTTTCTTTGCGCCAATAGATACCTACACTGTGTTCACATGCAATTAAATTTTGTTAGCCTAGTTCCGTATGAGAGACTCATTTGTTAGAAACGCAATCATTGAGAAGATTTCAAAACAAAATGTTGTCTACTACGTGTATGTCAATCGAAAGGTGTGACGCGGTTGTCCCTACACACACGGCAATTATTTGTTTATACAATTAAGGTGGCAAACAAGCACATAGCCCATAATCATAAAAAGTGACCGCCGTTCTTCCGTCAGGTGGACATTCACGTCAATCGTGCGACTCTGATTTCAACGGAAATCTACTGTGTCCTACTTTCTTAAAAACTCATTTTCCTCGCCGACCGACTGACGTCACAAAGTCAGCTATTTTTTTTTTTGCAAATAAGACCTGGCAAGGTAAAAAAACCAGGTACTGACTTTCTTAAAAGAATAATATATGTTTTGAAAATGCGATTCTAACGATTATAATACTAGTTATAAAACTCGGTGATTGATAAGCGGTTAATGGTTATTCTATATCAGTCATTACAAATGAAACCCAACAAAAATAAAAGCTCAATAATTTTCATTAAAGCTTGATAAACACAACTTCAAACCTCGAAATCAAATACACTATAACACCACTCAACACACACAACAATCTCAGTTGTCGTATAACATAGTACTATACGACAACTTAGATTAAGAAACACCAATACAGGAAATTTAGATAAGCAGATAAATCTTGTAAGAAGCAATTCTCATAAAGCGCAGATACATTTATGTGAAAGGAGCAGAGTGCGTTTCCTTGTAAAAAGTATTTAAGGTTCTTGTCTTTAAGACGATTTTCTTTTATTATGATTAGCAAATGTTCAACTAAGTATCAAGGCTAAGTACTTTAAAAGAAATGTTCTCAGGAATCCAACTTTGACGCCACAAGACAGTCGAAAATAATATATTAAAAAGAGAAAGTCTTTTATGATTTTCAGGTTTTAGTTCCAGTAATTAACAAATGAAAAGGAAAGAGATAAAATGGTACTCCTATTAAGGTAAAATTAAGTTGTCTTGACAGCAGCGTGAACGTTATTACCTATATTCAATTTAATTTAAGTAACTTAGGTAGGAGTTGAAATGAAATAATGTACCGCATCGTCCCTTTTTTAGAAAACTACTACATAATAAGTGTTTCGTTCAAACTAAGTTTTTTTTTTTTAAGTGTGGAGTTATAACACGTCGAAAGTGCACTGGGTGAATTTCGAGAGAAATTCCAATGTCTTCACCATTAAGCTACCGCAAATTAAATTAAATTAAATTCTATGCGTATTTTTATTTCATTTTGACATTTTTATCTGTACTTACTGAGATGAGGTGGACATTCAGAGGATTTCTTTTGTTAATATTATTATTGATCCCGTTATAGAGAAGTCATAACACAACATAATTAATTAAAGAAAGTACCGCTATGGAAAACCAACCAAGACCCAAAAAGTATCATATAACTTTCGTATTTAATCGTTAGCATAGTTTTAACTTTCTGTTATATAAATACACAAACATTAAAGATTTTCAAAATCATGTTAAGTTTGGATGAAGGGGTGAATCTCGGCAACTACTAACCCGATTTTAAAATTTCTTTCACTAACGGGAAGCGACATTATCTTCGAGTATTATGGGCTATTTCCATTGCACCGCGTGTAAAATTTAAACGTGTGAAACCGGGCAGTAAGCTTGTATGTAATTAAAATATTTGCAACAATACAGATATGTATCTCATAGAGGCAAAAGAAAGAGAAAGGCCTCCTTTTTCTTTATCAGATACCGTAGGTCAAAAGAAACGCATAAGGAAATTAAGGTCAATAATAATTTTGACAGTACAGCTTTTTGTTCTACCATAGTCGGTCACTACACCGACCAACTAAAACGGCACAGTTTCTCTAATCACCTGTTTCCCCAGATGGTCTAACCATCTGGTGAAAGAGGGTAATCAGGCGCAATGCTAATATCGAGTGCATATAATTATTCTTTCCAGCGACCGTTTCGATTTGCTGGGGGACAGACCGTCAATACTACTGCTCTCAAAAATCACAGGCAAATCTATAGAAAAAAATATGTGCTTACCCAGGTTTCCAAAGACGAAAATAACCTACCAAGGGAAATCTGAAGTAAACTAAATAAATATTACAATCCCAAAATGTATGGCTATGGCTATGAACAACGGCAAAAATATGTATTTGGGTCACGTTTTGTCGAGTTTGTATAAGTTAGGGCTTTGAATCGAATATGACAGGGATAAGCCAATTGTCGACGCATCTTTCCTAAATTGACAGGTCTGTGTCGTGGACCCTTTTGAGAACTTTATTTAGATAATTATATTATAATTTGAATTATTATAGTATAATCATTTTAACTCAAAGGGTCTTAGAATAAAAGTATTTATATAATATACCGGGCCTATTTGAAAATGGAACACTTACTTAAATCACTGAATTTTTGAAAAAAGTATTTAAAAAAGTATTCGTCGTTTATATGTTATGAACATTTGGTTTTGCAGGTATTTTTACCGCCATTTGAATACTTTAAAAAAAAAATATGTACGATTTAAATTCTTTAACTTTACAAATTCCACTAACTTTTATGAGAAACGACGCTAATAATACCTGGAAATTCAAACGTTCCTATCTTGTAAACGAATACTTTTTTTAAGTCTTTTGTAATTGCATGCTAGCGTCATGCCCTTTTAGTGATTTAAGTAAGTGTTCCATTCTCAAATACACTGTGTATATACTAGCGGCACCCCGCGGTTTCACCCGCGTAAGCCTCGTTGCTGTGGGAATATCGGGATAAAAAGCAGCCTATGTGTTGATCCAGATGTCCAGCTATCTACATGCCAAATTTCATCGCAATCGGTTAAGTTGTTTTTGCGTGACAGAGTAACGAACATCCATACATCCTCACAAACTTTCACGTTCATAATATTAGTAGGATATATATGTAAATTTTGTGTCACGTTGTTTGTTCACGATGAACTCCTAAACGAACGATCCGATTTTAATGAAATTTGCACACTATGCAATTTGGTCCAACTTGAGAGATAGGATAATTTTTTATCTCAATATATAGTCACCATATTTTTTTATTGCAAATTACTTAGTCACAGCAACGGTGCCGGTTATATAATCCACAAAGAAACATACGCCTAGACATAAGGTAATCAACTAAAGCAGAAGCCAGCAACGTCAATACTAAAGATCCGCAATGTAAACCATATTAATAACGCAACTAGAATTTTAAATTAAACTTTTCGCCCTTTCTTTATAAGTTAGTACATAATACATATGCCAACTCGGCATTTATGCAAATAGAAATTCAAATGAAGTAGAGTCTAAAGAACCGTCAATCTAGGCTCATCAATTTTACCAAAAGGCGGTATACGTCCTGAAAATGAGGCCAAGCGGTGAATGCATTAACTCAGGGGTTGCATTAGTTGATATGTTTTGTGTTATGCACATAGTTTGTGTCTAAAATTAAGAATGATATCAATTTATCTAGTTGTTGTGTTATATGGCTACATAAGCAAAATAGTAGAATAAAAATTGACTTAAAATTAGTTTAGGTATATATACACAGGCTGCACTAAAAGTATCGGGAATGGAATATTTCCACTATTCCTATCATATTAAAATCTTTTTAATTGAAAACTCCTTGGTTTTAAAAATCGAATACCATTTATTTATTTAAAAAAAGATTCTCGGTCTTCTCACAAGGTCTTCTCAAACTTGTATGTTCAAGTTGATGCTGTGCGTAAGCTGATTGAGGAAGATCGACATGTGATATACCGCGAAATTCAGGCAAATTTAGACATTGGCATGAGTCAAATACAAATAATCTTGCATGAACAATTAGGTGTAAAAAAGTTGTTTTCCCGATGGATACCGCATTTGCTCTGTGAAGAGCAAAAAGCGGCTCGCGTTACTTGGTGCGTCAGAACTCTCGAAAGATTCCACGCAGGATCCTCAAATGCTGTATACAACATTGTATCAGGTGACGAATCCTGGATATACGCGTACGAACCCGAAACAAAAAACCAGTCACGAGTTTGGGTGTTCGATAATGAGTTAAAGCCAACTAAAATTGTTCGTTCACGGAGTGTTGCAAAAAAAATGGTGGCCACGTTTGTCTCCAAAACCGGCCATGTTGCGACTATTCCTCTTGAGGGACAAAGAACGGTTAATGCAGAATGGTATGCTAGCATTTGTTTGCCACAGGTCGTTTCCGAACTCCGTAAAGAGAACTGCAACCGCCGCATCATCCTCCATCACGACAATGCGAGTTCTCACACCGCGCACAGAACAAAAGAGTTTTTAGAGCAAGAAAACATAGAATTATTAGACCATCCGCCGTACAGTCCAGACCTAAGCCCTAATGATTTCTATACTATCCCTAAAATAAAGAATAAATTACGTGGTTAGAGACTTTCATCACCTGAAGAAGCTGTGGACGCCTACGAAACGGCCATTTTGGAGACCCCAACTTCCGAATGGAATGGTTGCTTCAATGATTGGTTCCATCGTATGGAAAATGTGTCAAATTTCGCGGAGAATACTTCGAAAAGCAATAAATACATTTTTAAATAGTAATGTTGTGTCACTTCCTTGATTCCTGAAATTTTCAGTGTAGCCCTCGTACAAAGATGCTTATTTAACACTAATTGTGATCACATAATTACAATGTACCTATGTATTTCACTACATATTATAAAACAAAGTCCCCCGCCGCGTCTGCCTGTCTGTCTGTTTGCGATAAACTTAATAACTACAGAACAGGTTTTCATCAATATACGGAGTGATTCATGAAGAAGGTTTAGCTGTATAATTAATTAAGGTTTTGTGTAAAATGGCTGAAATATGACGATAATTATAATTGTTGAAGATGTTGGAAAAAGAAATAATAATGGGAGCTAAAGTATATTTCCTTTTAGAATAAAAAGCCGCGACTGACATCAACGCAGCAGGTCGTCTACCTCTTGAAAACGGCATTGTCAGGCCAAAAACTAGTCAGCCATCCGCAAAATGCACATGTGAGAACATCCGTAATAAACTCACTTACGTAGTAAATATAATTATTGAATTACCCCCATATTTACAGACACCTGAACTAACAATAAATAAATGAATACGGATTTGTGATATGCAAGAGTCATAAAATTCTTCCGCATCGTCACCGACTAATAGAGTTCCCAGAAGGCTGGCAGCATTGCCATGTTAAATGACAATGGTAATATTTTGTGCAATAAACATTTTTGATTTAATTAGAACTTGCAAAACAAATAGCAAATTTTGATGTTAATAATTATGCACTCGCTTAAAAATAAATTAATAAGAATAGAAGCTAAGATAGCTGAAATTAATTCTTCTTATCGACTAGCGTGATCTTAACAAATGTAAAGGAGCACTTCGGCAGAACATTCAAATATCCTATTTCTCCATTTTACTTCTAGACGGAACGTTTATTTTTACTTGAACTCCAAAAACGGTAACTTAAAATTGTACTTTTCAATTTTCACGTTTTCACGTCATATATAATCCGAAGGACTGAAGAAATGGCACTTCGTCTGCACCTTGTAGCAGAGTGTATGCAAAGATTTACATACATTCGAGGATGAATATATTTGAGAACGTACATTTTTAACATCGACTACAATCAAGGAAAGATTTTTAGTAACGATATCTTCAGCATAGCAGTCCGATTCGCACTTTTCCGGTTTTTATTTTGGAGCTATTTTTACCACAGACTATAATTATCCGCCGGATTTTACAGTAGCTCCTCTATTTTTCCACATTATATCTATGACTACCTTCAGTTACATACTTGTACGCCAGCCATTCACAAAATACTTACTTTAAATATAATCAGTGAACAGTTTATATACGTAATTTATAATTATTAAGGAACATGAACATACTCCTCACCTCACCACTATTGCTTCAATCAATCAAATTCACTAAATAACAGTAACTGCTATGTTGTTCGTACCTCGATCCGCACTCAAGTAACCGTTATACCTACATCTTGTAATGCACACCTAGCTTTTTATCACCCCACCATTTTTCAGGTGGACCAATGGCGTAGCACCCCGGTATAACTAGTAATACTAATGTCTATTAACTTATTTTTATTAGGTAGTGAACTGTTTTATCATCTACTAAAGTTTACCCCTATTTTTATTAAAATAAACACCCATTTTTAATGTAGCGACAACATACAGATGATAAAATTCCACTCACATAAAAAAAAACAGTTAGATTATAATTTTATTTAGATGAGTTCTTGAGTTGTTTTGAATAGTGAGATTTACAATAGTAATATCCAACCTTGACGATGCTGTCTTAGCTTTAAATTACATTCTTTTGATGTCAGACGACCTTAAATGGGAACGCAATGAAATATTCAAGTGCTTTTAATATTCGTTGGTCGACTATTCATCGCATAAGATTCCGCATTTTCATTTTGTTTTCAGTAACGCGTGTAATGGAATGAATGACTAGACATAATGAGTCTTTCAGTAGAAGAAACGCGTGTTCCATTTTTGTTATTTTTCTCTTGAGATCTATCTTTTCATTTCTTAAGATGACATCCAAGAATGTTTTTTATATGATATGGTGATAGAAGTAGGTATTTACGCGGACGGGTAATTATTTTTTTACTTGAAAATATTAAATAGATACAGTGAGGTGATGTAATAAACTTAAACCAAAAAAAAACTATTTCTGGGTCACGTAAATACTTCGATTTTAAAGACTAATATCATAAACATTTACATACACCTCTAAAACAAAACTCAACAAAGCTTAACTAATATTGTAAATGCGAATGTGAGTTTATTTGTTACGACGTCTTAACTGCTCAACCGATCATGATAAAATTTTACATAAACATTTTCAGACTTACAGAAAAAAACATACCTTTCATCCAGAAAAAGAGTTAGAACATACGGGTCACCTAATGGTAAGTGACTACCGCCGCCTATGGGCACCTGCAACTCAAGAATCACAAGTGCGTTGCCGGCATTTAAGGTGGGAGTAGAGGAAGGGGGGGGGGGAAGAATGGGAGAAAGGGGGGAGAGGGAAAGGTTAGAGCCTCCGGTAACCTCATTCACTAGGCGAAATACAATGCAAACATTGCTTAACTGCCGGTTTTCCGTGAGGCCGTGATATCACACCGAGCCGAGCCGACCCATAGGTGCCGAAGCATGGCTCTCCCACTTGAAAAAAGAATGCTGTTCCTGAGGGATATACTGCGAGGTAAGCCGCGATCAAAACGTACTAACTACAAATTTCAAAAGGCAGAAACCACTTCTTATATTGCTCGGAAAACACTTAATTTATTGAATGAGTGCGAAGGCTTTATCATTTCACGTGGGAAGCCGTGTGAGTGAACTGGCCGAGACCGTGTCGGTGAGCAACGCGTGATTATTTTCTGTTAGACTACACGAAATCTCTGATCGACGCATATAAACCACAAACATACGTAACTTGTGTTCTTCAAGAACTAATCTTCTTGGTTGACAAGACTTATTTTAGTCTTTTTTTTTTGATAATCACCTACAGCGGCAGCTAATTGGTGAAAACTGTATTGCACGAATAATGTTATTAATTATGAAGCAATACCTATCAGTTATTTAAAAAAAAAAAGATATTTGTGTTTGAACTTCAATTTGTATTAAGCTTAAATAACTAGAAAAAAAAACGTGATGCGCGTGCAAACATTCACAAATGTTTCCTAATCGAAGTTATAAAAGCTATCTGTTAAAGACTTTGGCCATAAAAAGATGATTAAAAATCGCTCGCGTAACAGTAACATACTCGCCGTATTTTCATACATATTTTCTAAGTCTCACATTCATATTCAGAGAGCGTCGGGTACTGAACCATACCGCTGGCATTTTAATGAGTTGATATTTGAAAAGTTCGCAGAACTGTGTTTGCCTTCCTCAGAATTAATTTAGCAGTCCTCGATATCAATTTAGAAAACTGTTTCATTAAGTAGGATTCACATCCTAAAGGCGCCGTACGTGACCCAGATCTGTAACAACTAACTGATAAATTTCCTAATATAGATATGGGCCTACCACTTTCAGGATGAAACTAAATAATGAAATTTAATAATTACAATATTTTTTCTAGGCCCATTGTTCCCATTTCCTCGTATATATCAAGACGATAATCCCTTAAAGGTCAAAAAGAAGAAAGAAATAAAATACTTGGATTCAGCCCATGAGCTTATTGATATTTGGGAAGTGGATTCCGCAATCGTTGTTGTAATTTCGACCCATGGGTTAATTGCTAAGAGCCTTGACCAACACCTTCAGAGGCTCACGTTAGTCGGTTGGTTTAAAAGCCTTATACAAAAGGTAGTTCTCCTCGATACGGCACGCCTAGTAAGGTGTCTGTTTCTGGAACCGTAACTATCGGTAGCTGGATTCCTGTACCCGATACCAATGGGACACTTTTGTTTATATATAAATATATTTAAAAATATTATTTGTTTCTTTATAAATAAAATTTAATAATTTTGCTAATATTAAAATAATAATTTTTAATCAGATTAATTTATCCACTTAAATCTTCTTTGTATATATATTTCTTCAATACGTGTGTATGTCACTGAACTCCTCCTAAACGGCTGGACCGATTTTAATGAAATTGCGCTGCGATAGGGTTCCATGAATAATAGGTTTTACGTTCCGGCAGGAAAACGTCTGTCGGGTGATATGGAACCCAATTCAAGATCATTTCAGAGGCAGAGTGAAACGTATTAATTATAACCTCTTTAGTTATTCAGTTAATTTTCCTACTTCAGTCACGTTTAAAGCTTAAAAATAAATTAAACCTGAAAGCCACTAATGGCCATTAGCAATGTTCGAAATTTTTGTAATTGAATTAGAGTGGAATACCGACATAATATGCAGTAGCTTGATGTACATTCTGTGATACTGATTTAACTATAATTGAATAGCGTGGTGAAATGTATATCTAACCCCTTTTTTATGAACGCTTAAGCGCAGTAATCTACGTTGTGTAACTGTCTACTTACATACATATACTCGGTTCTCATGTACCTGATTCGACACGACAAGAAAGGAAAAGACAAAACATTCTGAGAAACAACCACATATCTGAAAAACATTTTAGGGCTACCACAAAGTCAATACTTTTAGTGTCACCGACTGGTGATTTAGACGTTTTTCTTTGTTTGTCGATTGCTGAGCTCTTTTAAAACCATCTATATATAAAGGTATGTATTGAATATATATTGCTTATCTTTAAAATACGATGCAATCAATAAATCATAATACGCCGAGTCTAAAAGTAACGTGCAAGCGAAAGGTCTTATTTTTTCGTTGCAATACTCATTTGGCAAACAATAATAATTGGGTCCTCTTGGTGATATGCCTGTATATTAAAAGGATTCATAGAGAAATTTGGATAGACTATACTTATATCTACACTTAAATGGTAGATCTATACTTAAATTACCGGTGTAATATGCAACCTCTTTTAAAGTTGTCTACGGTATGCAATCCGAAGAAAAATACGCATTGAATGACGCAAAACACGTAGTCTTAAGGTATCTGCGTCCGATTTACGTGATGCGAATATTTTAACACAGCAAAAGACAAAACTACGAGTCAAGACATTACGTGAGGTTATTTTCCTTTGAAGTCAAACATTCGTTTGGAAGAATATCACATCGATACCTTGAATTTACAAATAAGAGCAAATTAGTAGTGGTATCTACGTTAAGAATACTAGTATGTATTGCGTAACATAATTATGACAGGGAATAAAAATGGTTTCATGACACAAGCATGAGAATAAAAACTGTATTTTAAAAATGTATGTGGAACCAATTTAAGTTTAGCGGTCCCTCAATAGCAAAATGCAGATATTTGCACATAACATACTGCTTTCTGATTTTATCACTTGACGGCAACTGAAATGTTATACATAACAATGCTAAGTCTACATTAATTTAAACTCTTTTGTATTTTTAACCAAATATTAAATGTACTACGTAAAAACCATTTTCGATATGGCAGATACAGATAGGCTAGCGATAACTTTTTTCTATTTATTTTTTCCCGTGTCATGAAGTGGTATGTCGGAATCGAACCGATTAAAACCACACGGTGTTCCGTCACAAGTCTGTATATTGCAGGGGACCGGGTATACTCTAAGAAGGAAGCCTTGGCGATACCCAAGCAGTTTCACCCGCGTTTATGGTCACTGCTTTGCTCCTAAGGGTTGAAACGAAGCGTGAACTCAAGAATTGGGCATTGGGAATTGGAATATCACATGCTAAAATATTTCCTTAAATCCGACTGATAGTTCAGAAAATTAGCGTATTCAACCAAAAAACTTTGGCTTTTATATATATATGTTATATAGGTAATTCTGTACGTTAAATTTATTCATCATAGCCATTCGTATGAAACCCATCAGTTAGAATATTTACTTATGCATGTATCGAGTAAAGTCGGCTGTTGCCCCTCGTCAAGACGACTGACACTTCCAAGTACCTCGTAATAAAATAATGTAAAATAATATTCACAACGAATATGCGTAAATCTCATACCAGAAGAATGTTCGTTTGGTTTCTTTTTAAAGAAAGACTAGCAACCCGCTCCAGCCTCGCACGGGTAGCACAGACATCTTCAACAATCATCATCATATTTCAACCAACTTACATAAAACCTTAACAAATTATATACCTAAAAAGGTTTAGGTACATAATTTGTTAAGGTTTTATTATTATTAGATTCATGAGGAAGGCCTCATGAATCGCTCTATCTATTGGTGAAACCGTATGAAAATCCGTTCAGTAGTTTTTAAGTTTATAGCAAACATACAGGCAGACGCGGCGGCGTACTTTGTTTTACAATATGTAGTGATTATCGATTACGGTGATATCACTTCAATGAAATCTTTCCACATGCTCCTACTGGGTATTGTTATTAGTGGAAACATGAGATTATTTCTAAACAACCTTGACCCGAACATATTTCTGTCGCATTAACCAGAAATATAACTATTAAATGTCAATACTACGAAACCTCTGCTCGCTCTAAAAATAAGTACTCTGCGAATGTAAGGATTATGTACAGCTGTGTATTGTAACTGAGTACAATAAGGTCGTTGATCGTATGGGTCTTACTTTAGGCCAATGAAAGCCATAGTTTTGGGAAAATGTGTAGGTTCATCAACCCTTTAGATTAGATCCCCGATGTATATTTGTTTTAAAAATTCACTAAACGGTAGTGAGACCTACTGACAGATGATTAAATGAAGAACTAGCATGTCATAGCCATGTAAAGGAACCATGATTATAGTACTATGAAACACAAACTAGAGTCGTTATTGTTAAATAGCTTTAGGACGGTGCTTTAATATCCAAGTAATAAAAGCTTATACATTAATTAACAATGGTGTCAATTCTGTTGTATTACTCTCTTGACTATAGTCAAGAGAGTAATACAACAGAATACAACAGAGAAATACAACAAAATTTAGTCAATTATAATTGACTAAATTTTCTTCATACAAACTGTAAACCTTGTACACTTTGAAACAAGGTCTTATTTCAAATTTAAACAAGTAGATAACATATGTCGCTATCGAAATAAGCAATTTATTTGTCGAGTAAAATCTGACACGCTTAAATAAACTTTAATACCACGTAGCGAGAGCTGCTATCCGTTGAATGCCATCTCTTTTGCTCTGTGTTTTTAGTAAGCGTCTTCGAAGGTGTCGATTAAAATAACGTCATCTTAGTTCGTTTTAAACAGGTTTTTATACGGCAATTGTACGGCATTTCAATAAATCGTCCCCATTTATCGTCCCCCGTCTCGCTGCGTAGAAATAAAGTTGAGTATATGTTGACAGGGTTTAGTGAAATTTAGTGGCGCTGAGAAATAGATGTCAGTAACAAATAGACCTTGTTACGAAGAAGACAAGGTTGATTTCATATGAAGAAATTAAGTCAGGTTTTAGTTTAGTCGAGTGTACAATAGAATCGGGACCAGTGTCTGGTAACTAAGCCCTTGCTTGCAATATCTGTGATAGATTCAATTTTGCTCTATGTAGTCCGATGCCAATCTGCTTTCATTCTTCCCAATAAAAATTTCAACTTTTTCTTTTTAAAAGCTTAACCGGAAGTTTTACCCAAGTCTTTTTTTTTAATTAGGCTAAGTGGAAAACTAAGTTCGTAAAAAGATTGACATTGGACTAAATCTTTAAGATTACTTTTAATATAATTTGTGTGATTTATCTTTGCCTCGGCCTGCGTGAGCTGCTCTCGGATTATTTCTACTTATAGATAGAAGATAGATATCGGCTACTAAAAGCGAAAAGCTTTTTGATGCGATTCCATTTATAATACTGAGATAATGAATAGCGTTTTATTTTGAGAAAGAGAAATAGCGTTTGTTTACTATGTTGTAGATACTAGTCGTACGTTACAATGACTGTGTACGTTTTTATTTATTTCACCATAGCGAGCTTTACTTTTAAAGTAAGAAAATACTTTTAGGTACTACGACAAATTGTAGTACACATTTTATGTAAAATGTGTAAAAAAGTTCAATTAAAATTATGTGGTATTTTTTTTTTTTAAAGACACCTCCCGCATTAGGAATTACTCCTGTGTCGCGGGGGGCTTCACAAACATACAAACAACGGACACAAAGAACACCCAGACTCGGGTGGAAATCGAACCCACGACCTCTGGCATAGCAGTCAGGGTCACTAACCACTAGGCCAACAGGCCTGCAATGACGTAGTTAAATTCAATTACAGTTTAATAATAATTTATTTAACATTTAAGTTGGTATAAATGTGATTGAGAATTCCCTAACTCCTGCGCTAGTTAAAACTGTATTGCAGGAGGCAGTGTCTTCCCCTCTTAATACGAGTATATAGTCGCAATGTCGGTATGTATAGGTAAAAAGAACGTAAAAATTAAAAAGTTAAACCTAGTTTTACTAGTGCTTGTGTGCGTGTGTGCGTGTTCGTGTGTGTGTGTGTGTGCGTGTGTGCGTGTGCGGAATATGCTACTACAATTTCGTTTCCTTTATGTTGTTGTTATTCTGTATCTGCTTATTGTACAATTGTACTCGTAGAGACGTAACTTACGGTAGGAACATGGACTGCAATAGGAAAACACAGTAAATATGTGCTTCAATAACTCATAATCATAAGAGGTGAAAACTGTGAACTTATTCCAATTATGTTTTTTACTATACTACTTTTGGTGTATACTGATATGTAGTACGTTACTTGCTGATACATCTCTTTATTATGAAGCTACATATCTTTATAAACTAGGTGGTGCCCGCGACTTCGTCTGCACAGAATACCTAGGTCTCTATAGTACCTACGTATATCTTCAAATAGCTTGTTCATCAAACATTCTTATTTTCTTACCAAAACTGTGTGATGATTTTTTATATCTCTCAACTTGAAAAATGATTGGTCTCCCATACAAACTTTCGTTGCCCTAAAAACTTTTTTTATGACAAAAATTTACTTCTCTAAGGTACGTATACAAAAATTCATCAAAATTTATGCAGTGGTTTAGGATTGCTAATTTAAAAGGAAAGGCTATTTATTTCTCTTACTACCACATAATTTTCTTAGTAACTAAGTGTAACTTTGTGACCACAGCGAAATTCGAATTTTAAAACAATACCAAAAGTAAAGTAGTTTAATCCTTGTTCTAGTTGCCATTATTTCAATTTTTCAGAATTATGTTTGTTACGTTTCTATCGTGCATATAGTTTAGTCTTGTACGCAAACTCGACTAAATGGAATGATAACCCAACCGATTTTTTTTTTATGGTATACGGGGCAAACGAGCAGACGGGTCACCTGATGTCACGGGTCACAAAATAGTTTAAGGGTGATTCTTCGTTCTTTTAACATCCGAATCATTGCTAGCAATACGAAAATCTTTAAAATGATCTCTTAAAATAAACTGAAAATATTTAAAGCCTTATCATTATGACACGTACTTGATTTAAATAATATAGTATTTTGGGACAATTACCAACGATGAATTATATTTCTGAACGAGAAAAATTACGCAGAAAAATTAAGAATTGAAAAGAACGAATATTCACCCTCAAAATCCCAATTTAATTAATTTATCACTCGAGATTAATTCTTGGGCAATGTTTCACACATATGTATATTTAAACCATAAACTTAGTATAGGTACCAGCGTAATAGACAAACACTCGTTTCATTATTGCGCCACCAAAACTGAAATGTTTGCGTGTAGGAGTTTTACAGACGTGTGACTGACTTTCAGTGTAAGGACATTTTAAATGTCGATATCAGTAAAATGGCATTACCAATATCACTATGGTAGTATTTTATATGTTTAGTAAAGAAAGAACAGTGGAATAAAAAAAATTAAAGAATTTTATGCTAGTGTTTTTCTTAATATTTCTCCATGTAATTGCCATATTTTATGTTGATTAAGTATCTTCATCCCTTAATTTTTCACCCCTAGAGGTGGAATATCTTATAAACATATCTCAAATTTAAATGGGACCAACCTTGAGTATCACTAATTAAAAAAAAAAATATATTGAAATCAGTGCACAATGGGCGACAATAACGCGTAACACGTATAAAAATAAACAGTCGAATGGAAAACTTTCAAGTTTTTTGAAAAAGATTACAACGAGCTGTGAACCTCCCCCCTTTTCTTTACGTCGGTTAAAAAAACAATGAAGTTGTGAGATGAACGCAGCTAGCTACTTTTAATACAACATACAAAAATTCCCTGTGCGAAACGCGATGATATTCACATATATGATATTTTATATTAAACACATAATGTTTTAAAATAACACAATATCTCAAAATTGAGTGTTTACTGCATAAAATTGAGCGTTTATTGCAATACAAAATAATTGTATATGTATTTATTCAACGAAGAAAACACTGAAGGTAGTATTGAACTATCGTATTGAGCTGTAAAATGTGTCTTTATTTTGATTTTTGCTGCATGTTACACCACAATCTAACACAGAACACGACACCATTATATATGCACATCACATCGATATCATAATATAGAAAGATTACGACGAAAACACCGTAATTGAAAACGGTTTTTTTTTGACAGGAGACTATTGCAGACTACATTTTTTCAAACGGCTTTCACGGTCTGGTTTATTCTGTCCCTTTCTTATACCTAGGTTTTTGTATATTTCACTCGCACACGTTGTTCGTCTATTAGGCTAGTATATTAAGTTGATGATTGAAACAGTGGCGTTATAGATACATATAATTTATTTCAACATAAATAAAAATAAGAATAAAATTGCGACAAATTATATCATATCTTTTTTTTTGTATTTACGTGTGTACATATTATACAAATAAACAGACAGACATATATGCAAATAAATCATGAATCATGACAGACAATCATGTATTGAAATGTTTATTAACAGCCGACTGTCCCGCCACATAGGCCATTAATTAGACAATCTTACTGTGTCAATTTTAAAACCAATTATTACTATAATAATTGGACAGTACAAATGAGTACTTATAAACACGATCAAACCGGCATCAAGCCGCAAATCCACCATATCAATTCAGGAAAAAAAAACTTTTAAAACGGTTTGTTAAAATATGTTTACGGAAGGTCGTTGGAGAACAGTTTTTCCATTTCTACGGCTTTGTGACTTTTTCTTTTACTTTTCTCGTTACGAAAGTGGATTTACCTTTCAGTTTGTTGAAGAGTTATCGATTATGTAGATTGAATATCGTTAAGAGATTACATGTGAGTGAAGTGTTCTATAGTCAGCTCGGGGAGTGCTGACTCCGCTCGTCCACTCTCGGCCGGCCGACATTGTCAAGTATCTCCACTCTAGCACTAGGGTTGCTAGATGAAAATAGAATGCAACATTTCATTTATGAATTTTATCTTTATGTATCGGCGAATTTAATTTAGGCTAAGTGATTGCTGGGATGTGGTGTAAAAAAGAAACCTGTCTCTGAACTTGTTTATACAAGGAATGCGTACATCCCATGTATTTTTTTTGTAAGGCGTCGTAAGCATATCAGCAAATGTTTTGCTTGATTACGAGTATCTCAACTGTGGGAGAGCCATGCTTCGGCACGTATACACGTGATACCACGGCCCTACACACGGCCGCACAGAGAACCGGCAGACAAGCATTGCTTCCATTGCATTTCGTCGAGTGAGTGAGGTTACCGGAGGCCCTAACGTTTCCCTCTCCCCCTCTTCTTCCCCTACCCGCACTCTAACCTTCCCCTACTCCCACCTTAAAAGTCGGCAACGCACTTGTGACTCTTGAGTTGCAGGTGCCCATGGGTGGCGGTAGTCACTTACCATCAGGTGACCCGTCTGCTCGTTTGCCCCCTATCCCATAAAAAAAAGCAAACGCTTTTAAGCAATATCCATTTTCTTCCATTGCCTTCACTTCTTACCTAGCTTTTCCTTTCATTACTGTAAGAATCTCACTTGGCAGAGGATTTGGGGATCGGGTGTTTTCGTAGGAGGTGGTGGAATTGAAATAAACCTGGGAAACTGGTATTAATATATTAGGAACTGAACTAGCTACATGTAATATTATAACTTTATAATGGCTTCATAAATATTGTACAGCAGCTGGACAGACGTCCACTCTGTCTGCTCGCTGAACCGCTTCTCCGTTTTTCCTACTGATTCTATAAAAATTCAAATCACCTTTTCAACTGATTTAAATATTATATTACCAGCCAGCTTTCCGCAAGAGAAAAGAGGTTCGAACCTCACAATACACAACCAATTGTGCCAAGTTCCCGGTTGAAGGCTTGCCTCCTATTAGTTAGAGTGAGACTAAATTATAAGTGGCAAACTATTGGTGTTTAACACGTCTCTCCCTACCCCTTCTGGTAACCGTATGTTGGAATCGAACCGACTATGACCACGCGGTGTTCTGTTACAAGCGAGTCTTGCAAGGGACTCGGGTATATCATAGGAAAAGGCCCCGAGAACTAAACTGATCTTAGCCGGCTCTTAAACAACAAGCATTGCATGCGGAGGTGCACAGAACACATCGCGACATCATCTCAGACCTACTTCTGCTAGGGTGATGCATAATCCTGGCCGACCGAAGAGAAACAAACATTGCCTAGAAGAGATGAACTGTGACCGCCTCTTTGCCAACAATTTTCCATACCGTGTACATAATAAAATGTATTCAATCTGCTATGTTGTTACACACAAAACCGTTGCATTTGAAACAGTCATCTGCCCTTTACAATATATACTGACTAGATACCGTACTATATCACGTAATATATTTGTAGAAAAGCGTGCCTCACATGTTTTTTTTTTGCGTTTTCGGTTAACCATGTAGCTATACCAAAAATATTAGTGCAGAGATATATTATATTATTATTCGAAGTGACTTTGATGCATTCGTCGCTCTAAATACGTATCAAGAACGTAACGAACAAAAAAATGGAATCAAATTCACATGTTTTTTTGACTACATACGACTCTTTATCGTGCTGGCAGCTGAGTCCTTGAAGTAGACTATTTTAGACGAGAATATGTTTTACCTGTTGTGTATTCTGATACATTGGAGCCCCACTTAGGTCCAAGAATTAAAGAGGTTGCATGTAAACCTTGCCTGAGTGAAGACTACGATTAAAGTTCAAACGTCTATTTTGACGCCGTTCAAAAATTTTTTAGCCGTTCTATTTAAATACTCTAGATATTTATAAAAAAGTCATTGGACTCAATTCAGGTGTCTGGGAATAAATAACAGATAAAAAAAATTACTATCATCAGTGACCGAGAACAATTGACACATTTAAAATCTTACGCTCTTGGAAAGTTTTTGGTAAAAACAAAATAGTAAAGATTGGCCGTAAAATTCAAGAGAAACTTAGTGTTTTATGGGAGTGAAGATGTTTTCTTTTTCTGAAGGGATTTGGATAATTTTGGGCACATAAGTAGACTGGATTTATAATAGGTAGGTATATCGAACATAGGGTTAAAGCTAGTTAATAATGGTATAAAATGTTTCATATTCCTACTAAGCTTGCATACTTTTAACCTATAGTTAAAAGTTTGTTGGTGCCTATACATGTCAGTCACGTTTCTGACCTTTACGTCACTATAGATAAAAGCTATATGGCGAATTGCAAACTCATAAAACGTATTTGACAACCTTAGCACCAATTACTAAGTATCTATTAACCCCACTAACTTAGTCAGGAAGTGTTGTACATGGTCTGATGAACAAACTAGTAAATTTCGTATCTACAATGTGCTACAATTACACCAATGACCAATTTGATTTTATTGGTTCTATCAAGGCGACAATAGGTAATAATGTATTTGATAGCCGGTGATTTAAATGTTAATTATTAGCCTTATATTTTAGTATTTTATACCTTCAGTAAGTGGTATTTTATTTATTTTGACTTTCATGTTTATTTCATACATTTCATGGGACACTCGCAGTACAAAACTACACTACTAATAAAAATCTCCAGGTGATAGTAGCTTCTGCCGAGGGTTCAAGTAGTTCATACCCAGTATATTCCAGAGCCCTAAACCGCAGACACCCTTGACGGAACACCGTGTAATTTTATCCTGTTTGATGCTGACATATTTTAGTGTTAGCGCCACCACTACTTAAATATGTTGGTGAGGTTTTCACAGGTTAAAAATGATATAGTAGCTTAAATTTATCTCTAGAACTATTTTTGTACAAAATTTTAAATAGGTGTTTGACGTAGTCACATAGTAATATAATAGCACTACATACCATAAGTGCTATGGTGGCTAACGGACTAACAATTTCACGAAAACATAAACCATAAATTCTACAAAGAAAATGCTATACAATTATGATCCTAATCTTTATGGCCGGATTATGTTTCCGACTGACCTTAAGAAGTTTGATTTCGTCTAACAAAAAGTGATGGAAATAATAAATTACATCTGTATATTAAGTATATATTATGTAAAATAAATATCTATTATCTTTATATGTATAAAAATGTTTAATAATTATGGTTAATTTATGAACATTGTATTAACTGACTGAACATATTATTTAACTGACTTTAAAAAAGAACATGGTTTTTAATTAGATTATATTTTTTGTTAAATTTCTAAGCAACAAACGCTTACCGCCTAGGTAAGTTTTTTTTTCACTGTAAGCCATAGCAAATTTTCAAATCATGGTTTAGATCCATGAAGTGCGGCTGTACTTAAAGGATAGTTCCTTTTTTATTTATTTATTTATTTCCACTTTATACAATAAACCTTTTAAGTAGTAAACATTGCAAACCTGTTAGGTATAGCAATCGGCGGTCTTATCACACACGGCGATTTCTTCCAGACCTTTGTACGGATATTGTCAAATTAAATTCAGGGTAGTGTGTCGTATTATTTATAAAGCTGATTGACAAACTACTATTTATTTAGTAAGACAATATACGGTATACACAGTAGCAAGCTAATTTTAAAATCAATAATAAAAACTGTACGATCTACCTTATTTTTCTGTTTCTTTCTATATTTTTCCTGTAACAAAAGGTCTACTGAAATAACTTGCATTTTTCTGAAGCTTATGATATCAAATAAATTTAACCGTACCCTTCAATTTGCTATAACACGTTTTACTTATAAAAATCAGAAAAGACCCTGGGTATAAACAACTTACTATCTAACAAAAAAGTGCAAGATCTGCGGATCTTTTATTTACTGTTGCTAAATTGCTCATAATCTTATTTTACGAGGTAGGGATGCTTTCGATCAATAGCAAGCCTTTTGAAGAGATAATTTATCATTGTTTCACCCAAAATATCAGATAAAAAAATCACTTCTTACTTCCTTACGCGGGCTACTGAGAGTTTTATTGTAGAAGTAGAAATGTCGACGAATTCCAGTGAGGAGTCAGGAGTTGGGTAGTAGAATTCTTTTTTTTATTTGCTTCGATATTAAAGCGTATTTTTTTAGGTTTTCTAAACTATAATTGATTTCACTTATGATTAATAGAAGCTGCAAGCTGACTATCGCGTTAAAACTAACAAAGAAACTCTTCAGCGAAATAATATACGTATAGATAATACAGAAGCAATGATAAGCCTATGGTAAGTATCATTGTCTGCTTCTAATTTAAAATGTTACTTCCTTCTGCCATCAATTCTTTACCCTAAAACACGGAAAGAAAACGCTTTGTTTTTTTATGATATAGGGGGCAAACGAGCAGACGGGTCACCTGATGGTAAATGACTACCGCCGCCCATGGATACCTGCAACTCAAGAGCCGCAAGTTCGTTACCGACCTTTAAGGTGGGAGTAGGGGAAGGGGGGGTAGGAGGGAAGATTTAGGGCCTCCGGTAACCTCACTCACTCGGCGAAAAGCAATATATTCATTGCTTCACTGCCGGTTTTCTGTGAGGCCGATGAATGATGATTCGGGGATGCCCAACTAGTTTTGGACCCGACGGGAGCCCTTTTTCAAAGAGTGTCCTACCGCGTCGGCGTGTGGCGCCGACATTTCAGGACCTGATTGTAGGTAATATGAGGCAAGTATGAGTAATGAGGTTGATGAACTTTAGTAGTTCAAAAAGTTCTTGTAATTTTAATTGTTTAGAAAATCAACTCACAGGACGGGATTAGAATTAAAAATATGATTAAATATTTCTTGACTTCAGAAAATTCCAGGAGATGACTACTTAAATTACCATAAGACGTTAAAGGGATTTTCAAGTAACCAAATATCTGGTACCTCAATTGGCCCGACACGAGTTTGAATTGCGTCTCGAAAGTTGAATTTTAGGAACATTTAAAATTTAAAGTAAATATTAGAATGTTTAAACATAAATTGTAAATAAACACACCAAGTGCTCTAGTGCACCATTGATCCCAACTGTCGTTTCAGTAAATTAGCGCAAGATGTATGTATAAGAGGCTATAGGTAGAGATGGGTAATCATCCACAACACTAAATAGTTAATGTGGTGCTTACCTTTAAAGAAATGTGATACTAGACTAAGTTAGTATAATTATATCTTAAGCTTCGCACGGGTAGCAAAGCATATATTGATTTTTCCCTACATCTTCAACAATCATTGTCATATTTCAGCCATTTTACACAAAACCTTAATGAATTATACATCTAAACCTTCCTCATGAATAACTCCGTCTATTGGTGCAAACCGTATTAAAATCCGTTCGGTGCTATTGAGTTTATCGCAAACAGAGAGACAGACGCAGCGGGGGACTTTGTTTTATAATGTAATGACTAGCAGTACCCGCGCCGCTTCCCTCGCGTATACATATTTATATGTTTTGCTCGGAATCCTTACTCTTTTTTCAAAATTAAAGTAGTAGCCTAAGTAATTCTTTATATCATCAGTTATCTGCCAGTGAAAGTCCTGTGGAAATCGGTCCACCCGTTCCGGAGATTAGCTGGCACAAACAGACAGACAGAAAGAGAAAAAATTTAAAAACTGATTTTTAGGCATAGGTATCGTGCAAATAACTGTAAAGGCTTTAAAAAAACTATTATTTTGACATTACAAACAGACACTTCAATTTTATATATTTGTATTGAGAAACGGTGTTTACAATTTTATTGTTAGTGAGTCAATAAAGTAAGAATAAAAATGAAAAAATAAGTGTGTGTACCGTGTAACAAGAAAACTGCGAGTTATAAAGTATCAACTTTTTTTCCTTCTAATCTCCGATATAACTTTCCATATATCCGCTGTTATTAAAATATTACTTAAGAAAGGGTGGGCGCTGACATTATTATTCAGTATATTATTAGATATTCGTGAGCTACTTATTTCTTATCTACGAATAAAGTTATTAACTTCAAGCTGGTAACTAACACATATAAAGTACAACTTCCCATAAGTCTCATTACGTGTAAACTTAGGGCGAAAATCGAAAATGTTAATGCTCACTTTACTCATTACAACATTTATACAACATTAATAACTTACCAAATGTATATTACCTAAAAGTTTGGAATATTCGTACAGCTACTAAAAATGTTAGTAACACTTACTGTTTAAAAAAGACGTTTAAGGTTTAAGTGTAGTCTTGTAAGAAATAAATATAGCTGGATACCATCATAATAACGAAACTGAAGAGTAATATTGTATAAGTGTAAAAATTTAATATTGTGAAGTAATTAATAGATCAGCGTCTTACACAAATATTAAGAACAGTTAATAGGCTTCATCGAATCCGTCTGTATTATCTGATATTGGAACCCCGCATGGTAACGTACCAAAAGGGC
Source organism: Euplagia quadripunctaria (assembly GCA_963859945.1). Lineage (NCBI taxonomy): Eukaryota > Metazoa > Arthropoda > Insecta > Lepidoptera > Erebidae > Euplagia > Euplagia quadripunctaria. The sequence goes on from OY982572.1 coordinate 11,774,321, forward strand.
TCCAATATTGTCTTGTTAAATGGTAATTCTTATTATTTTGTGCTAATAACGTTTACACCCAAATACCCAAAAGGGTATAAACGATTTTAAAGTCAAATTCAGAGAGTTACAGAACGGTTCACATTTTTATGTGGCAGAATAACGTGAAATGCTGAATAAAATGGAAATTCAATATTTTTAATAAACTTTGTGAACGTTACTAAAAATGCAGAAGAATTGAGAACCTCCTCCTGTCTATCAAGGATGTGAAAATGCGACAAAATAAACAAAACTCAATAAGATTTAAATGAAAATTTAAATGAAAAACTATATACATGAGAAAATGTACACTTTAATCTATTTTTGAGACAAACTTAACTGTTTCAGTTATACACATAAATTGACTCAACTATTATAAATATATTATACAGGGTGTAAGTGGCGGTGTACCGAAAACCAAAATATTAGATTCAGGTCATTTTCTGCCCAAATTCCACATTTTTACTATAATTTTATATTTTTTGGTTAAAAATAGTAATGAGTAAATTAATCATGTAATCAATCAAAAGACATAAAAGGTCAGTGCTCTCGCGCACTTTTTCAGCAAAAATGATAGAGATAGCGATTGTGATAAGTAAAACTTAGCTTACAGTACGTTTGTAACACGCCGTAGTTCACATCCTGCGTAAATTTAAAGTATGCTAAGTTGGATCAAAAGATCTAAAATTTTCCAAATCCAATGTACTATGCTTCAGTTCCACGTAGCCTTAGAAAGTTTCAAAAAGTCCTTCCAACTAATAGCTAGTAACAAGTAACTCATTTTTCTTCCACTAACGCGCACAAAAACAAAGCGAAAGACACATTGCTCTTTTTCATTACCACAACAACCCATAATTAAGAAATACGGCCAAAAGAAACGTTAGAGCTTAACAAATTAGGCTACTGATATATGAGTGTCTCTTAACAGACATATGTCGACCACCCTTAATGCTTACCTAAACTTGAAATATGTGGCCTAATTTAACTTTGCTAACCCTTACAATTTATTCTTCTTCATTCATAACCCAGTCCCAGGGCTAACAACGTCTTTGATAAAGTAAATAAATCTGTCATGGCAAAGAAAATAAAGTCTGACAGTAAATATTCCTCACCGAAAACCAAATAATTTCGCCATGTAATCTTTCATCAGGCGTTTTAATTAAATTAAAGTGGGCATTGAAACAACAGTTATATGGTGGGAAGACACCTTGTCAACGTCCAAAGCAAATTTAATTAAGTTCTTCCGAAAATATTCTTATTGAATGTGCCTGACAGTGTTACAAGTTTATTTGTAGTATATTTTACCATAAATCTACGAAATGTTGCAAGCCAATTGCTACAAATTTGTTATAGGTATTTAAAAAAAATTAGAAAAGGAAGAAGTACTTAATTCTTCTTATTTTCTAAACTATAATTAAACTTTAAAAACCTAGTGTAATAGTACTTCTAAACGACTTTTAAATGAAAAGCTTTAATGAAATATGTTTTTCTCCTTCAATGTAAGATTTCCTTTTAAATTAGTATGATTTTTTTTTTAAACCGAGGTATAATAGTCAGGCCATAAGCTCCCAAGATTATAGACCCAGAAAAAATCTGCCCAATTTAGAACCTGTATTTGCAGTCATAAAGTAACAAATATTATTTTTTCTTTTAATGCCAGTACCTAAAACCTTAAAACTTATTGAAGTTATCATCTACCATAAACTATAAATAAAAACATGAAATTTACAAAACTAAGTTTTTAGTACACCTAAGTATAAGTATTAAAATTTTAAATATAACATACTATGTTTTTTAATTATAATATAATAACTTTAGTTTTATTCGAATAATTCGAATTAATACTAAGTTATTCATATAATCTTTGAACTACTACAAACAATCAAATCCTACTTTTCGATTAAACCTCATATATAAATGAAAATCTTGTTTATTTTTTAATTTAGAAAATTATTCAAACCTCAAATTTCATAATCAGGGAAATTTATTACTGATCTTTGGCAACACTAGTACACACCGCGGAAAAGCGGATAACTTTATAAAATTTGAGTCGGCGTTCTTCCTCGTCACATTCCGGTGTGACGAACACTTGTCCACGCCTTGAGCTGCTAAAATACTTGCTTTGATCTCTCATTCATATTGTTCAAAATTGCAAAACCAACCGCGTTATGAAATATTAAAGGATTTATACATTCATTAGTTGTTGTGGTGAGAATAATGAACGTAACGAAACGTTAAGACGCTTTTGTATTTATATTTATACATTTTAATCTGTGTTACAAAATTTTATTTCATATTACATTTAAATAACTCTTTATCTGCCCAACGAATTTTTATTTATGTTCGTGTGTACGGGCTTCTGTTGATTTTTTAGCTTGTCAGTATCTGATAATAATGTATTAAAAAAGTATATGTCAAGCTTAAAAATAGCACCACGCTAACTGTACCTCGGAGAGCTTTGCTTAAAATTATAACGTGAGGCGCTGGTATTAGACTACAATGTTTAATATCACATTACGGGAATGTTGCGGGAAGTTGAGACTGTATTTGTTGTGATCTTTAGGCATGGAAAAATATTCTAGATACACTGTCTTTGTTATTCAACATATTGAAAACCCGTACGCGTATGAATGCTTCCCACATTTTATCTGAAATCGTAAATGCCAACTTGCTTTGACTAAGAACTGATTCTAAAGAGATCACTCACGTTACATTTTTTGTTAATTTACAGAACATCGGACTCCTGCGTTATTCCTTCAATGTCCGTAACATTCTCGTAAGCTATGTATATGTAATACATAATTTAGTACTAATATATTCTGTTACATTATAACTTTTCTCTTCCACTGGGTATATCAAGTACAGTTGAATTTACTAAAAAAAATAACATACGAGTAAACCTGGAAGACTTAAGTTCATAAACATGTTTAAGACATCATTTAGGCGGTATTGTGTATTTTTTAATTTTACAAAATATTTACCTGTTGATATTCATGAACTTACTCGTCATCTGATATAGGAATCCCCGTAGAGGAAATGCTTTATCTCCATTTTATATGATATACATATCATTGCAAGTATATTCACTCGTCCTGCGACGTTTCACCATTCTATGAATATCAAGTACTGCTTGAGGCACATAATACTTTTGAGGTCATTTTAACAGATTGCGCATGATTTCCATATAAAATATTACCTATAAATGAGCTTAGATGAGCTTGGTAATCTAATTGTATCACTTGCAATTTTATCATTGTGTTACGGACTGTATCCCACGTTAACAATTGAAGATACTTGTGATAGTTCTCTAAGGCAATTATCAGTAATATTAATTTTGTTGTTTAATTATAGGAGTTCCCTGAGTCTCTGGTCACTGGAAGGAATAGGAAATTGATTTGGGAGTTGTACACGGAATTAATTCTTCCAGGTGTCGTATATTAATAATAAAGAGAATATTATCTTCTCAGGCTTTAGTTTATTTTAAAAATAGGGAACACCATCATTTAAAATGTGGTTAAATGGTTACTATTATTATTAACACACTATCATTTTTATTCTTGGGAGAGCCATGCTTTGGCACGTATGGGCCGGCTCGACCGGAGTGATACGACGGCTTCACAGAAAACCGGCAGTGAAGCAATGGTTGCATTGCTTTTCGCCGCGTGAGTGAGTTTACCGGAGGCCCTAACCCTTCCCTCTCCCCTATTCCCACTCTTCCCCGCTCTCCCCCTACAGGTAGTAGGGGGAGAGGATATAAAGAGCGGCAACGGACTTGTGACTCTTGAGTTGCAGATGCCCATGGGCGGCGGTAGTCATTTACCATCAGGTGCCCGTCTGCGTTGGGGCTTCCTACTGGCATAGAGCTTCACTGAACATACACACAGAAGACGCTGTTAATACTAGGTTATTGGCGTAATGCGTTTGCGGGAGGGCAGATTTATTGTGACTTTGAACGTCTCCCAGTTTTATTTTCTAAATTTTTAGTACACAATATTTACTTGTACACAATACAGTCTACGTCTTTCTCAAGTTTCTTTTATATTACAGCAACATCAAAACCATAAAAGGAAAAAAAAGAAGATTCTAGATACACATTATTAAGCAAGAGCATTAAATAATAGAAAATTAAAAATGAACTGTTTATTTTTTATTTCAATCAAAAGGTAGTAGCGAAAATAGTCTTGCGTTGCACGCCATTACTTTGTGATCTGCAGAACTTGTCTCAAGGGATTATGTAGTAACGGGAATTTAATTAACATTTTGTCCAAGAACAATGACGCATATTATTGATATTGCACTGATTAACTCCTGCTAAGGTAATTTAATAATTTTGCTAAGATAGCAAAATTATTTTGACTGCTGTCAAACAAAATTTAATTTCAGTGAACGCAGCTTCAAAAAGTCATCATTTTGTTGTTTTTCTGTATAACTGCACCCTTAACATACTCTATAATATTCACAAATAATTGGTATCTTGCCTCAACGTCCCATCATATTACATACAATCAATTATATCTACCTTATTGACGTCGAAGATAATGAAATTTTTACACTTAGGAGTTGACGGATCGAACTATATCGTTATTGACATTTATATACATTCAAAAATATCAATATCATAATGAATATTAGTGTACAGTAACAGTGTATGTATATGTTTCTTTCAATAATCAACAATGATTAAGGCCATGCGTAATGAGTTCTTTTGTAAGTATTACACAACTTACTCTATAATATTAGTAATGGATCGGACCGAAATACGGGCAAAGAAGCCAAATTATATGGTGTAACCCTAATAATAGTAAACATATTCGTGGTGGATAAATAAACTCCGATATTGTAAACAGAACTACGTCCCGATCAAATATCACAAATATGTGGCAAATAGTAACTGGAGGTATTTGCAATAAAAAATGCTAAGAAGCGAGGCAAGAGAGTTTTATTCAAAGTTATCTGAGCTTATTTTCAGAAAACTAATGTCGTATATAATTTTAAGGGATAGTTCAAAAGTAGCTTGACTTATCAAAAAGTTCCTACGGTGTTATATTTTTCTTAAATCCTAACATACCAATACCATTTAGTAGCTGAAATATTTCCAACTCTTTGATATTGGCTAAGCTTGTTACTAGTTGATTTCAGCTGTCGGGCTCCATAATAGTGAAGTACTGATTATTATTCTTTTAAGGTGTAGGTAAAGTTTTTTGATCGGCCCTAAAATACGTAATTACCCCAATAATAAATTAGAAGTTTCCACATCGAACAGTGTATCAATAGTATCAGGTCTATAGCTGGTTTTGAACTCCTCATAAATCACTCCAGTTGTGTAGCACAGTTAACCGTTAGACGGGTCAAGATTTGAATTTCGATTTCAAATAATGCGAAAATATTTAAAATACTATAAAAAATAATTTAAAAATCGAATTATTTAAAAATACATATATGTACGTACGTTTATCTATATATTAATACGTGAAGCGAAAACTTTGGATCCCTGTTTACGAAAATTGGGCGGATGGAGGAGTATGAAATTTCGCACACTTATAGTTTATACAGAGAAGAAGTGACGAATGCTAAAATTTTTGAACAATATTTGCTACAAAGTTAAAAAAAATGCAAATACGGGTACATACAGCTATGAGTGTCCAGTATATATTTTGTCCTGTCTATACAATGACAGGTCAAGTAATATTGGCCAATGAAATAAACCATGGTCGAAATTCGACCACCACGCGATCTCTAGTTTACAGAATTAGGTACCCTAATATACTTCTCTATATAAATATTACTTTTAAGTATGTTCAATCTTTGCTCATTTATTGGTGGCTAAGCATAAATTTATGTGACACTAGCTTTGTTTGATACGTACCGACGCGTGCGTCGCCCCTCTTGTCCGCCACGCGTGTAATAGAGCAGACCTACGTCTTCATATTTCGCTACATTTGTGGTTGTAGACGTTCCACATGGAAAAGTAGTCTTTCAGATATCAATTCAACCATGTTAAGTGATAAAATTGTTACTTTGGAGCATCAAACACCTTGTAAGGTGCCGAATAGTGGCTTTCCAACATACCGTTCGTGGTCTCCGGAGCTGCTAATCTTCGCATGCAAATTTGGATTGTTCAGGTTGGTGTCTTTTTGCTTATCCGCCAATTGTCAGCATTGATTGTTTATACTCCAAACCTATATTTTTACTATATAAAACATAAAATACAGTCTACTTTATTTGACATTAAAATGTTGTTGCCTAAAAACTGCTCAAACTATCACCATTACTATATTACTCATTATCCAGCTTGTCATCCATATTAGACGTTTGAAAACAGTTTCTATTCTTCAAATGACAGGTGCTCCAGAGGTAAACAAGCTGTATTAATTATTTTAGAAACTTGTTATTTATTTTTACCATTACTAAATTACTTTTCGTCGAGGTGGCTACGAGAACATTTGGAAACAGTTCGAAGTATCGACATGGCACTTCCAAAAGTTCTAATAAATACGTACTGTCAAGTTTTTACAAAAGATAAAATCGATAGTGTAACAAAAATGTTTATCATTTGCGCGATTCCTTTCGGTATCGTTCGGCTTCCACTGATTGGCAACTTTCATCCTATATTTATTATACTACCAATTTTATATTCTATTGTAACGACTTCTTATTTGATAAGCTATTTTAATGCCGATAATGTAACTAATGCCGCTTTGAATATCGCTCTTGGATCATATATATCTCAGTGCATCTTCCTCATGATTTACAATTTAATCTCCATTAAGAGACTGAAGCGGTATTTTAATGAATTGCGCATCTTTGACGAAACAATCGGGTGCATACCAAAGATTGGAAAATCTACGCTTCGTAACATCGTACTTACTCTTCTTATGTTTATGTACATTAGTATAATATTCATTCTGTCTTATGCCATTGAATCATTTAGAGAGTTAAATTTAGAATTTATTCCACTTATAGTAAGTCATGTGGTCGAAATACATTTTATTGGACATTTGCTTAGTCTTCTCATGCCCCGGTTATGTTTGATCAATTACTACATGGAGTTGTCATTGTCTAGTTCTAAAATGGCTAGTACTGCAAGTGCTGAAGCATTTGGTTTATCAAGTCTACCTAATGTGGTTCTTTGCAAAATGGAAAAGATAATGAAGTTTTACTGCACTATAATAAAGGCGTATAATTATTTGATTGAAGCTGTTAAATGGCAGGTCAGTAACTTAGAAGCCATATACACCTAAGGCCTTGGCAATAAGACTACGGGATGGAACACTGTATGATTTTAGGCGGTTCGAGTCCGACATACCACCTTACCGTTAGCCCCGGTAAGGTAATGACCCGTAGGGGTTTCCACACGTCAAAAAAAAAGGGTTTTGCGTAAGTTATCTCTATTTATACGAAATATTATGTAGCAAATTATTTATTGCTCATAATCGGTGTTTTGCTTAAAATCTCGCTATCTAGAGGTTTATTAGTAAACTAAACTGTGATATCTCAGTATATGACATAAAGTCAGGTAGCATAGAAATAGAACGAGATAACAATGTACCCGAAGGCACAGAAAATATGCCACTCCAAACTATGGATAAAAATATGCGGGCAAAATAGCGAACCAAGCGACCTTGTGAAAGTCTTATTTTTTTTACAGACATTTTATACAGTGAGTTAGTGATTACTATGGGTAATAACAACTAGCACATACATTTATGGTTACTTACTGTACACAAATATGTTTTCGTATAAATATAGAAGAAATCGTAGATGGTTGCGGTTACCTAAATTGAGACGCACGCCCTCTTTTGACAAATAACGGAACTAATAGTGTATTTATACAATGGCCTAAAAGATACCAAAGATTTCGATTCGATTACACGAACTCTCTATGACATAACGTTCGGACTGTATAAAGCAGGTGCAATGTGGTAAGCATTTAGTTCGACTTAAGCTATACACCGACTAACAAGTGCGAAGTATAGCAAAGAGCACAAGAAAATTTTAGAGAAAATTACTGTAACAGTGACTTGTGTAAAGATGGTACATATCTAATCCCGAACCCCGGCTCGTAACAGTATACTTATATTTTTTTGATATTTGAAATATTATATATTGTTCATTTTATTATTTTCCTTTTGCAGTTGCTGGTAGTGATAATATCATCCTTTATCAGTATTTTGTGTTACTCTTACTACGTTGCTAATGCTTTAATAAATGACAAGGTAAGACAAAGCAATATGCTGACAACAATTTTAATATAAAAATGATAATTCGGAACTTCAGGTATAAACTATAACTATTAAAAGGTCTCTTAATGGGTGTTCCTAGTTCAGTTATAGATGCAGATAATATTGGCAATTATTGTATTCTTATTGTAATTGTTACTTGCTTATGATATCATTAATAATATAATAATTGAATTGCGGTATTTATTATTCATTCTAATAGTGTCAATAGTAACATTCGCCGCATTGAAGTCGTTTTATAATTATTGAAGTGAAAACTTCTTTATCGGCGTTGTGCACTTTTTGGGATGGGTAAAAATGTTAAACTCGCGTCAGGACACGTGACCCTGACCTAAAATTCGTAAGACGGAGCCGAGTTTCTTATATTTAAATAAATATAACATTCGAAATTCAAACATTTATGAGCGGTCAGGAGCGCAGAACTTCCAGTGTACCCTATGTATACATTTAGATATGTTATTACCTACTTTTTATTTTTAACCTAATTATATATACAGATGTGTGTGTGTGTGTGTATGTATATGCAAATACATTGTGAAGTTATGTTTTCACTTCTGACGTGCATTCCTACGACTGACTGCTTTTTTTTATCTACTCATTGCTGAATAATGATTTCCGTTTCAATTTTTTCAGACCCATGTAACATTTGTAATATGTGGCTTGGGATTATCAGTTGCAACATTGTTACCATTGTTTGCTCCTTGTATAATTGCCGACCAAATTCATAATGAAGTGTTACGACTTCGTGAACTGCTGGGCTCCAGATTATTTGAGAACCAACTGGGTAATACAATATCTTGCTTGCTATGGTGTTGCTTAAAGTTGTTTCGATAACGTGTACAGGGTATGTAGAGTACAGCACACTTCTCCTCCTCTAAATCACCATCATAGGTACTGCATTGAGTCTTCAGAATCACTTTAAGTTTTGGTCACAAGCTTTGGTCACAAGAGATGTTTATTGATACGAATGCAGTGGTCAAAATGTTGCATTGGAAGTAAGTAGCGATTTTCAAAAAAAAAATGTTTTAATTTTGGATTAACACATACCTATTTTTTTAAATGCCATAATAAGGAGAAAAGTAGGTCAAAGCATCTTTAATTAAAACCGTGCACTCATTATTTAATGAATAAGAATACGCTGAATCCGGAGATTATCTACCACATATAAACAATCTTACAAAATCCACTCTCTGTCCCTCTGTTTTGGTACAGGTACATACTAAATTTGCTAAAAAATTGGCCAAAGATATTGACACAAGTTGTGTTATTTTTGTGTTTGTTTTAGAATACACTATTCTACTAAATTATCTCATTTTAGAATTGTTGAACCGCTTTTCAAAAGCAGAGTTTTAATTACAGCTTGAAGGATTAATATTTTGCTTTATTTTATAACACGCATCAGTAAATGGGTGTAATGGATGTGGGAGTTGAATGCAGCCGGGGCCTACGGTGAAGGGCGGGAGCAATTCCCCCGCCGTCCATTCGCCTTGCACGCCCAGATTATAGTAACTAGCGCAACTAGCGCTTTACTTGAACATTTTACAAAGTACACTTTGCGTGACGTGAAAACCTTTTTTGCATGTGAATGTTTGAATCTTTGTAAGTGATATTATGACATCTGACCTAAAAAAGTAGAACAAAAATATGAAGTGAATGTGTACGTGTATTGTAAAATTAGATTTTATTACACGAACCTTAATTAATAAAACCTTGTATGTATAAACACAGATAAATCAAGCCGTGAAATTGCAAGAACGCTACTTACTTGGACAGAGAAGAGGGACCTCTCATTTTCACTCCTGCGGATGCTAAACATCGACATTTCATTCCCATTTAAGTTCGTTGGGCTTTTAGTTACGTATTTAATTATACTATTGCAGTTTCAAAAAGTTATAAACCCTTGAAATAGCTATATGCTTTAATGTCTACCCGAAATTTAGTATAATTGAATAAGTTTTCAAATTATTTTAAAACAACTAACATAGATCCAGGTCATATGGTTAATTACGAACAGCAAATATCCATCTCTGGACTGCGATAGTCTATTTCATTGAAGTCATTACCTGCAACTGTCTTGTAATCTGTAATATTTGAAGCCTTTAATAAATTGGTTGCTATTAGTTTGTTAGTGGTGTGCAATAAAGGAAATTCTATATATATCTATCTTTCAGTACCAAAAGCCTACTCCTAAATACTACATACGGCTACTGCAAGTTTATGGTGTAACAAGTGTTGCTTTAGTGAGATGATGACATTTGAATAGGTTTTAATAAGCTCTGTCACTGTAAGTACCTTCTGTGCAAGGTGGGCTCATGCAGAATAAAGTAGTGCCGTAATACATTATGTATATAATCTATAGCTAAGTAGTCTGTTACTACTTGTAACATTAATGTTTTGAATGGATTAATGAATGTGCTGATGTGCAATGTGTGGAATGGACAAAAGATTTAAACTTTATAATAAATTCCATGAATCCGTTAACTCTAAACGATTTGTAATATTGAGGGCATTATAGTACCTTTTAAATGTTATGTTGTCACCACCGTTGCGTTATAACTCCATATCGAAGTAACCAAAATCGCATACCAAAATATTTTACTGAGTAAATTAATTGTGTCGGACAATTCCTACTTTTGCATTATTTATTAAGAAATGTTTCTACAGGCACCAGAAAACAATAACGGATTTGTGAACGTTAATAGGACAATAATAAGATTAATTATCCTTTAAATGTTAACAAAACCGTTCGAGTTTTGTTAACAGAATGTTGTTCGAGCGGGTTTTTTTTTTTTGTTTTTTTATGTTTCTCTTTAGAATAAAAGGTAAGTTCAGATAATTGCACAATACAACAATACTTTAAAAAGTAAGTGGAACGTGAAACAAGCATTTATAAGCATAACTTATGGCGTTGGCTGTTCGATGTCATATGCTGGTCCGCAGATTTGCACGGTGTAGCAAAGAGGTAAAAATAAAACTCTTAAGAGCTTACTGCCAGTCATTCTGCACATATAGTCTGTGGGTGAGGTATACGCAGAGGGCATACAAAGGAAAGTGTATCTACGAGGAATAATTCAACGCCCTGGGTGTGCAATATAAAAATGCGTTCAGGATGCTGGCGGGGCTGCTTTGTTGTGCTTCGGCGATGTTAATGAGCGTGGATTGACGGCTTTCACGCTATCATCTGAAAGCGAAGTGCCTCAATTTTATTTAGAATGCGTGACAGCTCCCACAGCCTCCTGAGCACATTGTGTGGCAGGTGGGATTGTCCAATGCTGCGTCATTGGATCAGACTTCATACATCCACGAATATTATATACTGCATGAATAGTGTAAGGTTCAACTCCAGATTTTTTCCTGACATTATTTTAAGTTAATTTTTACTAACACTAGATATGTACATGTATGAATCCCTGTGGTCTGAAATAAAGATTATTATTATTATAAATGCTTGTTTGACGATCCCCTCACTTTCAAACAACTATAGCTTAGTATAAGCAAACAAAGCTATGGTTGAAAATAATCTAAGTTGAGGCTTTCATTTCTTCGAAGATTCTTGAGGGTATAAAAGATGTCTAGAGATACAAAACCATGCAAGTACCCTTATGCACATACCCTTATGCTCATATGGTCTTCTAAACACACAAACTGGAGATGTGCGTTACTATGTAAAAGAGGCTAAGCTTTTGCGTTATTTGTATTTGCCTACTAAGTTTTTGGGGGCAGCAGTATAGCAAATATGTAACTTCAGCCCTAAAAACTTGCGTGGATTTTTAAGTAAGTTAGATTAAAAATGCTTCTACAAAAAGTGAATAATCCTTGTAATTGTGACTTTGATTTGAATGAATCACGTTTCAAAAATACAAACCCATATATTTACCTCTAATTAACAAGTTAGGCGTTCAGTCATGCTGATATTGATATGCTTAGGTCATACTGCAAGTTTCTGGATTCTGATAAATAAGACTAAATATTAGACTTATGATGTATTTATTGTTTTTCAAAGTATTCACTCACAATTTATACATTTTTTGCATGTGCTGGAATCATTGTAAGAAACAGTTGTTCTAGTCTTCCCTAGGCAATGGCTCTTAGGTCTTCAATGGCTTCGTGGAACGCATTCACAGCCGATTCAGAGCTCGTAAAACGAGTTTTTTTTATGTTACAGGGGGCAAACGAGCAGATGGGTCACCTGATGGTAAATGACTACCGCCGCCCATGGGCACCTGTAATTCAAGAGCCACAAGTACGTTGCCGCCCTTTAAGGTGGGAGTAGGAGAAGAGGGGGGAAGAGGGGAGAGGGGAAGGACGGGAATAGGGGAGAGAGAGAGAGAGAAATGCAATGCAAGCATTGCTTCATTGCCGGTTTTCTGTGAGGCCGTGGTATCGAGCGGAGTCGAGCCAGCCCATACGTGCCGAAGTATGGCTCTCCCACCTCAAAAGCCTCTGTGAGTGCCTCTAACTTTGTCTTTAATTTTAGGAAACTAAAAGAAGTCGCAAGGTGCGAGGTCTGGGTTAAATGGCGGATGCGTCATCAGTTCATTAGAAGCCTTCAAATATGCTTCTGTTAACTTACCGGATTGTTCTTCGAGGATGCTTGTTATCACTTTGATACTCGTTGATGCTCCTTGATGTTTCACTTTTTTTATTTTTTTTATTAAGTTGATAATTCCAGAAACATAAATGTTGATAGTAAAATTGTTAAAATATTCAATAGTATTGAAACTAGAACATTATCTAAACTTCATACTATTTTGATTTGGGTTTAAAGGTTTGAAAACATAAAAACATATTTAAGTTTAGAAGGTTTACAGTGCTTTGATAAGATGGTGTCAGAGAATCTCATATATTTATGTCACCAAGATTATTATAATTAAAAAACACTGAATAAATTACGTAGTGTTAAGTTTGTCAGTATTTTATTAGTTACTGAATCTAATTTTTTTTTCCACATCACCATTAGGTCTTCTATATTCCTGATCTTTTTTTAGCATAATTATCAATGTAGTCGCCATTAAGAGACTGAAACAGTATAAAAACAAAATAGTCATGTTTGTCAGAATATTCGGGTTGAATATACAGTTTACTAACTTTTCTGGCGATATATGCTTGTTCAGAGGTGAGCACGATTTAATTTTCTTCAACTAGACGTCAGAAACGGTTGTTTCTGAGAACTTATTATAAATGTAGATCGCTGGTCACGAATTAGTTTCGGGTGACTTGCTAAATTTAGCTATTTGCACACCAACATTTGCAGCAGTTTCTTGCTAAGTTTCAATGCAATGGCATTTATTTCAGAATCCATTAATATTCACCATATCAGTAGGTGGCTTGGGATTATCCGCTGCAACGTTGTTGCCCACCCGGTGACCAAGTTTTTAACTGGTAACAAGACTTTATAAGAACCAATTAGTTATTGTTGAATTTAGTTTTATTCTATATCTTCTTAATTAAGCTTATCGAAATCGAACACATGCGGCATTAAGTGTTTGCATTTTTACAAGTTTTCTTCCGGAAACATTTTAATCAAACAAATATTTATTCAGTCAGTTGTTCTAAACGTCAGTCTGACAGTGAGTCAGAAAGTGGATCGTGGACAGAAAGATTAAAGGTACGTAGCAAAGATGACAATGCTCTATGACTAGACTAATAATATGTTCACTTAAGTTTTATTAAAAATATGTGCTCCTTTAAATAAAATTGACTTTAATATAGACAAGTTAGGTGTACACTCATGTCCGAATAAATAAGCATCGATATTCAATAGTTACTTAAACAATAGTGACGTCTAATGATATTAACCACTACATTTTGGGTTAATAACTTTATGCATGCTATTTGTGTTGTGTATGTGCATTGTGCATTGTTGTTTTCTAAATTGAATAATGGTATGAATAGCGGGGGTATGTTTTAAAGGAATTTGTTACACGATCAACGTCCATAATAGTGACAGAAAGCGACCTACAAAATAAGAATCGCGCACTTTTTAAAAGTGAATCTAAGATTCACATACGAAGTTTGATGACAGTACTAGTTATATATTTCTTACTGCTTTGTGAAGCAGAGTTTTCATTAATGATTCGAAATTTAATCTTTTACTTTACATTATCGCACCTCAAGAAAACGTGTACTTATATGCACTTTATCTCAATGTCTTATAGAATATTGAGACAGTTTTCATACCTTTATTGCATATGTTGATACCTATAAAACATAGTCCTCTCGAGGCTTTTAACGTATCATGTTCAATGTAAAGTGTTGTATTATATTGTAATATACACTGAGTTACAGAAACGGGTTTCAGGCAATTTGAAATTTTATTGATAAAGCTATTATTTTGTAAGAACATAAATTTAACTGCAGGAATGTCACTTTATTTAAAAATGTAAGTACCCATTAAATTCATATGAATATTGATAAAATGTGGTTTAAAAACATGCAAACAAGGAAACGCATATTCAACACTATCAAGGTTTCCTCTTTAATAAATAAATAAATGTCCTTTTTTTTTTGTTGACGGGGTGGAAAATCCCTTCGGATCTCCGGCTCCTCGGGGACGCAGGAGCCAGGAGTATGTGGTGTTTGCACTAAAAACCACCCCGACAGCCGGTCTCAGGCGCCCTGCTCGGGGGAGGGCCCGGACAATATTATTTCAGGCCCCCCCCGGATCGACGCCGCGCCTACCTAATAAATAATTGTCCTGCTTTATAACTAGACGTTTCTGTAATGTGTTGTTATTAACACAGGACTGAACGAACTAAATATTTGACTGAATTAATTTTGAATAGATGACTACTGATTGACCTGTTCAAAAATTATTGTATAGACGTAGATAATAATCAACACAATCTTGTGGCACAACGAGAGCGCGTTTTGTTTGAACAGGACCTCTCGTTTTTACTGCTGCGAATGCTAAACATCAAACCCTTTGAAATTTTATGGACTTCTAGCTACGTATCTAATTATACCATTAGTCGCCCAGAGGTCGTAAAGACCGTCATTCTTTAAATTATTATTGAAAACGATAAAACTCCGTCGAATGTAGGGCAAACCACTGTTTCCAATTTTTTTATCGGAAACACTAAAGTTCTTATATTCTTATATTCTTTATTGTACACAAAAATAACAATCTTATAAGTACAGGAAGGAAAATAGCATGTACAAAGGCGAGCTTAACTCATAGTTGAGTTTTCTTCCAGCAAACCTTGGGAGTGAAGAGAGGAGTAAAAAGAGAAGAGTAGAGTTCGTCAATGGTGTCAATTCTCTTGTATTTCTCTCTTAACTATAATTGACTAAATTTTCTTCATACAAGATGTAAACCTTGTATCCTTCGAGACAAGTTCTTATTTCAAATATAAACAAGTAGGTAACATACGTCGCTATCGAAATAAGCAATTTATTTGTCAACTAAAGTCTGACACGCTTAAATAAACTTTAATACCACGTAGCGAGAGCTGCTATCCATTGAATGCCATCTCTTTTGCTCTGTGTTTTTAGTAAGCGTCTTCGTAGGTGTCGATTAAAATAACGTCATCTTAGTTCGTTTTGAACAAGTTTTTATACGGCAATTATACGACATTTGAATAAATGGAAATCTCGCTGCGTGGAAATAAAGTTGAGTATACGTTGACAGGTTTTAGTGAAATTTATTGGCACTGAGAAATAGATGCCAGTAACAAATAGACCTCGTTGCGAAGAAGACAAAGTTCATTTCATATGAAGAAATTAAGTTAGGTTTTAGTTTAGTGAGTCTGACAATAGAATCGACACCAATAGCTACTAAACAAAAACAAGAAAGTCAGTTTTTTTTTCTTTTTACCTATTTCTATATTTTCAGAAAATTGGTAGAATTATTATTAATGGTTAACAAAAGTTTTAGAGGTGGATTTAAAGTTTGGATCTTCATATTACGTATCTTATTTACACCATAGTATTATATATTGAGGTCTTATGTGTACAACACTGGTTGTTCAAAGAAGTTACAATAAGATTAATATTTAACGTCGTTAATATACCTTGTTTCTTGAGCGTTATCTTGTTTCATAGCAAAGTAACCAGAACTTTTTTGCTCTAGCTGAATATTTTATTTCGAAAACAACTTAACCGAAGTCGCATTAGTAGGTAAGGAACGCTTTTATAACCAGGGGAAACTAAGTAACAGCCCTTGTTAACATTAAAGGGACAATACGAAGATTTATTATACTCTGTTCATTCGTTTTATTTTCTTTTAAAATCTTTATAAATAAAAATGAATCGCCAAATGTGTTGCTAAGCGCAAAACTCGAGAATGGCTCGACCAATTCGGCTATTTTTTTTTTTCAAATTTTCGTTAAGGCACAAGGAAGGTTTTTAAGGAGAGAAAAAATGAAAAAACTGTGAGGAAAATAGTAAAAACAACACTTCTTTTCCTATACAAACCACGGAGCAAATAATAATTAAAACACATGTCCCCAGCTGTCAAACATTTGACGTCAATTAATAACTTTTGACAGAACGAAGTCTGTCGGGGCAGCTAGTTTTAAATAAAATAAACGAATGGACAGAGTATAGTCGTTTATTGTGCTACAAGTTTCTGATTTATTATTAATTCTGTGTTAATTATTAATAATAGATGTTTTTATTTAGTTTTTAGTAAATTTTTAAGGTTTAATGCTCATGCTATGAGAAGGTTTCGTTAGTCAACATTTTTCGAATTACATCTAGCCGATGCTGGTGCTGCTTAGTTAATTCTTGTGATAATTGAAAACGTATGTAACTTCTCTTCTGAGATGATCTTTTTTGACGAGCCAGTGGTTACTCTTAGGACGCGATACAGCATTGATATTAATTCAATATTAATAGCTTTTTTTCATAATATTCTTAGATATATTATGACAAAAAAACTTCTATAAACCAATTTTGAAATTAGTAATCATTTAAATTGTAAACTTACATAAATAAACTGAGAAACTTATCATCTTATCTAAATAAAGTATCGGGCTCATTATGCTAATTTTATTTGTTTTGCTCAGTCCAACGCAGCCGCCGTGATGGACCTAGCCTATCTATTTATCTTTCAAGTACTTATTTGGAATTTGTATTGGCAGTATTGGCACCGACTTCAAATAAAACAGTAGGTATATAGTAGATACCTTTATAATATGACTTATTTTATTTAAATTCTCAGAATACATAATAGTACCAGTTGGTAGTCTCACACGTATTTTAGTCTTTTTAATGAAATTAGTAATTAATTTTTTTTTTCACTTTTTCGATGTTTTTATGTCATTGTATTTTTTTGTTTAAAAGTTTGTTTATTAACAAATGTCAATTTTTTTTTTGGAAACCTTACGTCGCTATAGCATATATTATGTAAATGAGTCGTATACAGTGATGTAATTTCATGCTCCGAGTATATTTATTAAGCTGTTACTTTCTTTCTTACTTCACTGATCTGTCAAGATATTATATTCTAAAATTATGTTATTTCGATATTTCTTTGTCATACGTTGAAATGTGAACAAGTTACATTGAAGATACATCTAGAACAAAGTGGTTAGAAATACCTATTGTAAACGTTGACTTAAACAATACAAGTCTCAAGTGTTAGCTTTAAGCCAACAATTTTTGCAATCATCACTAATCATGAAAGTATTAAAGATTTTATATTTTAATTGAAATTCTCAACGGATTTGACTTGAGAAGTTCCATTGCACTTTCAAAATAAAAATGTATTTCTAGTCAAACAAGTGCATTCTCCGGTTTGAGATTATTGAATCCTCGCGACGACAGCACTAAAAAAACAATATATATATACTGATCTCGCAAGAGAGAAAACTGGACACTCACTCATCGTCCCTAGAAATGTAATTCAAAGTATTACAAATAAGCGGATTGCTTTATTTCTTAAAATATACCCAATGTCTTATGTCCAATGAGCGACTCAGATTTTCGATAATTGTATGCGATCTCCTTAACTTTGAGTAGTCTACTTAATATTTAATTACATAGATGGAATGCTAGTTTACCTAGGTCGCCAATTGCCACCAGATCAACTGTTGGTGATTGGTTCTCAATAGGTTTATTATTGTTTGATTCACAGCCATTTGTTCCGAATCTACGTATAATTTGTGTCCGTTAATTGTGTGCTTACAGAATTGTTCGGAGATATAATTGTAAATTCTATCATATTATTTAAACTACGCATTGGTAGCAAAATCTTTATGACCCATCTTCCTTTTTATTACTTTACCTGTATAAAAATACTTTTATAAAAAGATACGACCAACCAAAATCTAAAGCGGTATTTGTTAATTGTTAAGTTTAACTAACGTTTCACTTTCATTATTACTTTCGGGTGTTAAGCACCCGTGTCTACATTCTTGGCGATACCTACATAAAAAACCACAGATAAGCGTTACTTTCGATTTTTACTTATCTTTTCTTTTTCACTGGAAACTCTCGCGTACCACCTCGCCTAAGGCGACGACGTGATTATGTCTAAATCGAACCGAGTAAATTCGCACGCTATCCTTGACTTAAGTGACCGTGAGGAGATGACCTGCGCGACCCCTGGCGGGTCTCTATTACAAGTAAGTTGTAACTAGAGCTACTGAGGTCGGTATTAGAGGAAATTAATTTATTACATACAAATATATCAGGACATCAAATCATCATGGTTTCGTTTCTCGGGTTCGTTTTGTACAAGAATTGCACTAATCGTAACCATGGATGAACCACACTGGCAGTCAGTGATGCGATTTTTTTAGTAGTCAATTTAGTTAGTGCAAGGTATAGGCAAAGATTTCTATTGTTAAATAGATGACTTAAAAAATATGGCCCCGTTAAAAATGTACTTACGCAGCACTTTTAGCGCTGTTGGAGTTTCTTGAAATGTTAGAATAGTGACTGAAAGAACAAAAGGGATTTTTAACAAATATGTGAAGTTGATAAAAACCAGTGTTACTAACGTGCGTCACAAATTGCCTTTTAGGACCGGCTAAGGCTCTTCTAGTAAGCTTACTCACATAAGTGTGGATACTATTTCGGACGTTCTAAGTAAGGTCAGGATTTAAATCTTTATGGTTAGCCACAATTTGCTCTTACACTGAGACTTTAATCCATATTAGAAGGCCACGGCTTCTGACAAGTCTAGAATGATTACTTTTAAAAATAGAAAAGTAATCGTTCTAGACGCAATATATGATTACGTATTTACACGGGAATTAACGCGATCACGAATAAGATATTAATTGCCTGACGTTTCGACCAGGTTGCACTGGCCGTGGTCACAGGCTGACTTTAAAAGTTAGTGCAATATATGAGTTCTATTAAAACGTGATTTTTCGTTTTGTTAACTGTACTTATTTTATAATTTTTAGTCTTGTATTGTCATCGGTTCTATACGATACGATACGTGCAAATTTTCAAGTAAATCGGACGTCTTTAAGTTGGTAAAAACTACGTTGAAAGAATCCGTTACATAGATAGAAACAGGTCAAGTTAATATAAAGCGTGTAAAATCAGACTGTTTCCGACGAGATAAATCTGTCGTAACTTGTTGTTTACAAATATAACGAAACTAGCTGCGCCCCGCGGTTTCACCTGCGTAAGTCCCGATCCCGTGGGAATATCGGAATAAAAAGTAACCTATGTGTTAATCCAGATCTTCAGCTATCTACATACCAAGTTTCATCGCAATCGGTTCAGTAGTTTTTACGTGAAAGAGTAACAAACATCCATCCATCCATCCATCCTCACAAACTTTCACCTTTATAATATTAGTAAGATAATCAAAGCATTAAACGTACATTCAGAGGATGAAAAATAAAATAAATAATTAGTTTATTGCCAAATAGCATAACAATGTTGAGTGTTTTACTGTGGCCCCACACCAGGCCTATCCTGTAGGTGCCAGATGCGATTATAAGAAAATGTATGTGAGTCATTGTTTATAGATGATATGGTGTCCATATCAGTACATGATGATATTATTACAGTTAAAGATAGACAGCTACCAGAATTACCAGACTTTTTTCATTTTTCTTTAAAAATAAAAAAGTATTGTCATTTTTATTTTCATTATTTTTTGTTCTAAACACTATTTGAAAGTAATGTACTGAGAAACATGAACTCCAAGACAGAGCTTTACGCAGTTGGTACCTAAATATTTGATATTCGCGAAAACAGTCCAGCTAACAGCTACACGGGGCTATTTCGTCCTAAAATTTTAACCACAAAAGATACTTTCAAGCGAGCCAAGAGGAATATCTATTGTTATCGCAGAAAACCCGAAGGCTTAGGTCCTTTATATTCTGCAGAAAAGATTTCAACAATTTCCCTTTTTTCGTTTCAGTCACGATTTTTACAATGACGGACGAGGCCATTCCACAACAAATTTATTGCTACACAAATTTGGAAAGTGGTCACGACTATTGTTTGGTAGCCCCTGTACTTACCCTTTATGGTTCCATTATTCAGAGCTTGGGTTTAATATACTCGCTGGAATTAGGTAAAATACTGTTTTTATTTTCTACACACTCAAATGTGTACGCATATTATAAAAAACATAACCCTACAAAAAGTCATAATGGATCCCCCATTGGATTTGATTATTTTTATTTTCTGTATTTCCCGTAAATATAGATTTCAGAAATGATAGAATTTGAAAGTTTATAATGGTTAAGAGACATAAAAAAAGTAATTTCTTCTAATAATAAGTGAAGACGTTTCAATATTTAAAATAAATTAAACTTATTATTGTGTTTACGATGAAACAAAAAGACAACCAAAACAAACGAATAATATTTAAAAAAGATACAAATAGCTTTAAATTCAGTCTTAAATATTCAAACTCTCTTTCCTTCATAGCTAACATAATTATATTAATAACAGCTCTAAGCAGGGTATTATTTTTGTAAGAGCTGTAGTTAACTCGTCATTTGTCTTACAAATGTTATTTCACATGCCTAATACAAATAAGAAATTGACTTCAGGTAACTACCCAGGTACGTGTCATCCCACAAACGATAAGTTGGGTTTCAAATCATCAAAATAAGAGAGACGAAGAGAAGAGTGTGCGGCTAGGTTACGGAAAATGTATGGGCCTCAAAAAAAACAAAGCATGACTGGTCAAATTTACCAAATTTACGTCGATTGTCTAGGTAAATTTGTCATGCACTACACCCTATGGTCTATAGTGTACCCATACAGACTAAATCTTGAACAAGGTTTCACTCTTGTTGACTATAATGATCGTCCTCATGGAACAAGGCTTGTAAATCAATATATTCAAGAGCACGATTTCAGACGATTACAGTGCCCAACCCTTTCTTCAGATATGCATGATATCTCACATGCTTAGGACATACTACATGGCCAAGTAAAAATGGGGGTTTGTGAAATCACGACAGTAGAAGACGTCATAAAGATCGCCATCTAAAAGTGGAATAACCTTCCTCAAGAACGATGAAATAACTTTGCCAGGAAGACGTGAAAGTGTGACATTAATACACAATATTTGTACGCCGGTCCACCTGGTTAAGAGATAGCAAAGTAAAGAAACCTGGACTGAACTAAGATGATTGAGTTCGCAATCTCTGAATTAATTGAGAGCAGTGGAGCTTTTCGATAATTGACAAATATTCTCAGTAGCGTCAAAGCCTACATCTATTGGGTCTGTTTCGGCCTGCGAGAATGAACTTTCCTAGTTGTATGGTTTAGAAATATATACTTCTTTTTTTAAGTTGGTCGAACGTTCATTATGATGTAGCAGATAATATACAAAACAATTACACGAATTTTAAAGTTTATGGTTAAACAATCTCAGTTACTTTGTGAATTTCGGAGTAACTTTTGTAGATGCCATGAAATTCGATTTAGCGACAAATTGTCGGAGTGATTGTGAAATTCTATCCCCAATTCTATTATTTGTTCTTTTATCATCTTATATTGAAATACCATTTGTTTAGGTATTTTTATTTTCGTTCTTTTCGGAATAAATACCTAAAATATCCTAATATTTTACTGTTTAAGCGGCCCTGGAAGTCTTACTATTAATATTTAGGCTAACCGCTAGTGCAGATGTACGGTACTACCAATCTTAAAATAGAGACACGTTTAAATATTACAATAGAAAACATAAGTTTGCAGTAACGCGTTACAGTAAATTGTCACTCGTACATATATTGTGTAACGTTATGGTTAGTTATATGTCATCCTCCCAACGAAATAAATATTTAAATTAATTTATGAACTCAATCGATCTCATCGTTCAGAAGTTTCAAAATAAATTCATCAACTATACAAGATGTTACATAAAGTACTACCTTTACCAGTAAATGCCAATTGTAGGTAATCGTAAAACAAAAAATGTTTGGAAAATGGTAGTATGGCTGTCTATATTGTACGTGTGTGGCCTACTGCTGAACATATGTTCAATGCTTTGATTATTTAGGTAGATAAACAACGTTATGCGATGTAGATTTACCTCGTCAACAAGTATAAACTAAAAATACTACCGACTCAAAAATCCCTTCTAAGATTAGAAAAGATTTGATGATTTTCGAATGGCTGAACAGATTTTCTTCAATTGTAGCTAAAACACTCTCGATCAAGTGAACTTCCGTTTAGCAGCTGTGACGTCACAGATGCACGCGTTAAACTTAGAACACCCCCCACCTTTTTACATCGGGAGTTAAAATTCAAATTTAAATTCAAATTATTTATTTCGGACTAAATCATGTTGGTAACAGTGCGTCTTAAACTAGTGTTAGTATTTAATAAAATTATTAACAAACTATTTACATTTATATTTGTACATGAATAGAAATTCACCTGTGAATAAGGGGGGAGCCCCACCTATCTGAAAATACAGGTACATGATATACAAGTTATGACATAAAGGTGTTTTCATATTTTAGGGTTGTATAGTAAATTCGTACATCAATGAAGTCGTTAACAAGTTCAGGATAATTCGTAATTTTTGACAATTTGACCTTGAAAATTTACTGAAAAAACTATTGTTTTGCAAGCGAAAGGGCTGGCACGAATGAAACCTTAAGTTTATAATATTGAGGAAGTCGACAGATATCTGTCCGTATATCCATGGATTGCCTGATATTGGTCGCATCAAGAAATAAATTCAAAATCATTGTAAATTACAGACATATTAATAATAATATATTTATATTATTTAGAAATTTGCACCTACACCGTTAAAAACATTATCTGAAGATTTTCAAAAAAAAACATTTTTGGGGTAACTCAACTATCATCAATATCATATGACCTCAGCTTCTGTAACGCTGTACAATTTACATTAAAGAATTAAATTAGGAACTAAACAGCAAAATTATTTTATATATCAATCCACAAACGGTTAACGTGAAATTGTATCATATTTAATAATCCCTATGGCAGTTTTAATGGTCTCTCATGAAATGTAGATTTTATGGACGGGCACACAACCAATATCAGTTTTCGTGATTCAATTATATCCTTCAGCAATGAAAACCCTTCCGAGACATTACTGTGTGGTACATATATTTGTGACAACTAATTGATTGATTGTCATAAATTAATGAGTAACTATTGTTATTTTTTTTGGTCTTTAGAAACAGGTCACATATCGAAAATTACTCAGCAGTATTATAACGATATACTTTAAGCAAGTCTGAAGATTTGAAACTAATTCAGTGTGTTTTATGCTATAAGGGGGTAAACGAGCAGACGGGCCACCTGATGGTAAGTGACTACCTTCGTCCATGGGCATCTGCAACTCAAGTTTTAGAAGTGCGTTGCCGGCCTTTAAGGTGGGAGTAGGGGAAGAAGGGGGAGGGGGAAGAAGGGGGAGGGGGAAGAAGGAAGGGTTAGGACCTCTGGTAACCTCACTCACTCGGCAAAACACAACGTCATTGCTGAACTGCCGGCTTTCTGTGCCAAAGCATGGCTCTCTCACTTACATTTAATATATAACTATGTTAGTTTAAAAAAGTTTTAAAAGAGTCATATTATATAAATTTTGATTGATTACGAGTAGGTACAGTACTAATGGTACTACTTTACTTCTCTTAATAAATGCTTGTAGAAGAAAGTTTATTTCGATTAGGTAATAATAAAAGATTCGTGAAACAAACCTTACGTTATAAATTGAAAATAAAAAATGTTCTATTAAGCCAGTAATTTGTTCAATCGTTAATATAACTTTACAAAAACAACGAACTTACTCAGATTCAAGGTTCGAGATTCTTGCGCTTTGGTAAATTCGTTGTTAAATTCAACGAAAACTTTATTAGTCCTTTGGCAATACACTTTAATATATATTATACGAAATGAAATTAACAGAAAATCGTTCGTATCTGTATAGCTATGACCTCTATCTATCAACATCTAACTCCAATTCCTACATCCTAGAATTAGACCCGGTTTCTGAAAGGCTGATCAAAATATTATTCATTGAAGAGAGTTGTCAAGTTAACAGTGAGGTCAAACCAATGGAGTTTCTGAAACGTTTAAAAGTTTTAGACAAGTGTTTAAAAATACATAAATTATGGGAAACTATAATATCTAGTAATTGTCTCCCATAACAGCTAAAGTTTGAGCTTCCCCAAGATTGATGCCGTGAGTTAAAGTCACCCATTACTAAAAAAGGCGTGGGTAAGATGGATAAAAGATGGTGATAAAAGGTGAAGTAAGTAATTACTTCACCTAAAATAGTTACACATTTGTTTTACAATTCCAGCAACAGCTGAGTTTTCATTAGAGAGATGTAGAAGGGAAAAGGTTGGAAGGAGAAAAGACATGTGAAGTTTTGCGGCCTCTCACACAATTCTTGGCCATGTACAACTTAATGGTTTGCAAATTCGTACTCTGGTCATTATCTATAGAGATAGAGTAATGAGAGCCTCTACAGAGACAACATGACACGTCAGTCTTCTCGCCTATGCGATAGGCTTCAGCAGAATGACCTTTGCACCTTTGTGTGACCAAATCGACAACAATAAAGCATTGGTATTGTGAGGAAAATATATAACTCGACTGGCAGAGCATTGTAACAAATTATTACTCTAGTCGGTGAGACTTAGCCATCAAAGGTAACAACCATCTGGAATGGCTTTCATACTGGGGTAGATCCATGCACCTAATAATTTAGACTTTGCCGCAGCCTATAGGGACTAAAAGATTTTCTATGAGGTGTCCACTCAGTGGGTACAACTTTTATAATACCCATGCGGCAGACAATAATAACTGTGAATACAAATACACGCAAGTTTCTTTTTAAAGCAAGGGATCTTGTATCGGACATAGCATCAAAAAAAATTTAAAACGCAATGGAAATTCTGTTACGACCATTTCTCTTTTACCGTTAACGATATTTTAATAAAAATAGAATAGAATGGCATGAAATGGAATAGAATAACATAGAATAGAATAATCTTTATGGCACACTAACGACATATTTTGAAAATAAATACACAAAGTGGATATGTGCAATAGGCAGCCTAATAATAAGGGTTGAGTGGGGTGGTCTTGTTCATTTTGGATGTGTATCACGTATAGAGCCAAGTCTGTCTTTTCATACAAACCCCTGGCGACCTGTCGCGGCCTTTGTGACGATCGCATATCGTTCAGAGTTGTATTCCAATGACCTGTACTATTAATTTCTTTAATGGTATCTATCGCCTGTACTGTGACTCTTTGTTGCCAACACCTAATATATTATGATCGTGTTCGTCTTTTGTTACCGTGCTTACATATTTTTCGTATATCCATTGATCTTTATCGGTCTGTACTACATAATGAAGCATATAATATATCCAAATTAGGTTAATTGTCTAACTTGGAAATCAGGATATTTTCCCCAACTGAAGGGACTGTCCCCCCTGGGTCAGAGCGTTCCTTATCCATAATTATTAAAGTAATTTGACATAAGCGCTGTTGAGGGGCTCGTGGCTAAGTGTTAACCGAGTAGGTTGGCACATTACAAAATTAAGTAATGCTGGCCAGGTCAGTCTAGGATAGATGAACATTCTTAATACATTGAGACCCCTCCGTGCCTCGGAGAGCACGTTAAACCGTCGGTCCCGGGTTCCATACAAACATCTGTGGCCCTAGAAAGGCCGACAACCTGTCTAACTACAGAACTTCGATATCGCCTAATACTTTCGTTGTGGATGTCTGATAGCAGTTGTTTCACCTAAAATATCAAAGTTCGGCCGTATCGTAGTTAGACTGAAAGCCGACCCCAACTTAGTTGGGAAAAGGCACAGAGGATGAGGATGAGATTCCGATGATCAAATCACGTTTTCAGCGATTTAATTACAACATTTATTTACCCAGATAAACATAATTGGATCGATGTCTTATATTTGTAGTGAATGGCAAATCACATGAACATAATATTAGCTCACAATCAAGTGTAACATAAAGTCGGCATAACTGTTGTATTTATCTTTATAATTGGGTACCCAGATTGCTTTTGTGTATATACGACCAAACGTTCAGAGCGACGAAGATAATATTCCATTAGTACAAGCAAATAAAACTAAATGTTAGATAACTGTTAGCAATTTGTACGAAACCTTACCCGAAAGCAAAGAAACAATTCCCTCGCCCCAGATTCCGTGAGTTTTAATTAGCAGTGAAAAATGTTTTGTAGGCGCGCCAGCTGAACAAAACTAAGTGCATGTTTAGCTTTGTTTTTCTTTTAATTACCTTCTGATGCCAAGATAATACAAAAAATTAGTATTCGTAAAACGTTCGAGAGAGTATATAGAAGTTATAGATAGCCTTCTTTCAAGTTCTTAATACACAAGCTATCGACAATGCGTATTTTCACCCTATAGATGTGAAGCACTGATAATAATGTTTGTTTGGTAATTAGATTTTTATGTATTTGCAAACTAATTACAATATTACATATGAACAGAAGTCTTTTAAATCCTGCTTCTAATTGTCGAACCAAACTTTGCATGTGTTTATTATTTGGTTGATTAAAACTACCAGGTACTAACAGGTTTATAAGTTGATGTATTCGGGTGGCAGATGATGGACCTTTTCAATGGCTTAAAGTAAGCACCTGGAATTTAGGCTTAGTTGTTTTGTTTTAATGAATTCCATATAGTATAATTGGTGACAAGGGTTTGATAATGTAGCGAGGAGTCAGCTACCTCATTTCTATAATAGTTACGATTAACCATTCAAGTTGAGACTTCATACATGTATTAGTTATATTTTTAAATCATACCTAACTTATGTAAAAAGCACTACTTTATGATTTTAATGGTTTACATACATAATAATGACTTACAGTTTCAAGTGATGAAATTTAAAACTACATCTAGATAAAAATGTTATACCGAATTGAACAGAAACATCGCTCACGGAAATCTCCGAAATAGTAAGTTATCACTTTCTCCTTCAGGGCTCCCCGCAATTGACGCGTCACTTAAATACGGCGTTGTTTTACGAATAATATAAATATTAAATATACGATACGAATATTTTATATAAACGGCCTAAATACAACGTTAGTGATTATAATGCTGCTGATCACTTCCCAACATCAATCCATTAATCTCTAATAATTCTACAGATAGGTATCATAAAACAAATCAAAAGTGCTTAACATTTCGTCCTATATTTAACATGTAAAAATTTGTTTTTCTTGAACAAAACTTGTAATTTTTCTCCTTCAAATTCATTTATACAAACTATTAACTAATTTAATCTATGATTACATAAGTTTGTGTCTATTTATGTATTCTTGTTAAGCTACCTCTAAACGAGCAATATTTTTACTGCAATATGTGACTACAATATTTCTGGTCAACAAAAAACACTTAAAAACACAGATTAATATCTTCGGCCATACAAAAACATTTTTATGCAATATATTTCTGCATGTCTGAACCAGTATGACTTGTCTCTAAAAGGGCTACAAAAACAAAATGGCTGACAAAATCATACGTGTCGCAGCGGCTTATAAAATTGAAAGAAATACAAAACCGAAGAAAAAAACTGATTAATGATACGAACTTTAATAAGCGTGACACTTTAGATACACTAGGTAAAGAAATAAGCCTTGCTAACCCATTATTTAAAAACTGTACAAGAATGTCCAAAAGTGACTTCGAATTCCTTTTAAAGAAAATTGGACGAAAAATGAAAAGAAAGAACGAGACGACAACAAAGCTAACCGGGCAGTATTTTCGGTTCCCATGGGATCGTTCGGCAACCTGCCGGCAACACATGGAAATACATCGGCCAGTACCAAAAATATGGACTATATGGCCGGACACACGTAAAATATTGTTGTATATTACCAGCAATCATAGCCCGGCTGTAATATTATTTAATTAATTAATAAAAGACAACTCCTGCATTAGGAATCACTCCTGTGTCGCGGGGGACTTTACAAACATAGAAACAACGGACACTGGTGGGAATCGAACCCACGACCTATGGCATAGCAGTCAGGGTCACTAACCACTAGGCCAACAGGCCAGTCAATATAATAATAGCTGGCAATGTTGCAGGCAACTGTATTGCAGTAAAGATGTTGCCCGTTTAGAGGCACTTTTATCTACCTATCGATCAGCACGTCCATAAAATATTAGAATCCTACTGATTTTGTAGCAAAAGTATACGTTGTATTTCTCCTGTTTCGATAAATTGAGTTGTTCATATCTCTTCACAAACAGCGACTACAGAGGACGTATCAATTTGAATAGAGTATTCGTAAACCCAAAATATTTAACCACTATAAATTATTCAATCATCAACTTAGATTTACTATGACTTAACGCAAACTAGTTTATTCTAAGTTACGGTAGTAAAGTCGGTTCAACGCCAACATAATTGCTTCAGATACCATATAAGCATGAAAACCTTATGGTGTGATGAACACAGCTGCAAAGTTTCAAAGTTCTTTTTGATCAGATACTATATACTTACATCTGTAAAATTGGGTGTGGTAATGAAATTGTCAGTCGCACAATAAACCCACGCTGCGTCATGTTATCAAACGTTTGCGGTCTACTAATCCCCTGAACAATTAGAAGATAAATTATCGCTTTGATCTTGTGAACTAATTATAAGTTATTTGATTGACAACCTTTTTGTTCGAAATTTAATGGATCGTCTCAAAGAAAACAATCCCAGGGAGACCTGTTTTCACTAAGTTTTAATTATTAATTCCCCAATTTAACTGTTTTGTTATTTTATTTCACTTCTGGACTATCTCTAAATTTGAATTAATGTCCTAAGTAAAGTTCATGGAAATCTAAGTCAGTACTAATTGAGAAATTGAAATTCAATTAGGATCCTTTTAATGTTTGGCACGCAATTATCCACAAAAAGCATAAGTCAAAATAGATTGTTTGTTATCATTATTTACTTACATTCAATGAAATGTCAGAGACAGTTTATCAATATACTTACTAGCTACTTACAAATTCGTCTGCATTTGTAAATTTTCCCCGTTTTTGCAACATTTTTCATTGATACCCTGCTCCTATTGGTCGATGCGTGATGTTATATAGCCTATATCCTTCCTCGATAAATGGGGTATCCAACACTAAAATATTTTTTCACTTCGAACAAGGAGTTCCTGATATTAGCGCGTTCAACCAAACAAACAAACTCTTCAGGTTTATAATATTAGTATAGATAATGCTTGCTGTTTTGTTTACTCAAGAATAATAATCCTACGGAATGTTACTATTCAAGATTGCGGGACTGATGTTTTATATGGTATCTATAAACAGATCTTCAAAAAAGGGGAGAACGGGTCATCATCACCGATCCGGTTGAACTCAAACCGACTAAAATCACACAGTGTCCCTTCCCGTAGTCTTATTGCCAGGACCTCAGGTGTACCCTCGAAAGGAAATCCTTAATTGCTACAAAATATCACTCAAATAATGCGATAAGCCCTGAGTAATGGATTCCAGGAGGAAACTGTCGTAAATATTTTTCCTTTGATTTAATGGACCTCTGCAATGTAATCTCGTTGTATTAATAAAGATATCAAGATAAATTAAACCAAGTTTCAGAACCTCTTAAGTGTTCCAAGTTCATTCGAATAGAATTAATATTTATCTCAATACTAGCAGTCGCCAACACAAAACGTTGGTTATTTGTGAATAAGAACTTTATAAGCGGGAAGATCTGCAAAATTGCTCAAGGTGAATAAGGAGGACGCGAACTTATCCGGTGTTTTATTTAAATAACAATGATACTCTTTAAGATAGTTATTGTATTTGAAAAATATAGTATGGTGGTATTAATATGTTCAAAGACCATTGATATAATAACATACCTAGATTGTGATTAAGCAAATGAAAATCAGTACAATAATGCGTTTTATGAAGGTCCATCTAGGGCGGTGCCCTACTCTTATTTTTTTCTAAAAAGCTTCCTACATAATGATGCGTGTGTCACGGGGGAATTTACAAATATTGAGACAACACACACACAAAAAACACCCAGACTCGGGACAACTATTTTTGTCACACAAATTTTTGTCCCGTGGGATAAAAATTTGTGTGATCGAACACACTCGCCGCGGTTTTAATCATTGTGCCAAGCTTGCAGTCATGTTTGTACGAGTACGTGTTACTCCTAGTAAGTAAACTCTGTACTAACTGAAAGCGTTAGATTTGGCATCTAATCGAATCCCATATTTTAAGTCGCACTTTCACTGTCTAATGTTCAAGTAAGTAAGTCCAATAAATAACGAATAGACTTCAAACATTATGGCAAAATTCGCGAGACGCTTAACACTACTACACTGATAACGTCAAAGTAAAAACAAGGAAAATGTTTATATTCATATTTTGGACAGTGGACGGTGTCACCAAACTCACTTTACAAATGAATGAGTCGGTACATTCCATAAAACAAAAATAATAACCTGATTGATTTGTTATTGTTATTTGTTATTAATTAAAGACAACTCCCGCATTAGGGATTACTCCTGTGTCGCGGGGACTTTACAAACATAGAAACAACGGATACAAAGAACACCCAGACTCAGGTGGGAATCGAACCCACGACCTATGAGCATAGCGGTCAGGGTCACTAAACACTAGACCAACGGGCCAGTCAAATTCAATTGATCATTGAATGCAATCTCATCTCGTGATTCAGTAAGGAGTCAATCGCGGTAAAGAAAATATGTAATACTACCTTCTACCCGCGAGGCTTCGCTTGCGTTAAAGTTTATTTTTATTTTTTTAAAGTTATTTTTCCATCTATCGGGAACAGTATTTTTTTTTTGGATGAAAGGTACCCTATGTCTTTTTGTGTACCCTCGTAACTCGTAACAAATAAACAAACAAACTCACTTTCGCATTTATAATATTACCTCGGACTAATTAGGAATTTAGGGTTGACGATCTCTGCATAACTGTTTCACATGAGTTGACATGAGCGATAGCTACCGGTCACTTTCGTTTTTATCCTTGGTGACTTACGCTTGGTACCGTAAATCACCTGGTTTCTGTGTTCAATCCCCAGGTAGAAAAGTTCATGCGATAAATTAATTGTTCTGACCCTGGATGTAGGTACTATATGTCAGCTAATTTTATATTTGTAAAATCCCTGTGAGAAAGTAATAATCCCCTATTGCACAAGTTATCTCAATAAATATACAAAAAGTTGAACTATCTCGACACTAATAAATTTTACTTATTTATAACAGTTTATGATTCAAGTTTATTATTAATATTTATTAGCTTAAACTTTGTACGTATACAAGAACAGGGTGCGATATTTCTCGTCATAATTAGAAAGACAGAGTCATATTTACTGTTGAAGTTAATAAATAATGTTATTTTATACCTAAAGATGTCAATTTTGATATTTGAAATGCATTGGTTCTATGGTTTATTAATTATTTTGACGAAACAAAGTTTCTATAATAAACATGCTATTTATAATCAAAAAGATATTGCGTTTTTGGTTTCAAAAGGCATGCGTCATACAGACCTATCTTTTTAAGGAACCTTGCAGCCTTCGAAACATTTGGTTAGTGACCCTGACTGCTAAGCCAGAGGTCGTGGGTTCGATTCCCACCCAGGACAAATAATTGTGTGATGGGCACGCTCATTTGTTCTGTGTCTAGGTGTAATTTATCTAAAATATGTATGTATTTAGAAATATATAAGTATGTTTATCAGCTGTCTGGTTACCATAGTACAGGCTGTGCCTAGTTTGGGATCAGACGGCCGTGTGTGAGATGTGTGAAGTTATTATTATTATTATATTCTTTAATAAGTAATAGTTCCAGAGATATTGTAATATTTATTTTCTCTAAACCGTAGCTATTTATTAAATAAACAAATCAGTTAGAACGACAGCAGTGAATAACAGATTGGACTTTAAATATAGAGGCGTGACTATGAGAAGCTCTTATCTAGTCCGTCTTAAGTACTTCATAAAAGGTTTATACCGGCAAGTGCTGTAAACTCTGCTCGGTCCATTAAGCTTGACCTACATTATATATTATTTGCTTCATGTTGTTTCTCATTTGTGCTTTAGCCTACATAAATGCCGAGGAAATGCTGTGTAAAAGAACCATTGTCTCACTCATGTGGAAAAGGAGTATTCAATCCAATACTAAAACAAACAAACAAATGCTCAAATCCTGTCAATTAAGAAAAGTATAATAAAACTAAAAATGACACGTCGTGATAAGGACTTTTTTCATAAAACTATGTTGGCAAACAAACACGGTTAAAAATTGGTGATATGGTAAGCGGTTTGCGGTGTCTTTTCATATTATTTTATTATTATATTTATTATATTATATAATTATTATTAATTTTGATTGAATAATTATTTTTAATTGTGATTGAATAATTATTATTAATTATTAATTTTGAATAATTAGAGTGTCACGCTGTAGAAATTTGGACACTATTACGCAGTTTGTGGTTACGCTTGTGATGCGTCCCAAGCGTTATTCATTTGTTTTGTATCTAGCGAAAGATCTGATATTTATTTTCCGTAGTTTAAAGTAGTGGTATTTATATTAATTAAGGATATACGCTTTTACTTTCAGACACTTTCGTGAGTAGTATTCATATTAAATAAGGACATACGGTTTACTCACGTGTATATTCCGGGGATGCCCGAATAGTTTCTTTTTCCCGAGGTGAGGCGTCCTACCGCGTCGGTTGCAGGTACCAGAGTCTGAATGTTTTTATCCTAACTTAATATGATATACGTGTTATAAAAATATGAAAATAAATAACAGACTGTCATATCATAATATATATTTATCTAAGAGTGTCCAAAATGCCTTAAAATAGGAGGATTTAGCAATTAGTACCACCAACAAAGTTAAGTCTCAATTAAAAGCAATTTGTTTGAAATTTTACCCGAAGAAACATTTCTAGATCCAAAGAGTTTTAATTGGTAAAGAATACTTATTATAGTTACGCCCGCTGCAAAGAATTAAACTTTAACTTTGGTTTTTTTTCTCACTTTCTCGTACCCAGATAATACGATGAATTAGTATCCGTAAAACGTTCGATGTAGTGAATTAAAATTATAGACAGTCTTCCATAAGCTTTAAACGCAGAACCTTCGTTGTAAAATATTTCTGAGGTTGGCAAAATAATTACTCGACCAATGCTAGAGTCGCATTCCTATTCTGAGGCAAGTATACAATCATACAACAACCAAAATCTATCCAAAATCCCTTTCGAAGCCGAGAGCTACCACAAAATATAACTAAATTAAACAATCACCCACAAGGGCTCGCATCGCAAACATAGCGGTTTTCAAATCAAATAAGCAGGTCAGTTATTATATTAATGTTTGCACAACTCAAAAAACTTGTTTCGTAAAAGCGCGCAGCGTTCCTTAGCTTGTTATTGAAACATTTGAATAGTCTTTAAATATTTATCACTAAAGCATCAGGTGGCTATATACTGGTTTGCACATATAAATAACTTTTTTAATGTTAATGTTAAAAACCTTAATTATCCATTACGGTTCTATAAATTTGTTTTATTTATGTTTTCAATTTATGTTCCACTGTATATATTTTTTTTAATGTATATAAAATTTTGTAATGTATATAACCTCTTAGTAGTAGTAATCGATGAAATCGATTACTACTACTAAGAGGCCTAGACCGATTTGGAAAATTCTTCTTTTGTTTTAAAGGGTATACTTCCCAGGTGGTCCCATGGTCATCAGGTTAGAATCTGATGATCAGATCCTGGAGAAATCGAGGGAACTCTTCAAATTTTATACGTACACTTGAAGCGATTTGGGTATTTTGAGGCGCATTGAAGTCGGTGATACTTTTTTTAAAAGATAATTATCACTTATAGTGTTTAATAGAACTAGCTTGTAGTAGCAGTATATTTGCTTAATTACCGCAGAGTTAACTATCCGGGTACGAACACAAAATTAAAAAAAGGAACAAAGATATGTGGTCCTTAACGGGACGATGATCGTGAAATCATGGTTATCATACAGAGTCTCATTCAGTTAATCAACTACAAACAGGTAGTGATGGGTTATTGTATTGAAAATATCTGAAAGGTATTTTGAGATAGCAATAACTTACTAATGTACATGTAGGAAAGCAGAAGAGAACTTCTTTTATAATTTATATTATATTAAAAGACGACGTTGTACTAACCTAAGTAATTTCGTTCAGTCAATGTTTGCCGTCGTGAACGAGCTTCTCTTTAGCTGCTCTTCTAGTCCATCAAAATTAGCATAAATTCCTAATTAAAACTTTTAATAATAATTATCACCTTGGCCAACTTTACTTCCAGGATTCGTCTTAGTGACTAACTTTATTCAACAGATTAAGTGACTAAGTAAGATCTTGAATTAATTTACCTGTCTGTTGTTTATGTATAATGGCAATAACTATATAACTTTTTAGTACCACATCAAAGATAGATTTAAAAAAATCATATCCCAAAACAAAAGAAATTACGCACGAGCTACGTAAGGTCTTAAGAATTTAATATGACCTTACACAACACCTCTGTAACTTCAAAGATTAATTGACGTGATGTAGTTAGTGTAAGGCACTATATTATCTACTACTTTAAACGTAACTGATTTGAATGATCTAGAAAATAAGTATTCCTAAGTAACTGACTTGGATCGAATTAAACTTGATTCGACAAATACAAATCCGAACTGCATGCTTTCTAGTCGTTTGCAAAACAACAGAAACAAAGTCAATATCGTACAATCGCACATTGCAAAACCAATATTTCCAAATGTATGTAAGTCGAGTGACCCAAGATGCTTTAAAAAATAACTAATAATAAAAAAGCAGTTCCTAATACTACTAATATGTCGAATTTTAGAAAAAAATGTTTCTTAATCTAACGCTATCAGACACCATTCTTTTAGAATTTACTTGTTTCAGTCAATTTTTAATACTGTCTTGCCATTTCTGTAATAAAGTGTACTTTTTCATTCTCAGGCAATGCATGTTTGTTTGTATGTAATACCTGTTTCGTGATCCCGTTAATTCCCGTATATATACATAATTATATCACGTAGGTATGTAAGCTAATGAAGTTGTTACCCGTCGTACAATAGTCCCTCACTGCGGTATACTCGTACCTACCCGTAAACTTGTGCCCCAGCCGCAAAGTGTCCTAAACAATTACAAGGGAAGATATTGCTTTGATCTCGTCAATTAAATTATTTACTTTTTGATTGACGACCTTTTGGGTAAAATTTTAAGAATCGTCTCAAAAAGAACAATCCCTAATCCCTGGGATGAATAGAACCGAGTTTTATTTTATTTACTCCCAAATTACACTGTTTTATTAGTTCCTTTCGCTTTTGAACTATCTCTAGTTCAATTTGAAAACTTTGTTTAAAATACTAAGCTCGTTGAAACATTGCAATTTAATTACCGTTTTAATTTACAGCGTCTAGAAAGATCCTTTGCACTTTTATAAAATTTGATTTATATATATTTACATTTTTTTACAAAAAGGTGGGGTCATATTTAAGGGTCAAATAGTAGACCACGTAAAAAACTCGTGAATTGTAGGGTTCTGTTCCTCAAAAGGAAAAAAGAAACCCTAAGAGTGAGTTCAGCGAACGTTTCACCGGCGTTGAACGCGCATTGTTGCAGTTCAGTTCGAATTTTGTATTCGTTGAAGATGGACGTAAAAATTGCCTTGTGTTTGGTGATTTTATATCGATGTCAGAAACAGTAACACAAGAAGAGACGACAATACTGGGTTCATCCATTTTAATATCCAGACTTACTAAAAGCCACTTTATAACTTAATATCCTTAACTTAGGCTACATGAAACTGAACTCAGTAAAAGCTCAGTAAAATTTCACAAATGTAACTATGACAAATTAGAAGGCAATCTAAAATACTCAGTATTTTTCGTTATCAATCCATTGAAAATGTATGTAAAATGTATGTTTCTATTGAAACTTCGGAATAAAAAAAACAAAGATTGGAAGACAATTCATCAAACACTTTCCGAGATTTGCGGCAAGAAACATACGGAAGCTGAATTTTTATATACACACAACATACATATAGATTAATTTTTCATCTACTTATTAGTGAGTTTTGAATTAATATTTAAAATTTGAAATTTTGATGTGAAATAAAAGCAAGTAGTAGTGCTTTTGGGATTTGTTATGTGTTATATTTTTATTTTAATGAACTGCATAAAATTAAGTGTCAACGAAATCATGCTTTGTGAAAAATGGTTTACGGAC
Source organism: Euplagia quadripunctaria (assembly GCA_963859945.1). Taxonomy (NCBI): domain Eukaryota; kingdom Metazoa; phylum Arthropoda; class Insecta; order Lepidoptera; family Erebidae; genus Euplagia; species Euplagia quadripunctaria. Next base: position 11,811,299 of record OY982572.1, read on the forward strand.
TTTTATTTATATGGCGGAATCCTTTTATTACAATCACTTGTCGACGCGTTGAAAACGCGCGCTCATGTGAACGAATGTACAGAAAACCAATAATCTCAAAGCGAGGGTCGACGCCATGGGCGTTGACGCCGCGTCAAGCAAGTGTCGTCGAATCAAAACGCCCGGTGGCATGTGAACGACTTGAACAAAATGCGTATTCTTGTTGACGCGCTTCAACGCGCGGTAGCAAAACGCGAGTCCAACGCTCGTCATCTGAACGTGGCCCTATAGTTAGTTGTCTGTCTGTCTGTCAAGACTGTTTTTCTCAGGAAACCGTGGACGCTTCAAGTTGAAATCAATCCCAAATACTTATGTTTGCGGACCCTTAAAGCGGTAAAAATATAAGCTTCTAAGTCAAGGCAATCAAAAGGTGCGGCCATTTGAACTTTAGATTTGATCAAATTTGATCAACAGGTAAATCAAAACCTATAGGGTACTTCCCATTGAGCTAGAACCATGAAGTTTTGTAAGAAGCAAGGTCTTACAATACAAGTAAGGGAAAAAATCCGAAAGTTATTAATTTGTTGTAATATGAAAATAATAGTTTTTGTGATTACGAACTTATATTTTGTGGTTGGTAAGTTGATTTCGTCGTAAATCGATACATGGGAGAGTGTTTTTAGAAGAGCAAAGTTAAGTTTGTCTTTTGGAAAAAACGGGTAAAAATCTCACAGAATTCATTCCCGAGATGGACGTACTATCCACATGCAAGTTTGTTTGCTTACGGAACCCTCGGTGCGTGAGTCAAACTGGCACATGTCCGGTTTTTTAATACATAAATCTTATTTTGAAACGGACAGAATGAAACTAAGGATATTTAATAGTAGGGATGTTGATGGAATGTCCAGATTGTTTTTAAATGTTTGTACAAGAAATAAAACCAAAATCCACTTTCAATTTTTCAAGCTAAATCACATATTTGTCAGGTACACATAACTATCCTAAAATTTGACCACACCTTTCCGTAACATCTTGTATACGCAACAGGATTTTCGAATCGATTTTCGATTTTCGACATTTTTGAAATGAATATCAGGTGCGGTTACAGAACTTGTTGCTTCTTCTAACGTCAATATTATATGAGTTTAGCAATATCTTGTCGGCTGTACGCTATACAAGCAAACTGTGCTTGTCCTAGACTATAATTTGGGAACCTAGCGAGATATCTGAGAAATCTCATATTATTCAGTAATTTCAGAGAAAAAATAGGTTTAACCCTTAAAATTTGTCGAAAATATCCGTTGAATAGAATTACCGTGTATGGAATGAAATGGACAGAAAATTAATTTAAACTAAAAGAGACTAGAAATATGCATCAATGCGATTGTATTGCACATTTAAATGAAAACAAGAAGTTCTAAAAAAACAGAAAGCATTGGTTTTGTTTATATGAAGTTACCGCGGTTAAAAACAAAAGTATTCCAACGACATAAATTACAAATGTATAATTATCTTGTATAACTCACTCACTATTTTCCATTTTACTCCTAAGTAGTTTAAGGGATTTTGTCCAACGTTGTAGTTAATAAATGGACTTTTATATAAAAAATATAACAACAAAAAGCCACTACAAAGTGAAAAATAATTTCTCTTTAATAAAGAACTTCCTCCTTTTTTAAAGACTGTTCATAACAATAACATTTAGCACTTTAAACGTCAATGTTGCTTAGTATCAAGAAAAATCAACAAAAACACTAAATGCGTTTCTAATTTCTGAGGGCTTCTCTCTTATTGCGGTGATTCAATCATGAGTTCAGTGACAATGGGATCACTTTGGGAGCATAACCTTTCAAACAAGATTTTTCAAATACACCTGAATATTCTGCTGTTTTTAAGTTTCCATAAATTTTTCCCAAGCCTTGTTAGTCATAGTTAGGTCATAAAATTTAAAAATTGTAAGTACGTTATCGTGTTAAACTTAACAAATACATATACAACTCAAATAATAAAATTATTTTCAAATTTACAACTATGTTATGCAGATTTTATAAATTTTACACAAGTTTTTATGTTTTTTTTTTTAATTTAAAAAAATTAAATACCAACTATGACCTCCATACCTTCAAATTATATAATTAGACATATTGTTCAAAGGTTGTCTATTGATTACTACAGTTCAGTCTTCGAATCTCTTATTGTATTAACGGTTCAGATGGTGCCACACCATTTATTTTCCCGAGGGCCCCGATCGTCTCTGAATTGTGCCTATTAACTAAATTGACAATTCAGCTTGAACGACGACGGTGTGTAATTGATTTTCACTAAAAATATCGGTGCGTGTCTATTGGAAAACGTTATCTAGTCCGCCTGCGATAATTGCCTCATCGAAAGATTTATGGCGGTAGGTTTTGTAGGAGTAATTTCATTGATCTTAGTCTGGGAGGATGTATATTAATTGACTATTTAATTATTTAAAGTAATAATTTTCTTTATTTGTGGTTCGTTTCTTATTTTTCCAGGCTATCGTCAGGATCTGTCTTTATGAGTAACGTTATCTGCTCCACCCGGTCTTCAACATCCTCGTAAATTATCGCATATTGTCCCTTACGACATATAGTCAGGCGTTTAAGGCAAAGTCGCCAAAGAGAAATCAACTAAGTCCAAATATAGTCTTCGTATTATTATAGTCATTGCCTTTCTGTTATAATTATGCACAGTTTTTCCAAAATAGATGTCGCGTTTTAGGGCTCATTTATACAAATTTATTATTATTTTAAATTTTATGAAGCAATGCTTGCATTGTGTTTCACCAAGTGGTTGAGGTTACCGGAGGCCTTAACCCTCCGTATATCAATGTATGGGAGAGTACTTTTAGAACTGCAAAATTAATTTTGTCTTTTGGAAGAAACGGACAAAAATCTTCGAGAATTGCTTCCCGAGATGGACGTACTATATACAAGCTTAGAAGTAGTATCTACATATAAGATTGTTTGTTTACGGCGCGCGCGAGTCAGACTCACACTTGTCCGATTATTATTTTCTTATGACAGCAGTATTGTTCTTGATCCCTCTAAGCTAAATAGAATTGTCACGACTTGACTTTAACGGCAGAGTTAATTTAAATATTATTCCAGCGTTACGAAACAATTTCTACATGGATGATTTTCCTACAGAAGAAATAAACTAACATATATTTTATTATAGAGACTCTGAACAAAAAAAAATTGTTCATTTAAATACTATGAAAATGTTCCAAGTAAGTACTCTAAACACTTGTACTACCTGTATTCTTCTTTGTACAATATTTCAGTAAAATGATAATTATCAAAATACAAGAATAAAAGTAAAAAAAATATTATTTTAATCATTTTTAATATCTTATATTTACATACATTCATCGACCCAACTAATTTATTTAATTAATTACTACTTTTATAAACGAACTTTTACCAAGGTTATAGCCCTTTTTCCCGTTCTAGATTAAAATAAATTCTATTTATTATTAAAATTTTCATAATCATCAATCTAGGATTCGTTATAGCGGCTATCATTATTTAACCTATGCAACTACCAACACCTTGAAATAATTAACAAGTCTGTGAGTGTTGAAAGATCTGATCACATATATAACTTTCTTAATAATCGAATAACTGGGTAGTTTCGCAAATTCCATTAACTTTTTTCACAGGCCTGAACTAACGGTAGGTCTATAAATTCTACTTACCTATGAGCCGTAACATTTATGGCTAGTATCTCTATTTTTTCATAAAACTATCTATAAATCTACGCTGATGTAAATTGAATGTTTCTTATTAAACTTTTGGGTATGTCTATCTCTCGCAACAGCGCAATTTACGAAGCTTTTACTGTCACAGTTATTCATAATAATATTAGTAAAATTAATAACAGTTCAGGTGTTGCCGAACCATTTACTTTCCTAAAGGATCGTCTACAAATGATGGCCATTAACTAAATTTACGATTCAGCTTGAATAACAGCTGATTGTAATAGACATCGGTTAAATATCGGTTGGTATCTATTAGAAATATATTATTTAGTTGGCCTATAGTAACTATTGCTCTATAAAAACATTATGTCGGCGGGTGGTAATAATTTGTTCTCAGTATATTAGCTCTTGCACGGCACGCCACGGCACGCATCCTGGATATTTGAGATAAAGTTTGTTACCCTAAAAATGTTTCACTAAAAATACTCCGTTTTATACAACATGCCACAACATTGTTACAGTAAAAAAGTATATTTGCCGTTAAAACTAAAGGCATTTAAACTATGTATTTAAAATGACTGGACTTATAATGCCTTAACGATAATAAAGCGATTATCAAGAGAGTAAATTAGAGATACATGAGATTTGGTGAACCCAGTTATATACAATAATATTAATTACAGAAGTACATGACAAGGTCACAAGTACGAAACAAGCAACTTTAAAGATTAGTAAAGATTTAGTGAAGTTCCATAACATAATAAGAGGTAACGAAGCCTATTAAAAGTGACATTACCTTTATTAAAATAGTAAATCATGTTTTACGATTACGATAATATTTGATTCGATTATATTATTTTTAAGTTAGTCTCAAGTCGCACCCCTTGAATTCGGACAATAATATGCAAGAATCGAGATTATACGCAGTTGTCAGATTTCTTAACTGTAAAGTATTAGTCATTAGGGACTCGATTCGATTTTACTGATGGGTTTTACTAAAAGACACCCAATAAAATGCACGGGGCGCTTGGCTGTTATTTACCAAAAACGTGTAAATTGAAGTGAAACTATTTTTTTACAAGAGAACCACCAATATAGGCATTATTACATACTAGTTAAATACTATTATTGCATACTAGTTCAGATATTTACAGCAATATCAGGTTTTAAATATTAAGTAATAGACGTCTGATGTTTAGTATTATTTGTAATAAAACTAGCATCTTAAAATTTATAAGTATATAATATACGTATAACACCAAAGTAACTAACGCTATGCACTAAAGTTACTTAAGTTTCGAAATGAAAACAGTCTTATTTGAGAATGGTACAAATAAAACAAAACGTTTTCCCTATAATTATTATTAACCGAAATATTTTGTTTGTACTCAATCAAACATAAAACGTGATACATTGCATGGATAGACGATCATAGTAGTTCACACCGAAAACTACGGACCGTCTTTCATACTTCGGTTCACACCCCGAACTACAGAGATAAGCTACGTCAGGGATACAAACGATGCGAACGTCCGGCTCACTAGCTGGCGCCTGCTCACCCGGTGCGCCCGCCCGCTCCTGCTTTGGCGATCTTCTTCGGACTAGTCGACGCTTGCTTGCTCGCTTGCTGGCGGTGTGGCCTGCCCTTTATACGACACCACTCCAGCACAATAAAGAATGAACATTCAAATACTAGCTTAAAGTCGTGCTCTTTAGGTCCGTTTTAAAATGATAACATATAATTGCTCACAAAACGCGGCAAGCGAGATTAGCGAGTCTAGGCACTCGAAGGTTGACGCTTTGCTAAACGATGATTCAAGCGAAAGGCCCGCGCCCCTACTGCATGCGAGCAGCTCGGTTACATACAGCGAGTTGTTAATTTTATTAACTGTGCATGTACAATATACAATGTACAATAACTGTGACCGCGCGTCCGCGACCGAGCTTAATGCTAGCTGTCATCAAGTGGACAGCAAGTTGTCTGCTAAATGTCGGCGCGTGGACAGCGAGCGCTTAATGCAATTTAAAGCAGTAATCCGGGTGCGATACGGGAGCGGTGTCGTATAAAAGAGCTACGACCGTAACTGCCTAAAACAGTAAGTTTATCTCTCTTCTGCTAAAGACGAGAAACACAAACTAGCAGTCATGTAACGATTTACACACAGATTTCGTAAAATTCACACTTTTAGTAGCAATTAAGGCGTGAAACAGTAACAAACAAATCAACTAATATTCGCATTTATAATATTAGTTAGGATTAGCATGACTAAAGAAAATTCAATACTACAACACCTAAAGGTACACAAGCAATTGGATAGAAAAGAATTCTGGTGACAAAGCCTCAACTGTGAAAAACATATAAAATTTCAAGCTGTGCAGTCGTTACATAATAATTTTTATTATTAACTATCACTGCTCATAAGATTTAGAGGGAAGAGTGCGCTACAAAAGATCAGAAATGGTCGAGGTAGCACTAGGCACTCACAAGAATAATAATAATACTCCCAATATTTCCGTGCTCTTGGCTGTTGTTGTTATGCTTGCGTTATGTGAGTGGTACCAAATTTTAGTCGGCAAAATGTGATTGTTTAATACTCCTCTGGCTATTCAGCTGGCAGGCGTGAGTGAGAGTATCAATGGAACACTATACAATTAGCAAAGAGTTTCATCTGAATTTTCTCAATAACATAGTAAATATAAGCCGTCTGGTAGTACAGTCTAACTTATGCATTCGACCTACCGGATCTGGTATATGTAGCTTAATGTTAATTTAAATAATAGAAAGATAAATGGTATTTTGTTTTCCATACCAATACCCCTAAAAAAATTAAAACATATTATTATATGCCATAGAAGTACAATACAGAATTACATGTACAAATTCACAATACATATAATATTGTGTTGCGTTCGTATTTCATTAGAGCCGACATAAAAAAAAAATTGAGCCCTACATCAATAAAATATTAAATTAAATTTTTAATAGTTCCGTTTATATTAGAACAGAAATGTTTAAACTAAATTAATAATCACTACTAACATTTAGTTTGGTCCTGTCAAACTACACTACTACTAAAATAGATCTAGATCTTTTTAGCACCAGAACCACCCACCTATGTAATCTTTACACTTCTGTCCATCCAAAGATTGCCTGAAAAATATTGCTTTATGTGATAAAGGCTGCCCATTGCGCATTTCATGTAATAAGAAAACACTAATTCTGCATTTTTCTTTTTTGATGTCCCATAATGAATGCTACTTACTTATTTGTATGTCTTTAAAAAATAATAAATAATTAATAAAGCTTAAAATTGGATATGTCTATATGTAATCAAGGCATTTTGGAAGCATATTTAAAATCTTAACTAAAATAACTGAATTTTACAAATTGGTTTAATTAGATTTAAAGTAAAATAAACACCAATGTATTACAATTCATCTTTAGATATCAATAAAAAACAACAATAAAAAAGATAGAAAATGGAAAATATACCTATAATAATAAACCATAAACAAAAATTAAATATAATTTTTATTAAAAAACAACAATGTTTTTTTTTATTTTAATTCAATTACATAACCCCGTAATAATTAACATACTCATTGTTCAATGTCACGAATTCGAATAGCTCAAAATGATAACTTTACCGTATCACGACCATCATTCCACGTGTCATCACAATCATACTGGCACAGATAGCTTAAACTAGTATATGTTGTCAGAGCATGATGACATGACTAAATATAAACGGGTCGTTGAACAATGCACTAAAGCTTGCAAGCCTACGCATCGCCGGCTATAGAGGTAATTGAATGTCATGTGCAGGATACGAAATTGCCGACGATCTCATGTTCGAATCTTGGCACAATCTGATGTTTCTGGAGATACGTTGTTATGTCTGTAGGTAAGTGATATGTTAATAACGTATCTAGATAGGAGAAGAAAACACTGATTTATAATTTACTTTCAGGAAAGTACCACTAGTAGTGTACATAACGGATTTAGAAGGAAAGTAAACTAAGTTAGCTTTGTTAGTTTAAAAGTAACAGTCGCCCAACTTATCGAATATACCTACTTGGAAAATTTCCTACAAACTACACAGTCCTTAGAAAAAAATATTTAGATGTAGTCGTTATTTTTTTAAAACGGGTAGTAATAAACTACGCAATCCTACACTGCGCGTATCTCGACAGATACTTGGCCAGAATTTAATTTTTATTTAAATGGAATCCATATTTTTAAACCGAATTGAAGTTAACTGCGAATATGGCAGACGCTACTTAAAGTCGTAATAAATACAGAGAACTGATTTTTTATTAAATTAAAGCTTGAACTTGAACTGTTATCTTGGCTCCACGTATACATCTTCTTTCTACTAGAATACGTAAAATTATTTAAATCTTTAAAAAATTGCGTAATATATTCATGCCTAATTTGTTGAAAACCATATATTATGCTCTTGCTTCATCAATCCTCTCTTATTGTATACCAGTCTGGGCCGGTACTTATAAAACTAAAATAATAACAGTTGAGCGTGCCCACCGATCAATACTCAAGGTTATGCTTAGGAAGCCGTTTCGTTATCCAACAATCAATTAATTTAAAGATACCAATGTCATGACAGTTCGTCAAATATTTATATTAAATAATATCCCTCGCATACATAAAGTAATTTTCAAAAGCTTAACCCCTGATGAAAAATCATTATCTTAATCGACGATAATATCGATCTTTATACTGTTAAGCAAAAAAGCAAAAAGCAAAAATTAAGAACTAAGTTAACTCTTATTCTTTAAAATATTGCTTGGTTAGATAGCTTTTATGATTAAAGCAACAAACACTAAATGAAATTGAACAAAACCGTGGCGTGCCCAATGCTTGTCGGATTTATTACAAAATCTCTGTACTATAAAAGAGGATGTATGTAAATGTCAGCTCACATGCACCATTTCACGAGGCTGCACAGTTTAGATATTATTATTTTTTAATATTTAAAACTTCGTTACTTAAGTTAAGCCACTTTTAGAAGGTGTCGAAGTGCGTGACTAAAATACTGTTTTGTTAAGAAAAAACCTGACTAAACTATATAAAACTGTATATTTGTGGTAGTACTGTACATGCATTAGTAGTGTGCTGAAAATAATTATAGTACGCAGCTTCATGCGTAAGACCCCAATACCACACAAAAGATAATAGTCCTTATATAGAGATCTCAAAGATATCACTCAACGAAGACACTTCGGGAAATAGCGAATCTCGAATCCTAACCATTATCTGAAAAATAACCCAAAAAATAATAGAAACAAGAATCTATATAAAAATATATTTTACCAGTTTTCTATAATCAAGGTAATATTTCCAAGGTTATATTGCAAATATTGGAATGTTTCAGAAAAAGACTTTACTTCATAAGCAGCGGTACAATATAAATATATGGAAAATGCCTTTCCCTGATCTATTTAATAAGATACAATAAAAAGGTGAAAACCTGTTTATTTTATCTTTTTAATAACCCTTTTGCCTAATTTGCTTTATTTCATATGCAACGTGGTGTCTACGTCGTAGACCTCTACGATGCTACGAAAAATAATACATGCTTTTCAATTTATCATTCAATATAATCCTATACTTACTGAAAATTAAATTCATCTCACAAGTCACAGTAATCAGTCCATTACAGTCAGTAATCAAATGGTCCGTTTGAAGTCGGTGCCAAGCTCGTAACGCAATAAGTAATACTTAAGGATATAAATAGCTTATATAATTCAAATGAAATATCTGAATATTTTGCTAGCTGTTAAAGACCTACTGATAAACTTACTAGTACTTATGTGAAACAGTCAAATTATGTAAATTTATCAACGACGTAATAAAGCATTCAAAATTCAATATCGCGAGGGCCGCCGCGGTAGACCTAGCCTATCACCGACTTCAAACAGACCAGTAGGTACCTAATGCCTTAAATGTTTATTTTAGCATCCAATGTATTAAAACCTAAGGACTATGTAAGAACACTCTTTATGGAAATTAAAATTATTATTATTATTTATTATTATAGTGCCTTTATAATGTTACCTATTAAAAAGTAAAATTAAAAGTGTCACATGTATTTATAAGTATGGTATTTTCAATTAAGTTTGTAATTAATTATTTTTCACTTTTTAGTGCCTTTTGTTAGTGTCGTAAGTCGATTTAACCTTTTTTTTTAATGTGTTTATTTTTTAATTTTTAGTGTACGGTACGGAGTACTGTACCATACACAAAAAATTTAAAAATAAACACTTTGAACTTACTTAGTAAAGTCATTAGAACATTAATAAGTGTTATGTAAGTCCTGCAGTACGTAAGTTTAAATTAACTGTAGTTAGTTAATAAGCCCGATATTTTATTTACATAAAGTGGTAAGATTTTCAGTTTGTCTAGTAACTTGCTGAACTTTATTGAATAAGTTATAAAAAAAATTACATTCAGACAAACGTAGAACCTCTTCATTTTTCAAGTGGGTTAATAACAATGATATTCATTACTTCAAACGTGTATGTTGCTTAATTTCAAGAATAATCAACAAACACTACATGTGCCCTTAATTTCTGAGGGTTTCTCTCGTTTTTCCTCATAAACCATTATCAGATCCGGACTTGGTGACAATGGGACCACTTTGGAAGTAAACCGTTTCAAACAAAAAATAACGGAAATTTCGGTGAACATACATAAAAAAAATACATACAGTCGAGCCTAGAACTACCTTCTTTTTTGGAGTCGGTTAAAACTATTCGAGATTGAAAATAAAAAAGGTTTGATGCCACCCTAGTGTATAATACAGTGCCAAGAAACCTTATTTTGGACGAAAGTAAAAACAAGCGCTCTAGAAGTAAGGGTCACCGGCCCGCATCCACAGTAAGCAGCTTCTACCATCAAGTTCAGATGGTATTATAGCAAAGGAGCAATTTCGTGAGTATCAATAATTTTTTACTAACCAACATTTCGTCCAACGGTAGGTACCTTGTCATATTTCGTACCCCGCACCCCCACCAATTTTATATACATGACCTTATTTTATCGAGGTAGTCTATTTTAAAGATTTCATTTCACGACAACGGAAAATGGAAATGAGAGATATCGTGGATTTTCTTCTATCTGGGCACGATCCTTTTAAATTAGATATTTTTTTAGATCCTTTGTCATTTCGTAAAAGCTTATATTTTAAAGAAGACCAGTAATGGTTGAACCGACATTACAGTTTATTATTGATGCCAAAATGATGACCTTCATTATTAGTATGTTCTTTTTTGATACTAAAAACTCTTATATAAACAGAATGTGTCCAATTAAGGATACATTAGCAAATTTTGGCTAAATTGACACAAGAAATCTTAATTAGAAATAAGTTACATTTGATTTTATTGTAAAATAAACTAAATTATTTTTTATTAGGAAATATTTATTTATTTATTTATTAGGTCTACCAACTGTATAATTACAATGTTTTTTAGTTGAGACATTCTTATTTTAACATTGTCAGAGTAATTAAACAACTCACAGGCATACATGACATTTAAATTACATTGTATATTAAAGAGACAGCTTGTTTATGGTGAAAAAATGACAGTGCATTAGAAAAACCACAAACCTAAAAGTCTAACCATATCTTAGATATTTCTTGTATGTAATTATAATAATAGTACGAAAATTAAAAAGTATTACTGAGTAAGAAGTGCCTGAATGATAAAAATTTCATAGAGAAGACATCAATGTTATTGTCAGATACGTTGGATTTCTCATTATACAATCTTGCCATACGTGTAAGAGGACTATTGAAGGTAGTACTCAAGGTAGGTAGTTGTCTCAAATAACCGGGGATGTCTCACAATACGCCTGCTCGTTTTAAAATTAAATTGGTTAATTAGTTCAGTATCTACGGATTTATGTACAATTTTGTGTAGAACCAGTAAGTCATGTGTGTGTCGTCTTTCTTTTAAGTTGATCGTTTTGAAGTAAGCCAACCTATAAATATATTCATACATTTATGGAGAATACCTGTAAGTATGACTTGTAAGTAAAATCAACATGTAACTCGCTTCTCTGTAACTCTCTCTTGTTACAAATAGAGAGAGTATTAATTCTATCTCTTCAGTTAATATTATACGTACACATACATACATTCACGCCTGTAGTTACTATGAACAAATGTGGGTACAGGCGTGTTAAACACACACATTTTACCAACTCTCATTTAGTCCCACTCACGTAAGGCAAGCTTATTGCCACCAACCAGGCACGTTGGGGATTAAAGATGGGCAAATTGGGGATCTATTGAATGGAAAATATAGGCAAGAAGGAAAAGAATATTGCTTATATAGTGTGTAAGCAATGGCTCGAGAAGATTATTGTCACATACCTGTTACCTGAACTGGCCCTTTAACTTATACAGTTGACGTATTATTAAATACATTAAAATCAATTACATTGTATTTTATTTGCAACGTGTACATATTTATATATTATGCGCGGACCTTAATTCTTTTTCCAAAATTAAAGTAGCCTAAGTTACTCTCTATAACATCAGCTATCTGCCTGGGAAAGTCCCGTGGAAATCGATTCACCCGTTCCGGAGATTGGGACAAACAGAGACAAAAATTTTCAAAACTGATTTTTAGGCTTAGGTATCGTGTAAATAACGGCATGAGCTTAAAAAAAAACTATTTTGACATTACAAACAGACACTTCAATTTTATTTCTTTGTATTGATAAGAAAATCAGTAACTAAATCTGAATGCATCATAATCATAATGTTAAACATTAGATAGTAGCATACGTATTTTGTACTAGCAGTTCCCGCGCGGCTTCGCTCGCGTGTACATATATTTATATATTTTTTCCAAAATAAAAGTTCCCTAAGTTACTCCTTATAACACCAGCTATCTGCCAGTGCAAGTCCCGTGAAAATCGATCCACCCGTTCCAGAGATTAGCCGAAACAAACAGACATACAAAAATTGTATAGATATATACAATTGGACAATTTTATTTATTTGTATAGATTTGAATAGTAAACCCTATAAAGAAATCCACATGTAGCCGAAAGTAGATTGTCAAATTGTGACAAATTTTCAACGACGTTTTACTAAATTACGTTCTTAAAATGTTCGCGTCGCTACAGGTACATAATAACAGTTATCCGTTGATGAATGACGTCAGCAGCGAAGACTCGAGGCCACCCTTAACGAAGACGGATCGTGTCTCATGGTGACGGATGCGCAGGTAAAAGAAATATAACAGAGTTTCCACTCATAGTTAATGAGGTTCAGTTTTCCTTATTTGTTACTGATTTTTTGCTTCTGTTTTTTTTTAACTGACTATTTTAATGTTTCTTTAATGATATCTAACTTTATATTCAGCTCGATGATAAATGGTTATCATAATTTTTGACGTACGTTGGCATAAATTACACAAGAACATAGTGTTCTTGTCCGATCCAATAAAAATATTTTATTCCTTTATACAGAAATAATATTCCAAAGAAAGAAAAACAAAAGTGAAATTATTATTTTAAAATTTTAAATTATGTTACCAAAAAAACGTAAAACAATTAATTTAAACATTAATATATATATTTCTCAATTGTTGATTAATGAATAAAATAATTTATAAAGCTAAAAGTATATTTTATGTAGATGTTGTAGTTTTTCTTTCCTAATAAAATCAAAGAGTGGCAATATTTGTTAAAATTGTTATGCAACTATAATCAGATGGACGCAACACTAGACGATTTATTACATTTACTACTAAGTTATAGCACTACGAGTATGGTATGGTAATACTAAAACGGCATACACACGATACAATTTTTCTACTTGATCAGATTCGTGATTGAATTAGCTTACGAACAAGTTTTGCGTCCACACGTCGTTGCGGTAAAATTGTCGATTTAGTCGTTACTAAATCGCCAATTTTCATTTCATTTTATTTTCTGTGTCAGACGGACGTAGGTAAGAAAGGTTACCGCATACGTAATATTTTTTTGTTTTTGAAGGAATGCTACCTGTATTGATCTAATAACATAAATCATCTCATAAATATAACCACCGAACTAAAAAAACGCCTTAATAATGATTCACTTCACATCCCTTAAAGGAAAAATCATAACACATCCGCTCAATATGCCGCCTGCAGGCAGACTAAATGATAAAATTAGCCGATTAGCGTTCACACGAAACGATTTGGTGTGACGCGATGAAGTAAGGCGATCCTGACCACCCAATGAACTTGAATTCAACGATTTGCGTTCACACGAAACGGTTCGATTGAAAATCTAGTCAAATTGTGCGTGAAATCGTACCGTGTGTACGGCGTTTAACGTTGCAGTGATTGAAATAGTTATAGGCTTGTGAACTTCAATCGAGCTAGAGATTACCGCAAGGCACACGACTGTATTACTCAAGTCCGATTGTCGTAGCTTTGGTCGGATTGGTTGATTAGGTTGCCATTGGTATTTAGTTAGTTTCAGGTATGCGTTTCTAAAGATTTGTTCAGTCTAAGATAAGAGTGACAATTGCGGTTTTTAATCATATCACTAGAATTTTTATGTCTTAGGCCGTTGCGTTGTACACTGATAGTCATTAATACCCCCTAATTCTACTACATAATGTATTTAATATTTTTCATTACGCATCGCCATTGCGGATGCCATCTGGCATATGCAATGGCGAGGCAATGTTAGTTTGATAATATGTTTAAATCGTCTGTTATTGTATTTGAGCTGAATTAATTCACATTGTTATTACGTGCTTATCACACGTTGTCTCTCTATCTGACTGTTGTTTTGTGGTCCGTTTTGTGGTCACCAGAAAAGTGTGAGAAGAGAAGTACTAGTCAGAAATAAGGACAATGAATTACGAAACATGTAATTGTTTGTTTTTTTTTTGGGAAATGGAATAGGCGTTTGTCTTCCAACTCACCTGATGGAAAGTGACGATGAAGACGAAGATGTTACACGCCTATCCAAGAGAAACCTATTCACTCTACTCTTGAACGTTCCAGGATTATAATTGACTGGAAAAATAGACGCAGGCACTTCATTCCACACTTTGGCGAACAGACCCAAGAAGGAGCCGTCATAGCGAATGAAACCTCTGTCTGCGTCCAATAGTCCGATAAAGGAATGGTGAAGGTTCAATTAATTCGAAGATAGCTTTCACACACTCAACAATACGAGTTTAAAAGTAATAAGAAAATATTAGCTAAATCTTAGGATTTGACAATCTAAATATGATATCGTTGGTTTCCACATTTGGAGTATGTTATATAGCAGCACATAATATTTTTCGTAGCATCGTAGGGGTCTACGACGTAGAGGTAATGTATAAAACGGTTGGTGAAAGGAAGAAAGAAAGAAAAATGTTTTATTCACAGACACCTAAGACTAACTTATATCTAAATACAATAAACGGGCTTAAAACATGTGTACCTCACGTGCCCGACGAACAGGGTCTGGTTCAGCATTTGCCAGACATGTGCCTAGTGCTGGTTTTCAACCCGACCCTTCATACCCCACGGATACAATCAGCAAAAACGAAAGAAATACAATA
This sequence comes from Euplagia quadripunctaria, assembly GCA_963859945.1. Classification (NCBI taxonomy): domain Eukaryota; kingdom Metazoa; phylum Arthropoda; class Insecta; order Lepidoptera; family Erebidae; genus Euplagia; species Euplagia quadripunctaria. Next base: position 11,826,593 of record OY982572.1, read on the forward strand.
TAAAACATTTTTTTTTATTATGTAAACACCAATTACTACTATGTATTTACTTTACACATTGACAGAAAATTGGCAAGATGCACGTGAACACAAACGGACTGTCTCCCACCGCACCACACCAAAAACGATACAATATAAGTATTATGATATGTCAAAACATATCATAATACTGTACGGCTCTGGAAGCGATATACACCACATTACATACATTATACATACATACACACACCTTCTCATACCTTCATTTCTACACCTACACACACCCATACCACCTCGACACCCGAGTCCTAGCCGAGTTTCTAGTATTATATTAAAGAGCTATTTGTGTCAGTCATGCCAAGATGGTGGGGTGCGGGGTGAGAAAAATGACAAGATACCTACTTCGGCCGGAATGTTGGCTAGTAAAAATATACTATATGTATTGCTCCTTCCCTTGATGGTAGAAGCTGCTAACTGATGATGCCAGCCGACGACCCTTACTTCTTGAGCGCTTGCTTTTATTTTCGTCCAAACTAAGGTTTCTTGGCACTGTATTATACACTAGGGTGGAGTATCAAACCTTTTTTTTATTTTCAATTTCGAATAGTTTTCAACGGACTTCAAAAAAGGAAGATGTTTTAAGTTTGGCTTTATGTTTTTTTTATGTATGTTCACCGATATTTTCGTCATCTAGGGACCGATTTGAAAGGTTATTCTATGATGATATGATCCCAAGGTAGTCCAATTGTCAACAAGTCCGAATCTGATAATGGTTTCTGAGGGAAAACGTTGTAGTGTGTTTGTTGATTTTTCTTGAAATTAAGCAACATAGACGTTTAAAGTAATTAATGTTATTGTTATTAACCTACGTTAAAAAAGGGGGGAAGTTCTACGTTCGTCTGAATGTATATTTTCTATAAGACATACGTCTCAAATGATACAATACAATAAGTTGTTATAATAATAATAATAATAATAATATTTATTTATTTTCTTTCACAAAGGTTAACTTAAGTTCTAGAATATTTTACAACATATGTAATTAAGGAACTTTGACCTTTGTGAGAGACTGGTATCTGTACTAGGAAGATCCTGTCAGACAGATTACCAGGCTTCCCACATATATCGAGTCGCAGATGGTGTGGACAATATGAGCCAGATGTTATGCTAACGCTAACCAAATAATATAAATTAAACTTATGACAAGTATAGGAACATAAATAGGTGTACGTGTGTGTGTGTGTGTGTGTATGTGTGTGTGTGTGTGTGTGTGTATGTGTGTGTGTGTGTGTGTGTGTGTGTGTGTGTGTGTGTATGTGTATGTGTGTGTGTGTGCGTGTCCATGTGAGTGTGCATATTAGTTTATGCTGGTACGATTAAATATTTATATATGTGTTTTCAAAAGATTCTCAGTTTCATCGTAATTAAGTTTTTGTAACCATTTTGAAACAATCTGCTTGCAGTTATTTTTAGACCTAGAGTATATTTCAAGTATTGCATTTACTCTGTTATATAAGTGGCCGCCTAAAAAACAAAACATTTTGTGCGATAGGCTAGTTCTATATAATACGGGAGGACATACCCTAATGTTTCTACGTCTATGTGAGTGGTTGTATGGTGTAAAATTTATTTCTGAGTGTTTTCTCAGTACTGCACAAAGAACATACAGCTGGCGAACTGTAAGAACCTCGCAAGCGCCATATAAGTCAGTGGTGGGATAGTAGAAAGGGAGAAAATGGGCAACCTTTAGAACAGCTCTCTGTGCTCGTTCCACCGGAAGAATTAGCGACTTTGCAGCTCCACCCCAGACAGTTATGCAGTACGTGAGAAGGGACTGACATATTGCTAGATAGGTGTTTTTTATTATGTTTTTATCCGCTACATTTCTAAGGTTCTTAAAGATATAAATGAGTTTACGAATCCTAGACGCCAAGAGAATTAAATGTGGTTTGAAGCTAAGATTCTTATCAATGACGACCCCAAGGTATTTGATATCATTTTTAATTTGCAGTCTGGGGCAAGCGCATATGGTATCAAAATTGTTTTGACAATTGTGGGCTTTAATGCTATACTTAGACAATTCAGGAAAAGGAGAAGAAGCTAATGACATAGGTATATAATTTGTTTTGTCAACATTTAGGGACAATGCATTATTGGTGAGCCATGTAGTGACAAGGTTAAAACCCACTTGCGCGTATTCAAACGTCTGTTCCCAATTGGATGCGCTAAAGATTAGGGCTGAGTCGTCCGCATAAGTTACAATCTTCCCATTTGCGATTTTAAGGTCACACAGATCGTTGATAAATATGAGGAACAAGGTTGGGCCAAGTATACTTCCCTGTGGAACGCCACAATGAACTTCCAGATAGTCACTAACCACACTATCAATCTTCACGCATTGATATCGACCGGTGAGATAACTTTCGAAAAGTTGTAGCTGTTCACCTCTTATACCCAGGTTACCCAGCTTCTCCAAAAGCAGTGGTACAGAGACCGTGTCAAAAGCCTTGGCTAAATCCAAAAACACAGCTACTACCTTTTTCTTTTCCTCCAATCTATCTAAAATATGACCAGTAAGCTCATGAACGGCATCATTGGTAGATTTATGTCTCCGGAACCCAAATTGAGAATTTGACAGCAGGTGCCCGGATTCCAGGTATTGTATTAATCTATTATTAATAGCCTTCTCGAGAATTTTAGAAAATGTAGGCAAAATAGAGATTGGCCTGTAATTATTGACACAGTCTCTGTTACCACTTTTATGTATAGGATGAACGATAGATCGTTTGAAAGCTGCGGGGAAAACACCTGTACCTATCGATAGGTTACAAACGTGAGTAAGTGGCGATACAATTATGTCTACATATTTTTTAACAAACGAACCAGATAAATTATCATATCCTGTAGCGCAGTCATTTTTTAAATCAAGAATCAGAGATCTGATTTCGCTTTCGTCCGTTGGAAGAAGCACGAGTGAGTGCAGTGGTGATGGTCTGGACATCGATAACGGAAGATGAGTGCTATTTTTACTAACTGAGTTCGCTAAGTTTTGACCTATGCCCACAAAGAAACTGTTAACCGCATTCGCCGAATGTAGTGGGCTTATATTAGAGATTAACTCTATAGCAGGCTTTTTAATTTTATTAGTACCAGTTACATTTCTAATAACCTCCCATAACTTTTTATTATTATTCTGTGCATTGGCGAATGCTGTCTTATCATATTCACGTTTGACTTTCTTTAAAAGATTGTTACAAAAGTTACGATACCTCAAATATATAGTCTTATCAACCTCGCTTTGTGTTAATCTAAATTTGGAGTGCAAATTATCCCTGTTTTTAATGCAACGTAGTAAGCCACTTGTGATCCAGGGCTTAATAATTGTTTTGCGCCTAGGAACTCTCTGTATTATACTGCAATTCCTAAGAATGTTCGTCAAGGAGTTAACCAGAAAATCTGCTGCTTCGTTAGCATCTGTCATCGAATAGATGGGGCTGAAATCGAAAGCTTCAATAGCAATGTCAAGATTACGGTAGTCTACTCGGTTGATCATTTTAGTATTATTTACTTTGACATTGGCACTTTTAAGACTAAAGATTATGCTGTAATGATCCGTTACTGTGGTGGGGACAACAATACATTTCATATGATGTTTAGTTTTGACTATAACGTGGTCTAAGCAAGTCAGAGTGTGTGTAGGGAGATCAAAAGCTGGTAACATACTGTGTGAGGCAAGGAGATTAAGGTAGCCCTCTGCTCTAGCGTCATTAGACTTTGAAGATATGTCAATATTTAGATCACCGGTAAGAATCAAATTTTTATATGATGACAGGCCAATTAATAGCTCATTGAGGGATTCCAGGAAGTTGTTTATATTTCTTTGACTTGGCGGACGGTAAACAGCAAGAATAGCTGTGTTTACATCAACCCTAATCAATAAACAGTTGGCATCTGACAAATTATGAGGTTCAGTAATTATATATTTATGTATTGTCTTGTAGTAAACCGCTACACCCTCATTTTGTGTCCTATTATTTAGTGTGTGAACGTGGCTGTATCCTTCGATGGTGGGCATAGAATGATTACTTATCAGCCAACATTCTGTGAAAATTATGATATCCCAGTCCACCCCAGAAAGGCTCAGGACGGCATGAAAGCTGTCCATGTTTCGCTTTAGACTTCTGATATTTTGCACGATAACTTTGAGGGAACGATTATCATTATAAATAAACGTCTTACATTCGTTAATACTACAAGTTGAGCAATCCGCCAATACTAGGCTATCTAATTCGTTATTTACTGTATTAAAATTGAATTTTTATGAAATTTGATAAGGGCATAAACTTTGTGAACACAAGATACAAGAAAGTAAACAACAATGCTTTGCAACTGGTGTAATAATTGTAAAATCGGTATTAACTGCAGATAGTTTGCTATTGTCGTTAGTATGTTGTAAAATTTTCCAACAACAAAAGAGATTATGTATAAACACATTTTGACTGTTGTCTTTCGATGAAAAATAATGTAATTCCAGTTTTTTAATAATAATGTGTAAATAATTGTGTATATATAATTAAATACTTTACCAGGCTTTTGTGTGTGAGGTGGAGCAAGGTAGTTATGGCGTGCTCGTGTAAGTGTAAGTTCTACGTTTTGTTTGTGTAGTATTAATTTATGTGTGTAAAATATGTAAGAAAAACTATTCGTAGAATTGTTAGAGTACCATGATACGAGTATGCGATGAGGATATTTAGAATACCATGGTAAGTTAATCTTAAGTGCGTTTGTTATAAAAATATGATATATCATCTCATTTAGCACACCTAGTACATAATGTCCGTAGCATGTGATTATGTTTAGCATTACAGTAAGATACGTGATGTGTGTTTTGTTATAGAGTGAAACTATTGACCGTAGTATATTATGACGTTGACGAGAGTTTGATTTAGCGTTAATATGTTTTAGAATAGGGTGATTGGTTTTGATGATTATGTTAGTGTATTTATATGTCAAAGACTGTAGTGCAAAAATATTATGTAAATATAATATGGTGTAAAACGTTATTAACATATAAGTATTTAAAGAGAATAAGAAATCAAAAGTTTTAGAACTTAGTTTACTTAGTACTAATACAATAATAACTATGCCTAAACTTATAATTGAGAGGATGTCCCTATTATTTACTAAGTATTTTTTTAATACATGAGACTGATTTGATAGGGATTGGGTCCATTCCCTCGCGTTCTTTGACAAAAATTTTACCATTATAAGTCCAACAAAATTTGTACTTGTTTGTTTTGCAAAAGATGCGGGCTTCATAAAATAGTTGCCGCATGCTTCCAGGGAGGTGCTCTGCAACATAGATAGGGACGAATGGGCCACTAACTCCAACATGTCCTGTATTAAGTTTTTCAGACGGAGGTAATCCTTTGTTAAAAAAGCGTGCTGCATTGAGTACCTGGGTTTTTAAGGGAACACTATGAAATTCTGCTATTATAGGCCTATTAGACCCCTTTTTTCCAGGTTGCCTATAAACATCACGCAGCTCAGATGGTTCAATTGACGCTTGTACGGCGTTGCATGTCTGCACTACAAGGGATGTTAGATCATTAGTGGTTTCTTTCTCACTTTGCGGCACATTTCTTATCTCAATGCTAGAGGAGCGGGTACCGCGTTCTAAGTCAGTCACCCTCCTCTCTAGCTCTAATATGTAATTTTTCTGTTCAGACTTATCTCTCTCTAGGTTTTCTATAGTTAGTCTCATTTTTTCATAGCCACTGTTCATAAATTCGAGCGCTTTTTCGATTTCATTGTTGGTTTTTTGAATATCTCTATTTTGTTGTTTAACCTCAGAAATATCGGATGTTATTTTATTTAAAATTAAGTCTTGGTCTGCTTTCCAAGAGGCGAGCATCTTCATTATCTTGTCTTCAGATAACTTCCATTCGTTCTCTGGGGAAAAATCAGGGCAAAGTCTCTTATTTCTTGATGTTATATTACTATAGTCCGTTCCACTAGGTATATAGTTATCCGGTGTACTCGTGATGTCTTGATTCGCAAGTTCTGCTGACGGAGGTGGAGTGCGGACTGTTCTAGGCATGACTGAGACTAAATATTCCTTTATATATATTCAAAAAATAACAAATCAGTACACTGCGATTATATAGACAATAAGTATGGTACCAGCAATGCCACCTAGTTGTGAACCTCTCAGTTAGTGTATTTCGTTAAACGAAAGACGATGTTGGTGTGCTATTTCGCAGCGAGGCTACTCGTTCGGCTAGTTGAACGGTTTCAGCGGTTCGCCCAAATGGCAATAGGTGAGGGTTCAAATCCCGCTCTCGATGGGCACTTTTTCCAATTGTATTTGTCTTGGACTAAATTTAGACTATAATTTAAATTTACCAACCCCTCCTTTATCGACCGTTCCGGGCGTTAAAAAAGGATGTAACTCACAAAATTGTAGACGTCTCACTCTTGAACCTCCCAGTGGGTGGAGTCGGCAGGTAAGAGCCTCACTTGTGGAACAAGGAATCGAAAACTTGTAAATTCACCAATCAGAATTTAGAAATATTAAAATTTGAAATACAGAGTCGCACACGTCCACTTCTAACAAGTTCAATCGACGGAATGATGATATATGAAAGTGAACTAACACAACCCGCATCGATTTAAGTACAGTGGTAGTGATATCAATAGTCCAATCCTGTTTACGTTATCAATATATCAATACGTGAAGCGAAAACTTTGGATCCCTTTTTACGAAAATTGGGCGGACGGAGGAGTATGAAATTTCGCACACTTATAGTTTATACAGAGAAGAAGTGACAATGCTAAAATTTTTGAACAATATTTGCTACAAAGTTAAAAAAAAATGCAAAAACGGGTACATACAGCTATGAGTGTCCAGTATATTTTGACCTGTCATGGTACAAAAGTACAATGACAGGTCAAGTAATATTGGCCAAGAAATAAACCATGGTCGAAATTCAACCACCACGCGATCTCTAGTAAGTATAAAAAACTGATGCTACCTTGCTGGTCTCTCTATCTGTTGGATCAAATTACCAGATCTCACAACACACATTGCCTTGTTAATGCTGTGACTAAGAACCTTCAAAGTTGGTAACGAAAGCGATGTACAGTTTAATTTCTTTTTTAATACTACAGCATTACTACTTCTTCTTCCATTTGGTTAAAATGTAGGGAATCACAAAAAAATAAGGATCTTTTTAAGGAAATTTTATCAAAAACCAAACCAATTATATTTATAAATTCAAAGACGTATAAATATATTAAATAATATCGAATTTGCATTGCATTTATTGCAAACATCAGTAGCTGTGAGAATTTATTACAAAACTAAATGCCTGTATGTAACTGTTCATACAATAATTTAACTGTCACCAGTATTTCAACATACACCAGTATGTCATAGCAATTCATTCTGGGTATTTAGAAAGCTAAAGGGGATAATTATATCAGGTTTAATTGACACTGGTCGTGGGCACCGATCTTGCCCACATAATTTGTTACCACCACAATATCTGCATTTCATGAAATACCGGTAAACTGACACTTGAGAATAAATGACTTGCGTACAACATTTGTCACATGAATGAAGTAATTCACTTAATTAAAAAAATACGTGTTGGAAAAGTCAATAGTACGGGAGCTGTTGTGTTAAGTACCTCTTTAAATCTGTAGTGTGGTTTTTTTTTTGCTTATTGCTCGTATCGAATACTTAGCCCAAACGATTTTTAAATCATGTATTCTGGTGGAGATTTTTACTCGAATCGGCCTCTTTATACGACATAAATATTTATTTCCTTTTGTGGTTTTTATAACTAAAGTCATTCATACTCATAATACGCCTTTATTTTCTTTATTGCCAAGAGCTTACTTTATGACCATTTCTTTTATATCGTAGGGGTATGCCACCACCAGGCCATGTGGGTAAATTTTAGATATTATATTTTCTTTCTCACAACCCACCACTAGATACTACCACGTTTATGATCTGGTTTACTTATTGGGTGGGTGGATGTCTGATACCACAACCTGCGGTGGAGTGCATCTACCATAACCTGCGCCTTATGCATGCCGCCCAAGTTGTACGGGACAGGGTCACTCTTGATCCGCTGTAGAGTATCATAGAGGGAAGGTTGCTGCTACCCGTGCTTGGACGAAAAACCGGTAAAACGCCAAGAGTCGTTTTCTGGACCCCTCCTATTTATGAGTGCGGTTTGAATCACCGAATAGTTTTAGTCGACTTGACTCCAACAAACAGCTCCACCAAAAACCCCGGTCGTTGGGACTGGTTATTTCTACCCGGTCAAACAAAAAGGGGCATAAATGTTCGGCAGAAAAAAAAAATTTATAAAAAAAAAAATATTTAATTGTTTTTTTTTTTAAAAACGATTTTATACTTTAGCTCTCCGTGGTTCTAAGCTAACAGATAAAGTCAGCTAAGCAGAAAGCAAATATTAGGCAATATGATTGTGGTTTTGTGTCTGTATCTACATTCCTAAAAATATAGCGAGATGGTGAGAGATAAAACGGTTAACATGTATGATGTAACAGTAGGTATACATTAATAAACAAACTTTTGAGAAGGGATATTAATTATGAAGTTTTGTACTTGTAAGACGGTAGATAAGGCATTAATGGCTTGCATAGACTCTTGCAACAACAACAACATTGGTCACTTCGCAGAGTCTGTCTCTCTTATTAACGCTGACGATCCTTTTCACTAATAGGAACACAACACTTTTCAGGCCTGCTTCCTCTGAGTTGGTATATCCGCATTACTACAATAGGGTACAGACAAGAGATACACAAATTCCTAATTGAAAAGAATTTATAAAAATGCAGACTTTTTTTAGTTAGTGCACCAAATACCATACCTAATATTATATTTATCATATCATAGGTTTTATACTCCTAACTTTAGCTATATACTTATTTTTCATGTTGTTTTCTTTTCGATACGAATTGGTGGTAGTCCAATCGGTGCAAACCGGTGCTGAAACCAAGCTTAACAGTAACTTTCATGCAAAGAGGAAGAAATACGAAATAATAAATACAATAATAATACTGTTTGATGGGCCTGTTGGTCCATTGATCATGACTGCTGAGCCAGAGGTCGTGGGTTCAATTCCCACCCAAGACAAATATTGTGTGATGAGCATTTGTTGTGTCTGGGTGTAATTTATCCATAATATATATTATATATAGTATTTAGAAATATTTAAGTATGTTTATCAACAGTATGGTTACCATAGTACAGGCTCTGTCTAGTTCAGACGGCCGTGTGTGAGATGTGTCAAATTATTATTATAAAATTCTGTAATCTGTAAAATAAAACAATCCTTTTCAGTTATTTTTGTGAGTACTGTGAACATGTGCTTGAAATAAAGAAAGCCTACAGTAAACAACAGTCGTAACCACCTTGAAAAAAATTGTATAGTTATAAATTAGTTGTGACATGTTGTGACGTGTGTGAATCTAGAGTCATTGTAAAATTCGTGACTTAACCAAAATAAAGTAATTCCTTTTATATGTAGTTATTCTACAGAATATAAAGGTCTGTCATTTCGAATTTCCTCTCATAACAATAGATGTCCTTCTAAACTCTCCCCTCCTATTCTCTTTTGTTGTTAAAACCGTATACAAACCAAGTAAATATTTTTTTAATTAATCAAATTGTTATTCAAATTATTCTGACTGTTTGTCAGTACAAATTTTCGTATTTTGTAGCTTAAGTTTTTATTCTTAAACTCTATTAATTATTTTACTTTTTGAAATGTTTACCACACACAAAATACTTACGAGTACATAATACTAGCATTCAACAAATGATAATAAAAGGTAGAGGAAAGAAGGAATAACATTTCTTACCTCCGATTAGCTTCAAAGATCTGTTTTTTTTATGTAGCCTAGCAGAGCGAAAACGATAAGTGCTGTAATCCATATAAGTCTATACTAATATAATAAAGCTGAAAAGGTTGTTTTTCTTCAAACATGTTGATCTCTAGAACCACAAGTCGAATTTAATTCGTTTTGTTTTGTATTTGATGACCTCATTTTTTAGGATGAAAATTGGCTATTAAACATCGCGGTATGATCCTTGGAAGCAGAACAGTAACCAGAAACGTGGATGAAACTGCATCTTCGGTGCAATATACAAACATATGCCAGATAAACATATGCCAGGTACAAAAAGTCCCATGGAACAGTTCAATAAACATTTGGGTTTCGAGTATTTAGTTTGTTATAATTATGTATTTACACGGGAATTAACGCGATCACGAAAAGGTATTACATACCTCTGAATTGCCTGACGTTTCGACCAGGTTGCACTGGCCGTGGTCACAGGCTGACTCTATGTATTTACACGGGAATTAACGCGATCACGAAAAGGTATTACATACCTCTGAATTGCCTGACGTTTCGACCAGGTTGCACTGGCCTTGGTCACAGGCTGACTGTGACCACGGCCTTTATACCTTTTCGTGATCGCGTTAATTCCCGTGTAAATACATAATTATATCATGGAACGCGAAAGTTTAAAAGTTAATTTAGTTTGTTAGTTGGTTTCTGGTATCACCTAAACTCATGCACTAAGTGAATTATGTTGAATCGCTATTGTGGCGATCGGGTTATCCTAGACTGATACTTATAATTAAGGAAAACATTAAAGGTATTTGAAATAAAATACTACAGATCCTAAACAATATTAAAGTGTCAGAAAATGTAAATATAATATAAAAATAACATAAGTTTGGACTCAGACCTAAAACATCAAAACTGCTACCTATAAGTACCTAATTAATGTTACGTCAGTGTAGTTCGACGCTTACGTCATAAATAGTGTAATAACTCCAAGCTAATAAACGTGTATTATCAAACGTCGAATCAAGTCAAAGTTACAATTAACAGGAGAGACACACTTCGTCTATGTACTATTAATGGCTTTAATTTAACTCCTCGTCGTAAAATGAAGTGATTTCAAAGTCACATAAATGTTTTACACTTTTAGTTTTCTTCTTTAATCACTATTTCATAAAAAAGTATAAACGGAAAAGTCCTCTTTCGAAAATTTTATTTTAAAAGCCATTCTACAACTTCGTTAAAATCGCGTGCGAAACCGCGAACCTTGGGTTGTGGAGCCTTTGAAATCGGGGTCGTGGGATTTCATAAAGAAACTGCATACTTACTTACTTTTCACGCTTGTGAACCCAATTCGCAAAGGGTCATCCATAAATTACGTCACACGAATAACCCCCTTATTGCCTTTCGGCCGCTATGGCAACTAAGTTTCGTAACCAAGTGTTGTGTAAGAGGATTTTATCTTCTTCTTTGGCAACTGGTTGCAATAGAAGATTTTTTTTCCTTCCTACGCTAATGGTTGCCTGCCAGGAATAATTTTCTCGCAATCGCAACTGAGTTTCGCAACCAGGTGCCACTAAGGAAATTTTGTTCTTTGTATGTAACCTTCGATATTCACAAATTCTTTTTATAAATATAAATATTCTGTCTAAAATTATCTATGTCATTGAGGAAAAAAGCAGTCTCAAAAAGGATTAGCATTAATTCTTTTCGCATTCGCAACGGCAACATGTAGACAGAAAATAGATAAAATAAATTTCAGTGGGCCATTGTTTTGAAATAATTAAATACAATTGCATTGTAAATTAAAATTATCATATTTCAAATTAATATTTTCGTTATGTACCTACTACATTTTAATCATTACAAAAATATTTATTAAACCACATAAAAACATTACTAAAACTACATAAAATACATTACAATATTTTTGTTTAAATTAAGGCAAACCCCATAAATATTAAACACTATTTCAACTCCCGTGTTTGTAACCAAAAAACCATATTCAATGCAAACGTGATCAACAGTGATTGACAAACCTAGCAAATGGTAAAATCTTCCATCGCAACCAGTTGCCAAGAAAGAAGATAAAATCCTCTTTCACAACTGGTTGCGAAACTTAGTTGCCATAGCGGCCGAAAGGCCTTATCCTTATTGGACCCCAACGATATGACGTCAGGTATTTTGCAATTTTAAACTTACAATGGAATAAACAGCAGTTCCAAAATAATTATTTTTCAAATAAAAACCATAAAGAATCTTTATCGCTGATTAAACAAAGAATTTTCTACTATAATTGTTTTATAATAAATTTAAATAATAACTGTAGCGGTTACTTCGCGTACGGTAGAGGGCATTTGTCGTCAATCTTAGACCCGGCCTTTGTCACATAATGGCACATTTCGTTGACCACTCCCCCCTTAACGTTAGACGTAATTTATGAATGCGCCCCAATAGAATGTGAAGTGCTTAAGTTACTCTACTGAAGGAGAACACTTAAAGACATAAATAATAGGGCTTTACACAAGGAGTTAAATAACTATTGTTACTTTAATTTTCCTTGCAAACTCTTAAATAATATATGTTCATTGTGTGATCAATGAATAATAGTGAATCCGAGAAAAAAAAACGTTCCTTTGGCTATATAGCTATAAATAAATATTGTATAATATAATATTGTCGAATGAATTGTATCAAAATATAGTAAATATTGTACAAACTCGAAATTAAATTTGCGCTACATATGAAGTCACCCGAACGAATATGGATAATTAGAAAAGGCCTTGGAAGAATGGAAAGTGCCTGATTTGGGACGCCAGATGCGTCAGCACTGTTGCCGCCAGCCACCTGTGTCGCACCGTCCGCTTCCCGTCAGCCGCCGCGGAGGACGCCTGTTTAAGGAAGAAACCAAAGTACGCGGCCTTGGAGACGTTGTACCATTTCGTGCCCATAGCTGTAGAAACCTTGGGCAGTTGGAGTATGGACGCTAAGGGGTTTGTTTTTGATCTGGGGCGCAGGCTGAACAAAGTGAGTGGCGACTCCCGCTCAGGGTCGTTCCTGGTGCAGAGTTTGACCATAGCCATTCAGCGTGGGAACGCAGCAAGCGTTATGGGCACCTTTGCGCCAGGAGCGACCAGGGGTGGGTTATTTGTTTATGACACCGAATGACAATTATTGTGATTAATATATTGTAATTAATTTTAATGGATTAAAATACATACATATAATAGATTAGTATACACCCAACATCAAATAACATTAGTATCGCGCAGAATCCACGGATGGCATAAATAAAAATAAAAGGAAAAATACCTGCCGAAGAATTCTTGTTGTAATTTTATTCTCCAAGGACTCAAAGTTATACAACATATAACATTTTCCTCTTATATTCATATAATTTCAATAATTTACTCAGCTGAATTCATGCACCTGTTAACTGCCCTATACACAAATCCATTGTATCTGTCCATCTAAAGGTTGTCTGTAAGAAATCGCAACTAGCGATAAGACCGCCGTTTGTTCCATTATTTGTTTTTATTTTTTAATATTGTTAACTATTTTATGATGTACAATAAAGTATACTGTATTGTATTATTATACCATGTCATATTAGACTAAGAAATTTTGGATGGATGTATGGATGAATGTTTGTTACTCTTTCACGCCAAAACCACTGAACCGATTACGATGAAACTTGGTATGTAGATAGCTGGAGACCTGAATTAACATATAGGCTACTTTTTATCCCGATATTCCTACGGGATCGGGACTTAAACGGGTGAAACCGCGGGGCGCTACTGGTAAATAATAATAATAACTTGTGACACCTCACACACGACCGACTGATCCCAAACTAGGCAGAGCCTGTACTATGGTAACCAGACTTCTGATAAACATACTTACATATTAATAAATGAACAAATGAACGTGCACGTCACACAATTATTTGTCCTAGGTGGGAATCAAACCCGACCTCTGGCTCAGGTGAGCACTGACTGAACACTGATCACTAACCACTAAACCAACAGGCCTGTCAAATAATACCCAAGCTTTTTTCGCAAACGATTTTTAAACGAATACATAAACTAAATTAATATTATCATATGTGCACGTCTTATACTTACGAGTATAATAAAGTATCGTAAAATATGAAACTTCCGAGAACTAATTAGAGTTCCGCCCAAGTTAATCGGTTAAACGGATGTTGCATTACATATAATCGCCAAGCTTGGTACGCAAATTAGGGATGCACCCTCAGTAAGTAACAGAGTAGTTTATTCTAATCTCTACGGTACAATTTTGTTCAACGCTGGGATAATCTACGTATATTAAACAAGTTACACAGGTACGGGCGCACTGTGCGATGGGGAGGGCCAGCGAACAACTCGGTGAAAATAACTTTGAGCTGTACTCAATCCCGGTTCACGAGACAAACAGTAACCTCATTTACTAATATTATGTATGCGGCACCTCGGTAATGCTATATGTGTATGTAACATGCATATATGTATTACAATTTGCATGTGACCTCATATTGGCTACAGATAATTTTGCCTAGGAAAAATCAATAACTATTTTACGATGAACAGTCAACGTAGAAAATGCATTGTTTTTTTCTTAGCGTCGCAATTAGGGACTCTTGCCTATGAGGTGGGTTATAAGATTATTATATTGAAGGGAAATTGCTTTTAACGTATAAATTATATTGGATATCAGTGAAAGATATTAATCAATTCAAAAAGCGCTGTGTACCACTTATCTTGGGAAGATTTGTATAGGTCAGCAGGGCGAATTAACCCAAATCGTGACTTAACCAACATTTGGAATATTGATGGAGTATAGTAGTAGCTGTGGTGTAATCACGTTACCTTAAAATAACGTTTTAAGCGACATGAAAGAAAATGAAATGTTAGTAACACAAAATGATTTTTAGGACTTTGAAGCTATCACAACCTTGATTGATCTTACAACTATTTGCTGTAGAAGAACTGCGTTGCGACTTGCGAGACTTGTTTTTTTTTAATGTTATGTTTTGGTGGGATATTCATATACCCATGTTGAGATTGGCATGTACTGAATGTAAATCCAATGCTGCAACTAATAAAACCACGTGATAGCATTGTTATAAAAAACATAATAGGCAAGTATTTCATAATCGCATCTTAACTACTGCCTTATTAACCATCCACGTTAAATTATAATAGAACAACACATCGAACGAACATGGAGCATAAAGTTAAACCACTAAGGGCCGAGCCGTTATCCATCAAAGACAAGGGCTGCAAGTTACGGCCTACAAAGGTTGATGAAAAATGTTTCTGTATATTAATTAGCTAATCTCATAAACAAAACAGTTGCTCTATTAAGGAAAACAGTTTCCAATTTATTAAACTGGGAGATAATTAAAAAAATGAACAAAAGCGATAATTTGAATGTCAGTAACAGGGTTCACCCTCGGAAGGGCTATTTGGTTTATTAAAATGTGAACCTTCCCGAGATATGGTCGCAAGTTTATTTCCGCTTGTGGAGATTTTATATTCTGATTTTTATATTACTTATTATACATTTTTTTTTTTGTAAGTTCCTTAAATTTTATGTCAAAATCAATCAAAGATTTTTTTATTCTTTTCAATTTAATTTCATCACAAACTACGTACCTGTAGAATAAATAAACATTTACTATTTTTTTTGTGTTAACTTGCGTAAAAACATTATAAAGAAGCTTCTAATCCCATTCCCCTTATCACTTTTAATCCTTTCTGTGGCAAACCATAAAAGATCGGGATTCCAAAATGGAAAAATATTATCGCGTGAAATCTTATCACGAATTAATAATTTAGATCTGAAACAAGATGCTTGCAATCTGCAGCACATGCAATATTCCGGGATTTAAAATAACTTACGACCGGCCCTCATCCAGTCCTGATCTCAACGACAAACTGCGGTCAGTACCTACTCGTATTTTAAGACATGGCTTTCTGAAAAGGTTACTTACGTGATTGTGTTTAAAAAATAAACCTGAAATGAAAAACTAAACAATTTGAATGAGTTGTAAAACTGATAAAGTAGCAATTAAGACCCAGAACCCAGTGTTGTAAATTTTAAAATACCATAAATGTTATGGATGGACGTCCGTAGTGAAGCTACGGAGATATCATATCTTTGCTCAAAGGATTTAATTTTTCCCTAAACGTTTCATCGGAATTATGCTAAATTCGTCTCTGATTCTACACCCTCAGGATCAGAGACGTGCAAATATTTTTATGGGTTTGGTATGCCTTCATTTTTCAAACACATCACCGCCTACGTATTAGCATATAAGCATTAGCCTTGTGGGTGAACCGTTATCGGTATCTTAGCTACACGATAAACTTACAGTAATGGTAAATTCAATCGAACAGATTTTAACTCATTGGACTTAATAAAAACTAAATCGTTTAACCGATGCGATACCCTTCCTATGTAACCTACCACTGACGTCGATTACCTTAGATTTTCCTTTGTACAAGCACTGATACAAAGCCTTTTCCGTGAATTGACCAAATTCTGGTTCTTTCTACTACAAAGGGAAAAATTGGCAGCATCTAAGGTAACTGTATCGTACTCGTATATTAACCTACGTTAAGTTTTAGTTTACAACCTTCAAGGCAGTGGTAGAATATTTTCAATAGCCATTGCGAGCTAAAGTAACGAGGAGCCATAATAAGTCGAATATAAAACAGTATTTATTTCCGAAGTAATAACCAGCTTCCTTGCTTTTAAAATTTGTAAGCTGAGGAATTGGAACAGTTTGTGCAAAGCTCAGAATTCTGTAAAACTTGTATACCGTAGCTTGATATCATTCAAGCAAGAACTAACGACGTATTTCTGTATTTAAAATATTTTCTATATTTCATTTAACTGAAGTTGCAGTAGCAATAGCTAAATTCTTTATACATTAAATAGCCCGTTCCTCGATTAAAGTTACAAGATTAAACATCGTGTTCTGACCCATGTATTCATTTTAGAAAATATAGAAAGCTTGCAAGAGTCAAGATTTTATAATGTATGTTTCATTTCAAAGCAAAATGCAAAGCGAACGTACGAATGCTGTTGTTTCACGACATGGATCGTTTGAAACGTGTTGGAATTGATAATAAATTTAAATCTAACTCAGGTAAGAGGATTACAGACCCCAAGGGAAATCTGAATGGTACTATGAAAGATTACTTACTAGGTTTCTCTTGGTAGATATGAATATTATATAACTAAACTATTTACATGGTGGCCTTTTCACTGTACTGCTCACGCACTCACTCAGCATTTCCCGAGGGGGCGCTATATAACATAGACATACACACATTTTAGAACACAAATGTTTCCTTGTTTATTCGTCACATCATGTTGTTTTATGAGACAACAGTTAATTAGATGTTGTTGCAAACTTATTAAGGATATACGGTTTTACTCACGTTTGTATTTTGGGGATGAGTTACTAGTTTCGCACCCGATGGGGGACCTTTATTAAGGGGTGAAGCGACCTTACGCATCGGTGTCAGGCGGTGCACTGATTTCAAATTACATTATTTTTGACGAGAATTCGTCTGTAAAATTACTTCCATAGTAGGGGGCAATTCAAAAAACGAATGATAACAAAATCGGGGGATACAATTTGGTGTTGTAGCTACATATATATCATGTTAATTCAAAATTTAATTACACCACTAGATAGCAAAAGGATCAAAGAATTCGTTACGCTAAGTCAGAACTGCAACGCCTCGCCGCCATTTGTAGGTAATTTTGCTGCGTTCAGAGAAGCTACGACGTTCATTTAAGTTTCAATCGTCAGCTCTCCCCAAAATCGATCGATGATCTATCCATATATTAAACTTTAATGTAAAATAGTCCCACGTATTCACGTACAACACACGGCCGTATCCATGACACAGCCACACCCCATTTTTATATTTCCCTTTTTGTTTTCTCTTGCATCTTTAGGGTCCAGAAATTTCTGGAAGACTTAGATATTATTACCCAACCGGGTTAGGCCTAGAGAGGTTATCATTACGGTTGATGTTAATGTTAGATTGTGGAGTTGTGATAATTAGCTGTGTCCACTTCTATAACGCAACATGGGATAGTTATGCGTTAATTCACCATGTAAGGTAGTGCAATACTCTCGAGGATTGAGTTTCTAATTTTGTTTACGGAACGCGATTGCCGAAATGGTATGATCGCAGCTCGATACATGTATACGAACAAGGAGCTTGTAATGCAGTTACGTAATGAATATAATAATATACAGATTGGGTGTATTTAATTTAACCGGTAGTAGTAAGATAAAGTAGACCGCTTTACCTAGCAAAAAAAAAATGGGGTTAGGAAAAGCGAAGATTGCCTTTGTTATGCAGCGAGACAAAACAGTCTATTAAAAAAATAATTTGTCCAGATGATTAGGCCTCATGGGTAAGGCATGTTAGTTCTCGATGGATTCAACATTTTATTTATCCGGAACACTGGTGCGGGGTACCGTGGGTTACAAAGGCCGCTTGATCATATTTTCATTCCGAACTCAAGTAAAAGAAATTAGGTCGAAGCGCTCGCGCTGGTGACTGCATTTTAAAGATTTTTTGGGGCAACATTGTGACGTTATATTTGATATTTACACAACGTCAAATTGTGACGCTTAGTGCTTGTAATTCAGACAAGATTACCGCTTTAAGATGTTATAACACCTAAATTAAATTTAGATAAATTTTAATCCGACATAGATTATTCGATCGTGTATAGATTAATTAGTATTGCTTATTTTTAAAGTGCAATTTACTCATATTTTATTTTGCATACAATAAATAAATACTGTTTATTTATAAATAAATATACTCGTAGAACTCGTAATACTCGTAGTAATGTTTATTTGGATAAAGTCGACAGCAAGGGCCAAGGTTAGCTCAAATGATAGATAACTATGTAGTTATGGACGGGAATGTTATCTATCCTATACAAAATGATTATTAATATTCGACTGGCCTGTTGGTCTAGTGGTTAGTGACCCTGACCGCTATGCTTATAGGTCGTGGGTTCGATTCCCACCTTAGTCTGGGTGTTCTTTGTGTCCGTTGTTTATATGTTTGTAAAGTCCCCCGCGACACAGGAGTAATTCCTAATGCGGGAGTTGTCTTTTTTAAAAAGAGAAAAAAAAAAAAAAAAAAAAAAAGAGAAAAGATTTTTTGTTCCAAACATTGTAATATTTTGTTGTTTGCTTTGGTCTCAAGTTGGTAAGATAGAGCAAACACATGCTTAGTACTTTAGAGAATAGGCATTTAATTTTCAACAGTAGTTACGAGTTTCTGTGTACAATTAAGGTTGTTACAAAGCTAAAAACTTTTTAAAAACTGCGAAAAACAGGTGCGGCTTTTTATGTCCAAAACATTCAACAAAATGTTTTGTTGAATATACCGTTTGTCAAATAACTGTAGAACGTTTTCCCTCTTCGACATTTAGCAACTTCCTCTTAAACTTTCTTAGAGAGACGTGCATTTTCAAGATGAAGATTTCTCGATTTGCACACCAATCACGCTGAATTCCGTATAAACTGCTCTTCTAGATTAGAACTAAAATTTAGAGTTACAAATCTTATTCATGGTTTTTATGTCATCTTGTTGAGAAACTTATTACTTATTGTTATTTCAAATCAGTTTGCAACATATAACAAAAGTATTCTAAAATTTAAAGTAAGTCCGAAATATGCAAAAGGTTGACATTCCTGCTAACGCGAGGTGAAATATTCAGGTCGGTCATATAGTTGGTACAACTATACCAAACTGAATCCTATTAACTGTTAATACCTAGTAAGTTCTATATCTTCTGAATAGTTTGCATAAGTCCAAACGCTTGAGCCCTGATTGAATTACAAACATCGCATATTCAATAATTCTATGCAGCTCTATTCTATGTCGGTAATTTATCACGCATACATTCCAGTCGAGCTATTTCTTCTTGGAAATATAAACGTTGGCATTGTAATGGAAAATTGAAAGCAAACTTACGCGAAAATCTTAGTTGATGTGGCCTCACCTAACAATGGAATCTGTGCTCAAATAAGAAGATATAAGAGTAAACAACTGCGTTTTTAATACGTTTATAGTTGCAAAGAGCTTTTTAGAAATCATTTCGTAAAGGTATTGCTATCGTTATTTCAGTAACTGGTATCAGAAAGTAAGTAAATGTATTTCTTGCCACAAAATAATAGAACAGCATTCATTTATTGCTAGAACTAGCAGCGCCCCGCGGTTTCACCCGCGTAAATCCCTATCCCGTGGGAATATCGGGATAAAAAGTAGCCTATATGTTAATCCAGGTCTCCAGCTATCTACATACCAAGTTTCATCGCAATCGGTTCAGTGGTTTTTGCGTGAAAAAGTAACAAACATCCAGCCATCCATCCATACTCACAAACTTTTTTTCCATCATTAGCTCAGCTACATGATATGATGATGATTCTAAACGCAAAAACCTCATAAAGTAATGAAAAGTAAACAGGAACACTATTCGTTCCTACAATTTTCGAGGGTTTCTCTCAATTTTATCAGGATCCCATCATCAGATCCTGACTTCCTTGACATGGGACCACCCTTGAGGTACCTCAAGGGTGGGCCCATGTCAAGGAAGTACCTATCTAACGAAAAAGAATAATCAAAATCCGTTCGACCCGCCAGCCGCTTTGCCCCCGCTTTTTAAATCTCTGATGTCTTCTAAGATATTCATTTTAATAATATGCTGTAAAGGGCAATTTTGATCTACATGAAATGCACAACGTATCTAATGTATTTAATTGGATAAGGAATAATACTGTATTGTTTAAAATAGTTTGATAAATAACCCATATTTTTTCCTTAGGAGGTAAACATATACCGTCGTGGACTTTTTTATTGATGTTTTTAAGATATACAATTCTGTAGTACATTAATTTGATCTATCTCGTAAGGTTTAGCCAGCGTTTGCAATGTAAGCGCACCAAAATATGTTTGTTACGACATGACATTACAAATCTTTGAATTTCTCGACTTTTTTCTACAATAATATGCATGTATACTACATATAAACCTTCCTCTTGCATCACTCTGTCCATTGGTGAAAACCGCATGATCATGAAATCCGTTAAGTAGCTTTGCCGTTTATCGCGAACAGACAGACAGACAGACAGACAGACGGGGGACGGCGGGGGACTTTGTTTTAAAATATGTAGTAATTAGTGGGATATTAGTAGGCTGTACTTTCGTTTTCGTTTTGTTTCGCACGCATCTGTTCAGTGGCTACTAAATTCTAAGAACGCTGGAAATCAGCAATTTGTGCAACACTATGACTATGAATCCTCAAAATATTAAACTAGTAAAAAAGGCTAAAAGCAAAGCGTCTCTTTACAAAGTTATTACCTACTTCGTTTAGGGAAAATATATCAGAAATGTAAGTGGATCGACGACTTGAAGAAGATGGCCGGCAGCGGATGGATGCGAACTGCACAAACCCGGGATAATTGGTGCTCCTTGGGGGAGGCCTTCGTCCAGCAGTGTCTGTTACCTTTCAGAATATGTGTTTAATGATAAAAATAATGAAAAATAAATACATAATCAAAACATGTCTAGTCATAGCTTTTGATATCAAAATTTGTTCAGATTAATTAATTATTTAAAAAAGACAACCCTAACGTCGCGGCGTCATCAGAACAGACAAGAGTTACGCGATAGAAAGAGAGGCAACTTCTAAGTGAATATAATTGTAGGTAATTAGCGCTGTGTGACCTAATTTGCGACTTTATTGTGTCGGAATCAGAGTCGCTATTTATTTAAATGATTTGGCAGAGTGGAACTTCTTATTTTATTTTATTTATTTATTTTATTTTAAACTTTATGCACATTTAGTACGTTATCGGACTTAATGCCTAAGGCATTTTCCACCAGTCAACCATTGGATGATGCAGAGAAAAGAAGAAGTAGGTGTACTTAAAGATTATATTCTCTTATCTGTACCTGTACTCTTATGTATTCTGTGGTAGTATTCGTCAATAGAGTAGTTTTGTTTTCTACTAACAGATGCTTTATTTTAGTATAATAATAACTTCAATAATAACTTCAAACATCTGACACACGGCCGTCTGATTCCAAACTAGGCAGAGCCTGTACTATGGTAACCAGACTGCTAATAAACAAACTTATATATTTCCAAATACATACATATTATAGATAAATTACACCCAGACACAGAACAAATGATCGTGCTCATCACACAATTATTTGTCCTGGGTGGGAATCGAACCCACGACCTCTGGCTTAGCAGTCAGGGTCACTAACCACTAGACCAACAGGCCAGTCGATCTTACTTTATACTTTATACTTAACTTATCAATTGTTGTGTCAATAATTTAGTATCTACAATACAAAACATTAAATAGTTAAGTAATAAACAGTTGTGATACTGTTCCACAAAGAAGATAAGTGTAAACACAATGTAATATTATAACTCTTATTATTGTAACATGTTCGTGGAAAAACCTTAACGCCCCTATTCACAGACTATAGTCGCCTAAATGTAGTAGAAATTTTATTAATTACAGCCATTTTATTCACAAAGGCTACTAAATTTATAGTTCCATCTCAGTTTCATTATGTATTTACGTACGACCAACAAATGTACAGGGTCATTATCTCCTAATAATGAACAATACAATTCCGTAACCCTGTGCGTTCATCAGAACTAAGAGTTCTCGCAGGAATATTTATGAATACGGTTGTAAATATGATAAACAAAGAGACACAGAACAAAACAACACAAAAACGCGCGAGGTGTCTTTGGGAAGTTACTTTCGCTATATGTATAAAAAATTTAATGGATTGAATAAATTGTATCAAAATATAGTAAATACTGTAAAATCTCGAAATCATAATTGCGCCATCTGTGAAAGTTGCTCGAACTAATATATGGATAATTAGTATACAACTGACATCAAATTACAGTAGTTTCGCGCGGAATCCATAGATGGCGTAAATAAAATAAATCTACTCGAAAAATCAGCAATTTTTTCCGTCTAGCGCCCATCCGCCGAGCGTCTGAAGTTTAACGTGCGATAAGGATCTTCGTTCCAAAAACTTCTTCTTCTTTCTTTCTGAAACTGCAGGAATATAATTAGTTAGAAACGTGACTGAAAGTCCGACGAATTTGAACGGATGGGCTATGTCAATGTTCGGGTAACGCTAATAGTGTCATTCGTGCGTTGCTACCCTATTTGCTAATAGAAAAACGATAGTTCGCAGGGGGTGGGTTCTTCCCTGGTCAGGCCTCTCCGATTGCAGCGGAATATAAAATATTCCATTACTGGTTTTAAACAAATCAGTGTACCCACCTCAGAAATCTGAATGTGCGATCAGTATGGACACTTGGAGCCTATCATCGGATTATTTATTTCTAAAATTACCTTATTAATTAGTCAAAAACTCGTCAAATTACCATCGTCCCATTTCTGTTCCGTAGAAACTTTATTAATCTTCATTCTAAGTAATTTACTAATGGTGACAGTGAGTTAATAATTTAATTAATTATTAAATGGATGACAATGTTATCGGCATATTGTAATCAGGAACTAGTTCTACTTACCCAATTAAATTAAAGTTGGCCCCAGACGTTCGGTTTTACGCTAATTAATACCTAGCGCACACAAACCACAAGTTTATAGGTAGTTTATATCTATCTAGATAGATAACACTTTATTTGTACACCATTGTTACAGTGGAAGTATCATACATACATATATGTCAAACAGATAATGTGCAAAAGATGATGCCTTTCTTATTGCTAAATGCAATCTCTTTCAGGTAACCTTAGGATGTTACAAAATGATTCGGAGAGACAATGGTAGTTAATGATGTATAAAATTGTAATACAACTTATAATTACTAATAAATACAAAAACAAACAGATATTCTGTATTTTAAACGAATTTAACTAATTCATTTTTTTAATATATATAGTTAAATATTAATACCAGTAATGAACTAAATATATACATATACGTATAAAATTCTAGCTGCGCCCCGCGGTTTCACCCGCGTAAGTCCCGGTGCCGTGGAAATATCGGGATAATAAGTAGCCTATGTGTTAATCCAGGTCTTCAACTACATTCCAAGCTTCATCTTGATCGGTTCAGTAGTTTTTGCGTGAAAGAGTAACAAACATCCATACATCTATACATCCATACACCCTCACAAACTTTCACGTTTATAATTTTAGTAGGATATGCTGACTGGTAAAGCATTCCACAAGCGTACAGCTTGAACAGTAAAATTAAGATCATAAAACTTTGTGGAATGCTGTGGCATCTCCAGTCTTAAATCTTCAGATGATCTTAGACATCTATCATGTGTGTCATTAAGGAACTTGAAATCTTCTTTGAGATAAAAAAGGATTTTAGGGTTGAAGTACTTCAGTGATATTCAGAGGACTGACATCAGCATACTTGAGAATTGGAAGAAGTGCTTCTGCGAATGCAGATTTAGTGGCAGTCGGAAGAAAGTTGCGAAATCTTCGAAGAGATCCCATTGAACGGTAAACTTTACGGCTCACTTCTGGTGATCCATAAAAAAAACCAAGTTTTTACACTTATGCTTATCTACAATGCAGTGCCACTAAACTGAGTAGCCAGACTAACCACCAGATTTGGAAAATGAGTTGGAATACTATTAACATTGTCTATGTACAAGGACATCCTTATTTTCGATCAAATTCTTCAAGTATCTGTTATTACTGTATTTTTACGTGAGCGCCAATACTTTTCAACTGCTATTGACTTTCTACTCTATGCAGTTTTCGAAACTATGCAGGCTCAATTCAGAATCAATGTTTCGATGATGGCTGTTTGTTTCTTCTTCCGTTATTTCGAATACACGTCACGATAGGCTTCGGTCGGTCGAATAGACGGACTTTACCCCGCATTCCCTCACTAATAAGAACTATTTTATAAAGCAATTAATTTCTAATTATACATAAACTGACGATTATAAAATACAGTAATAGTTATTACAATAAAATAAACGATGCATACGATGACGATACAACGACGCATGAACAGTTGCAGACGCACGCATGCATGTGCCACCAGTCGTCATTTGGAACATCAGGAAATTATTTTGGAGAAGGCTATACGTTACTACATATCTCGACTTTTTAATTTGAAACCTGTATTTATGGTAAAATAATAAATTTTCTCCTCAGTCATAAATATGAAAAAGCTGTTATAAATTTCGCAACACACGTATCGCGATTGATACGGAGCAATTCCCATTCGTAAAAGTGTTTTTATTATTCTTTCCTTTACAGGGCAGGCCCAGAAAAAAAATATGCTGAACTGTTTTGTTTGTTTATGTTTGGTTATTCTTTTATGTTTACAAAACTAAAGCAAGCTTCTGCTAGATTTAGGAGTGAGAGACTGCTTATTGTGAAAGTTATTGAAAAGTTCTTATGATGAGCAGTACTATTATTGAGGTTATAACGAATAACAGTGGTACCGTTACTCGGTGATTTACATAAGTAAAAAGTCAGCTGAGCTTACCGTCTGTGGGTAGAAACAAACAACAATGTAAGTCCAAAGTGTATAGAGCAAGATCCCAGGGCCACCAGACGTTACGTATTTTCTGACGAATGAAATGTGGACGATTGAGTAGTGTTAGTATGTACTATGATCGCATGCCTACCTGCTAGCTTGGTTAAACGTCCAATTTCCAGATAATGAAGGTACATAAAAACATTACTTACCTCACGTAAATTCTCCAAGCTGATTTTCACGTATATTTTAGATATAATAATATCGTTAAAAATAAGTCGACAATACTCCCAGACACTTTCCGTCAGCCGTATTGCTTTGCATACGCTTTAAAGCTCCCAAAATAATTACTTAACTTCACGTAAATTCTGATGCTCCATTTTTATATATGTTCGCCAGATAACTATTTTAAAACCTTTTACAAGAAGATAGGCCGATCCAAGGGGCCAATCATCCCCTAAACTCAATTTTAATTCCTCTGTGGGTAGGAGCGCGAGAGCATTATCCACGCACGCGTCTGGCGGCCCTGGGATCTTGGACTAGTAGGGATGTCACAGGCAAAAATAAAATATTAACTGTATAAAACAGATCAAGTTTAAGTTAAGTTTAAATTCTAGCTGCTAAACCTTGAGAAGCAAATAGACATCGTATAAAGCCATTTCATTACATTACCAATCGATCAAACAAAGTTATAATTCATTCAATGCCATGTTAGTAACATTACATTTAATCAATACCTACAGTAAAAGAACTTGAATTACCAAACGTCTATTTCAAGTCACATCAAATGTGTTTTTTTAATATTTGTATCTTCCAAATAAAACTTTTAAAAAGACGACTGTAATATTAATGCGGCTGATTTTGCTCTAATATTAACAATACTAGGACTAGATCTAAAATAAAAACAAGTCAACAAAATTTTCAAATTAGAAAACTTTCTTTTACCCACACGTGGTGTCCAAAACACGTAGCATAGCGATTAGGCGTGCAGCATTACACTGAGATCGTTGCCTTTTCAAACTCGTAAAAATAAATATCCTGTATTATATTGTATTAGAGGGGCTCGTGTAAGTGGTAACTGAGTAGGTTAGCACATTATAAAGTTAAGTAATACTAGCCAGGTCAGTCTTAGGATGAGTGACCATTCTTAACACATTGAGACCCCTCCGTGCCTCGGAGAGCACGTTAAGCCGTCAGTCCTGGTTGCCATACGAACATCTGTGGCATTTGTTACGGGTAGTTGGAGCCCTAAAAAGTCCGGAAACCTGGTCTAGCTACAGAACTTCGATATCGCCCATGGGTTGTGGAGGTCTGATGGCAGTCGCTTCACGTAAAATATGGAAGTTCGACCGTTTTGTAATTAGACTGAAAGCCGACCCCAACATAGTTGGGAAAAGGCGCAGAGGATGAGGATGATTGTAATTATCTATCTATTAAATTTTTAGTAAGTTCACTTTAAAGGTTTAGTATTATATATTCTGTGTCTAAGGTATGCTCTACTCTGTTAAATGTAGTGCAAACTAGCATTAGAGTTTGAAGTTTGTAGAAATTGAACATTATACCATCAAACAAATGTCTTGTGGATGGATGCCGTTGAATTGTTGGAGGCCTGGTGTCCCCAAACAATATCCCTTAGCGATTCTAGTTAATATTTTACATATGTTATACTCATACTGTGATCAATTGTTGTTTTAAGTGGACATCTCAATTGAAACTTCTGTCTTCTTATTCTTCGTCTGCCTGTCCGTTTATCTAGATAAATCTACATTAAAGAAGTGTAAAAAGTCAAGCGACTTAGTCTACACAATCAAAACATATAACTGTAAAATGTATCATATTTTAACTCATTAACTTTTTGATGAACTAATCATAATTTTTTCATTTTAAAACTGTACTTGCAGCGTCCAGAATAATGTCAACATGGCAGGTCGACAGGATTTATTATATTTGCTTGATATTGCAGTTAGATGTTTAAATCGTGATGTAACCGTGGTACATTTATAAGTGTTTTCTGGGTACTCGACCAGTTTTGATCAAATTGCACAGATCGTGGTCATGTTTGGACTGATATGCAAATATTCTCGGTTGTTCACCATAATTATATTATACTACCTAAGAAAATTATGAAGTTGATATAAAAGTTCGCAAGTCGTCTTAAATTTCATTCTTGAATTTAGTTTAATAAGTACCGAGGAATCATAATCAATTTCTAACTGTTAGTTACAGGAATTGTGTTACGAAATCCAGAACAAAGTTTCGCAATCGTCAAAGTTCTTGACACAAATAATATATTAATTGTCATGTCATAATTGTAATAAGTCAGCTATATTAGGTAATAACGTCATCTTTTATGAAATAGTAGGACTGATAGTCGGTTCCCTAAACTGTGTGATAAGGGAACCTACTAAAAATGTTTTAGAAAATACATTTACGTTTCCAACATTTTGAACCCCTGAAAAATCCCTGTGTTTAGAGGGCTATAGAAACACATTGGTATACTGGTTTTTAACAACAAACGGACAAAACAGCAATCTGTTAATTACACAAAATGTTGTTCACGTGTGAATATAAGTCGCAACATGACAAAGTTACAGTTAATCGCCACCCATGCGTTGGTTCCTTCTTTAATAATCACTGTATATCGCGGTACCTTTTTTTATTATCTACACACAAAACAGCTTCGCTCCTCAATAAACTTACACGACCGGCATTTTTTTTCAAATAACTTTACTAGGTGTACTACTTGTATGGAACAGCAGATAAATATGACTTACCAGCTGCGCCCCACGGTTTCACCCGCGTAAGTCCCGATGCCGTGGGAATATCGGGATAAAAGCCTATACGTTAATCCAGGTTTCCAGCTATCTACATACCAAGTTTCATCGCAATCGGTTCTGTGGTTTTCGCGTGAAAGAGTAACAAACATCCATCCATCCATACTTTCACATTTATAAAATTAGTGGAATTAAGATTTACTTATTACAGATTCTATTATTATGATTATAAATTAGTGCACTACCGTGAATATTAATGTGCACACAGTTTTAAGGTTAGAACGTAGAGTCTTGACTTTTTTATGGTATCGTTTCATATATTAATGCAGTAAATACAATCTAAAGTAGCTATAACATTTTTGCTAATAAAGTTATAAATATGCATGTAAATACAAACATGCGGCCTTTTGGCGCTGGTGCCACAAATTTACTCGTAGGTACCCCTTTATGAGTCCGTATAATTATATGTTCTTGCTGGGATACCGTTTTCGCAGTATTAAATCTGTAATAAGGGTCAACGTACAAATATGTTTGTTGTATACACTAAGAAAACTAAGAAATCTAACAAATATATATGTCCTACAATTTTATTTTTTCTTAGTAAAAATTAGCCGTAAATATTATATATATGGAATATAACCCGCGTGCAATATAGCCCCCCTATACACTACTCGCGAAGTTGCCGCAAAGAAGTACTTGTCGAAGTTGACCGAAGTCCGAAGTATGTCACTACACACTCGTGCAACCTCGTGGCACTTCGAGTCCTTTGACTCGGGCGGAAAAACCGACAACGATCGGAAGTCGCCCGAGGCGAGGCGAGGTTGCACGAAGCAAAGCAAAGTGCCTGTCTACACCATAAACTTAGTACTAGTATACTAAGTTTATGGTCTACACTCTCGTATTCGCATAACTTCGGGCAACTTTGCGAGTAGTGTAGAGGAGCTTATAGGTTTTTAAATGTGGACTTGTTAATTGAAGAGTTATAACCCATTTACTACTTAACGACTGGCCATGGAGTCATTAGAGCCTTATTTCAAATATGCTCATGAGTATGATGATCAACATCTTATCCAAGTACCTGAAGTACTAAATCAATATGTGTTTATTTAAGTATTTTTTCCTTTTTAAGATTATGATTACGTATAGGGGTAGGGACTGTTACGTGAAATAAAAATGTATACACTTTTCTATTACATTTTATTATACTAGTGTTTTGATTAAAGACGTAATAATGTTAATACAAACCAAAAAAACACACAACATGTAAAAGCTATATTAGCACTAGTTAAAAATAGTATCATATATTAGTTTAATAACACACTGAGTTAGTCAAACACGATCCGTGAACTTTAGAAATAATTTCAAATTCAATTTTTTTTCTGATTCCGCACTCAGTTTTGATTCGAAATGGATTTACAAATCTTACTCACGAATCAAAACGAATACAAAACCAATATTAACCTTCATACGTGCGAGTATAAACTTATCCATTACTGGTTAATGGTCAATAATATATAACACTAGCAACCCGCCCCTGCTTCGGACGGGTAGCAGAGACATCTTAAACAATCATCATCATATTTCAACCAATTTACACAAAACCTTAACAAATTATATACCTAAACCTCCCTCATGAATCGCTCTATCTATTGGTGAAAACTGCATGAAAATCCGTTCAGTAGTTTTTGAGTTTATAGCGAACAAACAGACAGACAGACGTGGCGGGCGACTCTGTTTTACAACATGTAGTGATGTAGTGATAGTGATATGTGTAAATTGTGAACAAATAGAATTTCTAAATTTATATAAATATTTAAGGGTTAGATATTAATTTAAGCTGGAAATTCCACATCAAGAAAGTGTCAGATCTATTCTAAGCAATTTAAATATGTTAATAACTGAGTTATTCTGTATGTCTTGTACCATGCGCTGGTGGATGCAACCTTAACCTATAGCCTGAGTTCTTAAGGATGTTTATTTAAAACATATTTAAATAGAGTATTAAACACATACATAAGATTTTTGAAAACTCGAGTGGGTATTAAAACTAACATCAAATGTAACAATTATATGCAACTGTTCAAAATATGTAATATATTGTCAATGAGAACGTTAAATACAGATTAAGA
Organism: Euplagia quadripunctaria; assembly: GCA_963859945.1. Classification (NCBI taxonomy): domain Eukaryota; kingdom Metazoa; phylum Arthropoda; class Insecta; order Lepidoptera; family Erebidae; genus Euplagia; species Euplagia quadripunctaria. The sequence goes on from OY982572.1 coordinate 11,856,937, forward strand.
ATATAAAGTCAAGGATTTTTTGTGTATCACTCAATGGACTAAAACTCGATTCGATTTTGTAATCGAATCTTTCGGGAGTAAGGTGACAGATTCAAGGATTAATAACTTTTTGGAACTGCAATAGTATGATTAGGTACGTCACTAGAAGTCCGATAAATTTGAAGGGCAGGGATATATCGATGTTCAGCATGCGTAGGAGTGAGAATGAGAGATCTCTCGTCTCTGTCCAAGCAAGGAGTGCTCTCGCCATGCCACGGCTTGGTTTATCTGAAACATTAAATTGATTTAGTAAAAGACAGAAATCTCTTGTTAGACAGGCGAGTAAGTTTTAACGATTACACAAATTGATTGAATAAAATTTATCCAAGACAAAGTTCTAATTTGGAAACCCGATTTTTTTTAATAAATCGGATAATTGTGTATGTGAAATGCACATAGAGCTGGCAGTATTATAATCGGCAGAATCTTTAGTTCGCGTTGTTGCGTCACATAGTTATATCGTAAATAAAAATAATGGAAGATGGTTGTTGGTTCCATAGCAACAAAGATACAGCGTGTAAGTTTCACCGGCGCGAAGAACTTACAAAAACGTCTTTCTGTGGATACTAAGCTACTAAACTGCGAGGATAAGGATTTACAGTCATTAGTTTGATTTTGCGCTATGGCTATGTAAACATAACAAACGTAGGTATCATTTTTGTGCGGTACGGTGAATGACCTTAAACGTTCGGTGCCGTCGAAGCAGCTGATTGCATAAATGTTGTTTATTTATTACATTGGAGTTTTTGGCCGTATGGGGTATTTATTGATTTTTTTTAACCAAAAAACGTTACATAAACAAAATTATTATGAATTTTCTGGCAAAAAAATCCAATGATTTTCCATTCAAAATCTACTATTTCAAAATTCGGCAGGCCGTTCTTACACCCGTTATAATCTAGTCTCCACAATTTCTTTACAAGCTGAAACGTAGTACTACTTACTACTGTAACGCGTCCAACGTATTATTATGTCGTTCAGGCTGACTTGTGTACACATACACACGCATTCGGTAGTCTGCCATTCAGCTGCATCAGGGAGGCGCTTCACTACCACGGGGTGTTACAATATCTGAGGCAGCTGGTGGCAGACTGCTTCGAGGAACGTACCGTCACGTACGAGAACCGAAAAGGAAATCTGCGACATGGGCCCATGTCGTGCGGTGTTCCACAAGGGTCTGTTCTTGGATCGCTTCTGTGGAACATGGAGTACGACTGGGCCCTTCGCGATGAGTTCCCCTAAGCTTGGCTATATTTGTTACGCCGACGATACTCTCGTCACAGCCCGAGAGGCGAACTTTCAACGGGCGAATACTTGTGCCTATGCTCAAATTGCCAAGACTCGTAGTGTTTTGTGAATGCACATGTGTGTGTGGGCGCAGTATGACGCACACATCGATTCTGTGACGCCGCCCCACCGTAAAACCCTTTTGATAGTTATGGCCTGAGGGGGTCTCCACAGGTAGAGAAAAAAAGGTCTACTCTTAAAACCGACACGCTTTACAACGATTAAAAATCTATCGATAACACGGTCTCTCAAGTTACTAGGCACAGGCCATATTCATTTTTCAGGTTCTGGATTCTATTAGTAGTTTGTTTTCTTTTACTAAATCCAAAATATTATCATGCAAGCTCAAGTCTGATAATAAGTTTATCGATTTGCAACACAGTGGGAAATAATACAAGGAGAATAGTCTAACAAGGCTTGCCATAAACCTTACAAGCGTTTATCTCAATTATATAGGTTATATTTCAAAACAATCAAGTTTAGTGATAAGTTAAAAAAAAAACGATTTTTGTGTTACACGAACCCATAGAGAATGCTTTATGCTACTCGTGCCTTTTTGTGCCAATGCTCAAATTGCCAAGACTCGTAGTGTTGTGTTTTGTAAATGCAAGTATTACAAAGTAAGTAGTGGTGCGAGTGTTTATTTTCATTTGAGCATAGGCACAATGTTTTAGAAAAAATACTGATTTCAGTAAAAAAATTATTCTCAAAAGGGATAAACGCTTATATTTAATAAAAACCTAAAACATTGTGTAATAACAAAGCATACCCAGTTGGTTTTCATAAAGCCTTGAGGCAAGTAATTCACGCAGTCGTCGCACCTCATTATGAACTTGGTCGCCGAGAGTGCAAGGAGCAAATAGCGGTAACAATATACCAATTGATACCCCTATACCACAAGTCATTGTCATTAACGGACTCTAAAATAAAAAAATAAACAAAAGTTAAAATTACCTTTATTCTATATTCACCTCTATAAAAAAAAGGTAAAACTATTACCATAACTATTACTTATAACAACCACATAATCGCCACCCGGCAAAAAAAGTGTCATAATACAAAAACACTTTGATTATATATATGTCTATACTAATAGCAAATATTTCGAGAAAACATGACTTTTGTGGTGGTGAATTGAACAAAACAGCTCAGTGACGGTAGTGCACTGGGTGGGGTTCGAACCCGCAACCACTTGATCGCAAGTCTGACGCCTTAGCCATTACGCAACCGACGCTTCAAACTTCAAACGATGTTTTTACAGTTGACCAAATGCAATATTACTATTCAATGCTACAAAAATGTGAAAACGTAAACCTAACATGTGATATGACACTTTTTTTGTGATATGACACTTTTCCTGCCGGGTGGCGTAATGTAAATAAAACCTTTGAAAGTAACAAATTTAATTGAAAGTGAAGTGTAGATTTCAAGTTTAGTTTGATAATATCAGTGCTTTAAAATTATTGCTCTTGTATTTAATAACTTACCTTTTCTTTTATCAAAGAATAGGACACATCATACAAGAAGCACAAAACAGTTATGAAAGAATTTGTAATAATGACCAGCAACTGAAAAGAAAAAATATTAACATGTATAAATGCTTCTGATTACTGATCTAGTACTACGTTGTTTTTAAGTGCGCTTCGTTAAATTTATTTATTTGTTTTATGTATTTAGTCATTTATACTAATACTAGCTGTACCCGCGACTTCGTCCGCGTGGAATAGTGTATTTATATCGAATCAACAACCTAAAAAATAAGTTTCAAACTTCCAGCTCTAAATACTTCCATACAACTTTTCATCCCCACCTTTCAACCTTTTACACCCCTTTTTTCGCATTAAAAAGTAGGCTATGTCCTTTCTCAGGCTCTAGACTATCTGTGTACCAAATTTCATTTAAATCGGTTCAGTAGTTTTGGCGTGAAAGGGTGACAGACAGACAGAGTTACTTTCGCATTTATAATATTAAGTAAGGTTTGGTTGAACGTGCTAATCTGAGGAACTAGTGGTTCGAATTGAAAAATTATTTTGGTGTTGAATAGTCCATTTATCGAGGAAGGCTATCCTACTAGTCCTACTAGTATTATAAACGTGAAAGTTTGTGTGGATGTATGGATGCATGTATGTATGAATGTTTGTTAGTCTTTCACGCCAAAACTACTGAACCGATTGCAATGAAACTTGGTATGTAGATAGCTGGAGACCTGGATTAATATATAGGCTACTTTTTATCCCGGTATTCCCACGAGATCGGGACTTACACGGGTGAAACCGCGGGGCGCTGCTAGTAGGCTATATAACATAACGCTATGACAAATAGGAGGGGAGCATCAATGAAAAATGTTGCAAAAACGGGAATAATTATCCCTTTTGAGCGCTTCCGTTGTGTGCGCTGCGTAAACGGTTAAAGTTACGCAAAAATCATGTAGGTATGACGGAATTATTCCCCTTTAAAAGTTAAAAAAAAATCTTTTAAATTTGACTTATTATAACCTTTTTCATGGTAATCAAATTTGTTCTAAAATAATGCATAATTTGCGAAAGTGTATTAATAAACATAATATTAATCTTTATCCAAATAAATACGTTATTCATCACAAGTATTTAATTTTGAACAAAATGGTCCTTGACATCATTTGATTTCAATGAATAACTTAGGAGATTTCATAGTTTTAAAATAACCTCTCAACAAAATAATGATCAGGTACCACCCGCGTATTTATGATGTGCTAGGCGGTCATGACGGGGGAGGGCGCTGACCAACTGCTTTTTTAATATGTTTTTGCGATATCTCATCGTGTAATAATACTTTTTATATATTTTTCAATTATTTCTTAACCAAGCAAATTGGTCCTTACCGTTCCACATAGGTACGTATCTAGGTACATAATTAATTTGATTTTAAGGTCATTTTCTATCAGGTATTGTTTCGCTAATTCTTACAACGTTTGTTTTTTATTTTTATTCAAGTATTTAAGCAAGAAAATAAACAAAAATACTATAAATTATTTAAATACCTACATAATATTATTTAGAAGTTTTACCCAGCGTTCCTTTATTATTCCTGTTCCCGTGACATTTATTACTATAGTTCAACTCTTACTGATCATAGCGTGATGTACCTAAAATAGCTTCTTAAAGTATACATTACTTACTAAAAATAATAATCTTAAGTAATACTCTTAAAATATTGAAATATATATTATTAAGTTGTTTCCTCAAATTAACGCTTGTGAAACCGCGGGACACAGCTAGTCTAAATATAAATAAACAAAGAGAAAGCATTTAAGATTTTCTTAATCGATGAACGCCGGCTGCATGCACGAAAAAGCATGATTCATTGTCACGTTCCGCCTGAGCCGAGCGTGCAAGCGAGAGCGCGGAAAAAGCGATAGAGAGGCACGATCGGCCTAAGTGTTCGGTTTGTGACGCATCTATCTCTCTTCCACTGTTTTCTTACGACGTTATCACGTAAAATTATCGTCCGTAAACCGATTTTACAGACAACCAATTTTTTAATACAATGTTTCACTTCACAATTAAAACCTTTTTTTGGTACCTATTCCAAAAACCTTTTTTTTATGTGTGTGGAAATCCCCTCGGGTCGTCACCCCACCGAAGTTTTCGGGGAGGGCGGTGTGTCGAATAGGAATCAACCCGACTAAAACCACACCGTGTGCCGTACTGCGCTTAAAATATGAGGGATCCGGGAACAGCTTTTATTAAGACACCCGGGCCTATTCCAAAACCCTATATTAACGCCACATACGTAGTTGGTGTATGTAACATGTTTGATATGTCCCATTTTGAAACCATTTTGTTTGTGTTATAGCACTATCACCTAACTAATCCTCGATTCATAAATATATAGATCAACGTGTAATACCCACTATAACCGGGCTTCCACTACGAGCGGAACGGATTCCGTAGGAAGTAAATTTAAGTCGCAACAGCAAATTTCATATAAGTGCTCCAAATAAGAGTCAAGCGGAAAGCGCTGACTGAGTAAAATTTATTAAAAACGACTAACTCCGCTTAAACAAACGTATCCGTACGAATTGCGCTTTTCGCTACGATAAAGGGTAGTTTAATGGACCAAACTATAAAAAGGTAAGAACGAATTCCGACGGGTCAGTAACTGCCTCCGCCGCATACACCATCCGCCCGTACCCCTCGCGTGCCTCTCGTCACCTGCCGCGGTCGCTTCCTACCAGCCGTGTACTGCGTTTTCTTGTACACAATTTAACAATAACGATGTCCTCTTAATATGAACATAATGAGAATCTTCACTTGAATCTTAACTTGACATCACAAAAAATACATATGTTCCCTTGACCAAATACAAAGCGTAACTGATTATTAAACTAGCAATGGAATTCAAAACTACGAGTATTTGTCATTTTCCGTTTAGTTGTGGTGGAATGTAAATAATTTAAATAATCAAAACACTTTCTTAGTGGAAGGTATAACCTTTTTTTACTAGTTGTACTCCGTTCCGCTCGACTATTCCTCGCTCATTACCTACTCTTTTGCAGTGGAAGCCCGGCTTAAGTCTGCTACAGTGTTGTTACAAGCTAATGGGTGGATTTCTTCTCCTCTGCTTTGAATCTGCTTGCTCCTAGCTATGTTTTTGTACACATGCTACAGAGTTTGATTTAATTATAATGTAGTATGATAAACATAAATAATAAATGTTGTCTGTTCTAAATCAATTACCTGCCATTTAATAGCTTCCATCAAATATGTATACGCTTTTATCACGGTGTGGTAAAGATTCATCAACTTCTCCATTTCACAAAGAGCTTTATTACCACTGCCAGTTTTGAAACCAAATTCTTCCGCACTCGTAGTTTTAGTTATCTTAGCATTAGACAATGATAACTCCATATAGTAATTGATCAAACGTAACCGAGGTATAATAAGACTAAGTAGGTGCCCAATAAAATGCACCTCCAGAACATGACATGTTAAACAGGGGATATATTCTAACTCCAAGTTAGATAATGACTCAATGACATACGGCGAACTGTGTTCAGCAATAACATATAGGATCATAATGGCAGTATATACGATATTTCGAACCGTTCCTTTTCCAATCTTCGGTGTGCAAGATACTTCCTTGTCAAAGGCGTTTAGTTCATTGAAATATCGCTGTAGCCTCTTAATAGCCAATAAGTTAAATGACACGAGAAAAACATATTGAGCCAATATAGCTCCGAATGCGATTCTTTGCATCAAAGACATGTTGCTGCTATTTAAAGTGTCAGAAACAAAACCGGTCACACTCAAAGCATACAGTACAAATAACATGGTTAATAAAAAGAAGTTGCCCAGTAATGGAAGCCGGACTATACCAAATGGCATTTCGGAAATGATGAACATCTTTGATACAATATCAATATTAGGTTTACTACTGACTTGAATGTAAGTATTCACGAGAACCGTCGGAGGCGTCATGTCGACAGCTGAAACTATCACCAAGTATACTACACTTTAATGTCAAACAAAATATCGAAAAATAATTTACTAATGGTACCAGTTAATAATTAATTTAATTCAATAACAATATTATCCGTAAATGTCATTAAGTTCGATTACTATTTACGCCATTACATTAATTACGAGTATAACTTAAGCTATATATATACTGTGTTACTAAGTTACGTGTCCACCAACTAGATAAGGAGAGAATTTATTTTTAAGTGGCGACATTTCAATTCACTTCAAGCCAATGTCTGGTAGACTTTAACAGAATTGGCAATGTCAGAGACAAGGAATGAAATATGTTTACTAAGATAATAAAGCTGAGGAGGTTGATTTTTGCATTGTATCCGCTAATCTCTAGTACTACCAATGCGATTTGAAAAAATCTTCATGCATTTAATAAAACAATTCTTCAACAACGTTATAGGCTAAAAGCAAGCTACTTAGGAGCGAAGCAGTGACCATAGACGCGTATGAAACTGCGGGCAACTGCTAGTTTCGTTACACTAGCAACCCGCCTCGGCTTCACACGGGTAGCAGAGACATCTTCAACAATGTCAATTTTATATAAACTTATTTTGAGTCGGCGCCAAACAACAAACTGATTAATTATCTAAATTTTATATGTACCTACGTAGAAATGGACATGGCTATACGTAGGTAATTAATTACTTTATTACTTGGCGCTGACTCAAAATAAGTTCATATAAAATTTGATAGTTTATGTAAATAAGCTCAAGACTTAAGAGGTTTATTTATTTTTTGCTTTTCATTTTCGTCGGTTTAATTTTTTGTTAAAAAGATTTTTACGTGATGATTTTTTTCATCATCAGCTCAGCTACATGATGTGATGATTTCTGAACGCAAATACCTGATAAAGTAATGAAAAGTAAACAAAAACACTATTCGTTCCTACAATTTTCGAGGGTGTCTCTCAATTTTATCAGGATCCCTGATCCCAGATCCTGACTTCATTGACATGGGACCACCCTTGAGGTATACCCTATCTAACAAAAAAAGAATAATCAAAATCATAAATAACGGAGAGAGGGCTGAACATACATAAAAAACTATATATATATATACGGTCGAATTGAGAACCTCCTTTTTTTTCGTCGGTTAAAAATAAAAGCACCGCCGTACCATCCCTATCTCGAAACCATTCAAGACATTTCCACCCCCTCATTCTATTTATTAAAGAAAATAAGATGTTAAATATTACGGTAATACACTCTAAAATGTTGTAAGTTAACTTATTATACAACAATTAGATCTCACAACTTTTTACGGCAGAGAAACTGCGTTACGACACAATATTACAATTAATATTTTGTACATGTCGCCACCCGGCAAATAAAGTGTCATATCAATATTAGGTACGTTTTGACATTTTTATAGCATTGAATAGCAAATGTTGCATTTCACTGAGCTAATAACGATGTTTTTACAGCTGTAGCTGCCTTTTGTCACTGAGCTGTTTTGTTCAATTTACCGGCATAAAAGTCGTGTTTTCTCGAAATAGCTGTTTTTGTATTATGACACTTTTTTTGGTTGGTCAAGGTTTGTGGTTACTTGGCAAAGGGCCAGGTACTAGCGTGCAGTTGACCATTGACAAGTTTTGTCAGTAAAACTTTTCGTTCCGTTCGTTCGTGGTGGAAGGTTGAGAGCTTTCAAAAAGAAGTCTCAAAGATTTCTTCTGCTGGTAGCAATTTGCCACATCAGTAAAATACTATGTTGTTGTAAGGAAGGAGAAGGCATCGCTTTCTTTGCGGTTTTCTCTCTCGCGATTTTTGTTTAACACCTTATTTCTGTTATGTATTCAACCTAATCCGGTGGCGTGGCAATCTATATAGACTTTTCCGAATCGGATTTTCCATGTAAGTTTACGTTTATTTATTTTTCACTCCATATGGCTTTATACCGATATTCTGAAACATTCCTGTTTTCTCTGTTTCAAATGGGTTGCCTTATGTCAATGTATTAATAATTATTCAATATTTCTATATTTCGTATTAGTTCCTTTAATACTTCAATAATATTTCTGTATGTAATTATTATTGAATGTGTTCAAACATTCATAATACTTCTACTTTTGGGATGTTCACTACACTACATTAATACTGCATACTGGGCTAGGCTGGTGCGTTGGCTCGAGCACTAACTACCACCTGAACATGCTTGAGGAGCAAAGAGGAATCCACCAAGGTTATCACCACTAAGCAAATACCAACAAAGCTTACTTCAGCAGCAGATCCGTAAGCCTCGATGCTATAGATTGGGACAAGCCTTCTCTAGTACTCTACTACTATTTATATTTGATAAACTGCGCTAAGTAATTTAAACAGAACAAATGAAATGCCGAACCTTTTTAGTTTACACGACCTTGTAATTTATATTATTTTTATTTCTCATGTATTTTCTACCAACTATTCTATAGCTTGTATCAAACAAACTGATATTAAAATGAACTTGTGTGTAGAACTCATTCAAGTTTATTTATTGATATTCCTTCCAATAAAGCTGGGTTTAGTGGTATAAGATAATTATTTGTTATATTTATTTCTGAAAGCCGGGGTACCACCAAACCATTTACCTTTTGATAAGAGGTATCCCATATTGGTTAACTCAAACCTCGCATACTGGTTAAAAACGCCCCAGGATCTACGCGAGAGTGGTTTTCTTAACGCTTTATATCGTCAGACCGTTAAAACACAAAGTCAAAATGAATAAAGACGATTTAATTAATAAAACAGACAAAATAACTTACAGGCGATGCTTACATTACTAGGTAACAAATACAAACGGTTATTGAAATTAAAACAAGTTTGGATAAATTATTTACTGTTCGTTACTGCAGGTTTGTTGATGTTATTGAAATATCCACAGTCCGGTAATGTTCAAAAGTGATGCACAAACAAATGAGCTATTTGTACGAATCGGTGAGGAACATGAAAAATGGTAATATCCACATAATGACAATTTAAACGTTGAGCCTTTATGTATGACATGCTTTATACATTATACATGATAACGGTTTATAATACCAACGAGAACTACATCTCATGAATGTAAGCTATTGATCACATAATTCAAAGGATCCAGGGGCATACTAAAAAAAGTAAACACTTTTAAAAAAGTTAAACCTACTTCAAAAAGCACTAAAAAAGGGCACTGAAAAGTGAAGTAATCGATTTCAAACGCAATTGAAAAGACTACGACACTTTTAAAATAATAGGTAACATTATAAAGGCACCAGATACCTACTGGTCTGTCTGAAGTCGGTACCAAGCTAAATATGTACTTGATAGATAGGCTAGCTAGGTCCACCGTCGCGGACGGTGGATATACTCAGATATTTCATTAGAATCAAATTCAGTTCTTAATTAAGCTGTTTATATCCCTAAATATTATTTATTGCGTTTCGAGCTTGGCACCGACTTCAAACAGACCAGTAGATCAGGCTTCCTGACAGACAGAAGCACGAGTGATCCTAAAACCTTGGTCTCACATATCTTATAGTCTTTCTCTTTGGCGACGTACAAGGATAAAAAAAAAAACAAAAATATATATACGTATACTTACGTAGATATACTTATCTTTATAAAATAAAAGTGTAAATTAGACGAAGTTTCTCTTATTCTAATATAAAATACATCATCTAATTTCTAAACAATTCAGGGACTTTCACTATTATTTCTGTTTCTAGTTTCAAAATAAACATATAAATTTACTATTTAAATGGGAGCACATTTCCCCTGGGACTAAAGCTGAAAGTGACAAATTTCTAAACTAAACTTCATTTTAAAAACCCCTTGTTTTATTTTAACGTTCATACTGCGCAGGCATTTATCTAACAAAATAAAATTGTGTTGTATATCACAACACAATGTCATTTTGTAAATAGAACAACTTCTACTTTGCAGGAGAGAATATCAAGCTGGGGATAGCATGTTTTTCTCTATGGAAAAACCTGCAATTGCAATGCACACTCTTATTATAACTAGGAATGAAAAAGTATTACATTACACCGTCCGCTTTGTATACCACTTAAAATTAAGTACGTAAAAAGACAAATAAAAAGCCTTTGTCTGTCCATAGTATGGGTCCCTATTCTGTTATTGTAAGCTTATTACGATGCTCATTGTTATAGCTTGTTGGGGTCCATGGTGAATCTCATTGTACTTGGCGGTGAATACATTTTTACAGATTTATTTATCCTTATTATTTTTATTAGAACGAGAGCAAAAGGACTAAGAATTTCTTCCCATCTGCCTTTTCCTGCATATGTCCTCATAATTAGAAAAGTGCTTTGTGAGTCGAAGCTTTTTTTCAGGTTCTTTTTCAGTAGGTCTGCCTATTGTGTTGCTAATTTAGCAGTCTCACTACTTTTTTAATTATTAATTCATTACAAAAATTATTAAATATTTTCATTTTTATTAATTCTACGGTGGATTGCGTAGATTCTACAATCCCGGCCTTAACCGTGGTAATCACTGAGACATCAATAACTCCTTTCGGTCGACATAACGAAATCGATCTCATTTTTCGAGTGCCCAGCAAAGCTGATAACTTTCTCACAGGCATTTAATAAAGAAATCAGTTTATCATGAACAATTCTCCCTTCACCACAACTCAACGACCAGACGTAACGTGTATTTAGATGAGTTACTGTAATTCTACTGTCTTCAACGCTCCATTATGCAATTTTAAATCATTATGAACAATTACGTGAAACAGCGGTCGTGGCGGCTCGGTGGCGAAAAACGATTGAATTTTCTGACATTCTAAAATTTTATTCAGAAAACAATAATTTATCAATTTTAACCAAATTTATGCGCAAAATATTCAGTTCTTTTTCTTTTTGTCATTCGAACGTTAATTAGTAAATAGCTTGTCTTTATCATAATCAAAAGCCGAGGTCTAGGAAATAGCAACTGACTTTATGATAACATAAATACAATGTAACCAAAAGAAGAACCAAAGAACGTCAGTTATATTTTCCTTCATATTTTTTTCATTTAATGTACCTATTGCAATATGTGTTTATTTGCTATTTTTTACGATGTTTAAAAATATCGGAAAACATGATTTTTTTAAATAAACAAAAATAAAAAGTGGAAACGTTATTATCTAAGTACTACGATTAATCTTAGAATAAAAGTTTTACAACAATCGTTTAAACACCGAACTCAAATCAGGCAACAAATTATCCATACTTTTTCGAGTAAGATTAATTAGATTTATTTAAATAGTAGCCATCGTTATCGTCCGAACTAAATAAAGTAAACATAAAAAGACCGCCCTGTTACAATTTAATAAACTCACACAGGAACTGAATGCTCCAATAAATCTCAGTGGTCTAACAACCGTATAACTGTAACATTGTTATGTTATACTGTATCTGTTTGCACGCAACAGTGCACCGAGAATCGTGTAGCCCCAAATTAAATATACGGGAGAGCAGCCAGTCTCATGTCAAGAGCACTCCACGGCAGTATACATACAAGATCTTACAGTATACACACGGAGACCAAGACTAAAGAGAAGAAGACCTTAACACATGAAGTCCCATTAGATAATTATCAATCAGACTTATAATTTTACCCAATTTTGAATCCCCAATTACCATTGCCAATAGTACACTTTTTTATTTAGTACAATAATATTTTATTAAACATGACCACAATTATGGAGAAGAATTTTATGTGGGAGAGCCATGCTTCGGCACGTATGGGCCGGCTCGACTCCGCTCGATACCACGGGCTTACAGAAAACCGGCAGTGAAGCAATGCTTCCATTGCATTTCGCCGCGTGAGTGAGGTTACCGGAGGCCCTAACCCTTCCCTTTCCCCTATTCCCGTCCTTCCCCTCCCCACTCTTCCCACTTTTCCCCCCCTCCCCCTCTTCTCCTACTCCCACTTTAAAGGGCGGCAACGCACTTGTGACTCTCGAGTTACAGGTACCCATGGGCGATGATAGTCATTTACCATCAGGTGACCCGTCTGCTCGTTTGCCCCCTATACCATAAAAAAAACACGACTTATTCAAGTATTTGAATAGTTATATGTCAAAAATGGTAATCTTAGGAAAAAAAGAGCAATTAAATTTTTTATGGGTGATTGCATGATCTACATTTTTTTTTTTTTTACGATTATAGAAACTTATCATTTGGCTGATAAATGCAAAAAACTTATATTTGCTAACTTTGACCTTATCACTTGTTTTTAATAACCTTTTGCACATGACATATCGATGGGGACTTTCAAATTTCATTGATAATGGTGTTGCCAATTTTCAGCTGTATGCGAATTATTGCAAGCTTACCCCTAGTTTTCGAGACCGGACTATACCTATTCCAAACAACATTGAAATATTGTGCAAACAAAAGAAGCAAGACATTTAAAACGTCAAAATTTAAATCTTACAGTGTAAGGTTAAATTCCGTATTAATTAATTTGTGATAGGTTAGATATTTTTAATAATTAATTTCAGCAAAATTCAACTCGGACTTCAACAGATTTAAGAATTATAAAGACCGTATGAGAAAAAATCATCATCCTCATCCTCCGTGCCTTTTCCCAACTAACTTGGGGTCGGCTTTTAGTCTAACCACGATACGGCCGAACTTCGACATTTTACGTGAAGCGACTGCCATCAGACCGTATGAAAAAAAACCACGAATATAATATTATTGGGAATCAGTAGTGAAACAACTTAAAATAATAAACAATCTTTAGAACTAGAAGTTACACAAACCGAAAAGAAAATTAATAATTACTACAAAAATATGAATATGAAATGTACGACTATTAATAGACTCGATATCGGATGATGTGTGACATCATTCGTATAACGACAATATGTTTATATATATTTATATATATTTTGTTTATATTATATATATATATATATATAATATAAACAAAACTGATCAAGTCCTACACATGGCAATCCAAAACATATTATCAACCATAACATTACGCTTTATTAAAGGAACAAAAATAAAATAAACCTCACATGATAGTTTTCATTTCAGAAACCTTTGGGAATATAATAATATACAATACATTATGACAAAGGGTCAACCTATACTTCCGTCTATATATTTACGACTTCCTTTTTCTTTATAAAATCTTTTTTAGAGCCTTTACATTTTCTTGTTATTACATGTACTTACCTATCAAAAACGCCATTCGATATTGCGACTCTGTTAGCTTTCAAATCGTTTGTGTATCACCATGATGTAAAGATCCGCAACAATCTATGTCACAATCAAATGCGTCATTATTTTTATTCGTCGTGGAATATATTTGGAAGCTGAAGTTATTTGTAAATGTATGAGTTTTGAACCGATCTCCGTCAAACTAAGCAAAAGGATATTTCTCCTTGTTTTTATTATGTAGCTATTATTTCTGTAATAAATCAAGGGGTGTTTTGCTTGCACAAATGTGTTCTTCTTGGTAAGTAAGCTCAGAACTAGTTGGTGATGGAATGAGAGATTCTAGGCTGCTGCTGTGAGTGTAGACCGCGTTTAGTAGGAGTTTTCATACTACGACACGACCAGATAGTCGAGCCAAGACATTTTTCACAGTTTGATATGCAAACAAGCACACGGTAAATGGTAATATCTAGGATAGACATTTGTTAACACAACACCAGTGCATGACTTGCCAACTCTCTTACCCTAACTCAGATGCAAGCATAACTTAAAATTTAAAATACCCCCAACTCAAAGATCCTTTGAACAATAAGAAAATTGCTGATGATGATGAAACGGAAGAACGGATTTTGATTTTGACTGATAGAGAGTGTCCTTAGCTATAATTCAAGAAAGTTAGCTTTAAAACAAAATTAACTAAATGAAAATCGGTTTAAACATTTAGGAGCTATAATACCACAGACGGACACACACATACACACGTCAAACTTTTAACACCCCTCCTTTTTGAGTCGGGGGTTAAAAAACAGTACTAAGGCAGTAATTCTAAACGCGGTTTGCTATATGGTTAAAGTATTTCTCCCGTGAGATGGCTGCAGTAACCACTTTATCTACATTTTTAGACTATATTAACATAAGATTACTTCCAATAACGATTGACGGTTTATGTACGAAAGTAACTTTCGAAAGAAGTTTCAGTACCTTGCATAAATGGCATTTTCTATTGGTATCGATCGATTTGGTACTTGCATCCGTTTAGGATTGTACTTTATTATCCTACTAATATTATAAACGTGAAAGTTTGTGAGTACGTATGGATAGATGGATGTTTATTACTCTTTCACGCAAAAACCACTGAACCGATTGCGATGAAACTTGGTATGTAGATAGCTGGAGACCTGGAGCTGGAGACCTGGATTTACATATAGCCTACTTTTCATCCCGATATTCCCACGGGATCGGGACTTACGCGAATGAAACCGCGGGGCGCTGCTAGTATAACATATAGCTTATCACAACAGTATTTTTTGAAGGTCTACATGTTTTAAAATTCT
The DNA here is from genome assembly GCA_963859945.1 of Euplagia quadripunctaria. Classification (NCBI taxonomy): domain Eukaryota; kingdom Metazoa; phylum Arthropoda; class Insecta; order Lepidoptera; family Erebidae; genus Euplagia; species Euplagia quadripunctaria. The sequence goes on from OY982572.1 coordinate 11,872,242, forward strand.
CACTCGCTGTTTCGTAATATGAGCAGAATCTTTGCTGTTTACATAAATCTACAGAAGACGCGGAGAATAATATTATGAATAATATGAATAGAATTACCCGGATGTAATACAATATGTATGAACTCCACATTGAGGTGAAAATACATTCTTATCATTCTGTAGCCTCCCAAATCTTGAATTGTGCCATAGGACCTATTCCTATGGCACAAAATATTAGGAATTAATCACTTCGGCAAGCCAATTTTATTGAAATGAGAACCTATTTGATTATAGTTGTAGTAGTAGTGATTTATGTTGATAGCACGCGGGCATCCATATTTAAAAAATAAAATACATATGAATCCTTTTTAAAAGCAACCATTTAAGTACATGGCTTACATGCACACCTTGACCAAAAAAAATATCGTATATGTGCGGGTGGATGAAGAACCTTCTACCTCTCACGATCTCGACGACGGAGGGCGTGCACCACTGACCCAGTCAGTCTGTGACAGCCAGTGGTTCGACCTGGTCGAAATGTCAGGTAATTCAGAGGTATGTAATACCTTTTCTGATCGCGTTAATTCCCGTGTAAATACATAATTATATCATGGAACGAGAAAGTTTAAAAGTTAGTAAGTCCATGGTGATGCTACGTAGTCCGGTCCAATGTTGTGTCATAATTCTGGACCCAGCCTTACACAGCTTTAAACGTGGTGCACCGGACACAAACCGGACACGACATGATACGACGGCACACGTCCGTTGTGTGAGTGTGTTACAGTACATAAAAGTGCAAGTTGTCACGATTTATATCAAAAATCATGAAATTGTAGTATTCATCCTGATTCGAGTGATAAAGTTTTAAATGGAAACGAAGTCAATAGAGGGAATTCTGTCGAGGCTCGTGACAGGGACACACCATCAGTCTAGAAAAGACCACAGATTACTACAGCACAATTATGTTTAAGTTAGAGTTCTCCCTCAGAGGATGGACCTTCAACCTACAGAAGATTAAAGTGCCAGAGAAGTAATGACACAACTTTCTGTTTGAAATAGAAACGTAAAAAACGTAAAAAAATATTGTTAAAATATATAACCGCTAACTAACGACTCGTTCAAACGTCTTTTAGCGGTGTAATAGAATGAGGAAAACATTACGGAAATCCACATCCCTAAAATATAGAAAAACTAGAATATCACCATAAAACGAACACCATTCAGCTCTAAATCAAAGGTTATTCCACCTCCGAAACCTATTACGAAAACAAAAGCTTCCGTAACAAAGGCATTCACCAAAATCAAACGAAACGTAATGATGTAGCGCCAAACATTAAAACATAGTAACAAATAGGCGTTTTCCTATCCTCGTATCAACTAATACGTGAAACAAGGCCCTCTGTCCGCAGCCATAATCAATCATTCGACGCCACAGATCCCAATGGACAAATCCCTAAAAGTGTATACGTTATCCGATTCAGAAACATTTATTTATTGACTAGTTTCTACCCGCGGCTCCGCTCGCGGTACAGTTATTATTTTTCTATCCCTCGTAAAGAATCCTTTTTCTCTGGATTTAAGGTACCTACCCTATGTCCTTTTATGTACCTGTGACAACGTGTTCTTTTGCAAAATTTCATAATGGTCGGTTTAGTAGCTAAAGCGTGAAAGCTTAACAAACAAACTCACTTACGAATTTATAATATTACCAGCAGTTCCCGCGCGGCTTCGCTAGCGCAAAATATATAAATATGTACATACATATTTATATATTTTGCGCGGCACCCTAATTATTTTTCCAAAATAAAAGTAGCCTAAGTTACTCCCTATAACTCGAGCTATCTGCCAGTGAAAGTCCCATGGAAATCAGTCCACCCGTTCCGGAGATTAGCCGGAACATACAGACAGACAGACAAAAAATTTAAAAACTGTTTTTTTGGCATAGGTATCGTGCAAATAACTTTATGAACTTAAAAAAAAACTATTATTTTGACATTACAAACAGATACTTCTATTTTATTTATTTATATTCATGATTATAGGTAGGATAGTGAACTACGACCGGTTTTGATAGGTTAAAGTCCCTCTCGCATATGATTGTATAGAAAAGCACTCCCAGAGCATTGTCTTTTTTTTATGGTATAGGGGGCAAACGAGCAGACGGGTCACCTGATGGTAAATGACTACCGCCACCCATGGGCACCTGCAACTCAAATCACAAGTGCGTTGGCGGCTTTTAAGGTGAGAGTAGGTGAAGGATGGAAAAGGGGGAGAGGAGGGAGGAGGAAAGGGTTAGAGCCTCCGGTAACCTCACTCACTCGGCGAAAAGCAATGCAAACATTGCTTCTCTGTCGGTTTTCTGTGAGGCCGTGTTATCACTCTTGTCGAGCCGGCCCATACGTACCGAAGCATGGCTCTCCCACGATTAAATTTTGTTAAATTAAATTTGAATTTGGCAAACCCTTGATTAAGCGAATAAAATAATACGACGGGTACCCGTGCTGCTCCGCAGCATAAAGTTTAAGTCGAATGTTTCACATCTACTTAACTAACTTCCCTCCAACTCAACCAATTTAAGTAGGCTAAAGCTCAAATGAACGAACTCGTTCCAGCGCGTCTTCGTTCGTTTCAGACCAAAACGAACCGCGTACCTTAGTTAGAACCGGAGATGTAGAGAAAGAAATCTATGAAAACCACAACAAAGAAATGTGCAGGAGGAAATCCCATATGAATGTAACTTGAGAAGGGTGAAAGTTAGGTATTTTCCATTGCTTGATGACACATCTGTGCCTTTCATTTAAATAAATTAAGCAAATCGGTTAAAGGGAACGGCTGGACGGATTCGGATTTTTTTTTTTAATATATAAATTCCGACTGACACTCAAATTCTGTAATACTGACTTGAATGCATACGTGGTTAAATATAAAATTCTAGATGTACTTTGTAAATTCTAAAATAGGGGACTAGAAATAATGATCAGGAATAAAGAAACCTATGTCTATAGGAGGTTCTGTATTCGATCCGTTTGTATGTATGTTGGTGTATATATCCGCGATTTTCTTAAAAAGTAATGGGCCAATTCGCATGATTGTGTCACTAACGTGTTCTATATATTTTGAGAAAGGTTTTAGTATATAATTTATTAGGTCTATTATTTTCACAATCAATTTCATTAATATCGGTTTGATTTTGTAAAAAAAAATCTAGTATTTAAATTGGCCTATTTTTTTAAATTTTGTTAATCCAATGAAAAGCCAATTGACTTATTTCCACTGTTGCAATACAGGTCAAAGATTATAATCAACCGCATCAGGTAACTTTTCTTTGGCGACGTTCTCGCGTCAAATAGACTAGCCTGCTATGTAGCCTGCATAATGATTAACCTCTTTAGAACATCAAAAATATTCAAAGGATTAGAATACAGCAATGGTGGATGGCTTATACAAGGCAATGGTTCATATTTTACGAAGTATAATCCATTTAATATTTCCCTAAAACCTTCAGTAGGAAATTCAGTAATTCATTATTCACTTTATTTTATTTATTTAGAAAAAAGAAGGCCTGAAGCCTACGCAAAAGAAATTGACGAAGGTATTTTTTCAGAGTAAGACGACCCTATTCATTCTATTGAAATTTGAGGCATCGATAAACCCAAAGTTTAATATCTTGTAAACCAAACTGTTATATATTATTACATTAAATTAAAGTACAGTTAGTAACAATGACAGTTTGTACATTTTGACAACTGGTACCATTAACAAAATTAGATCTATAGTAATCTTACTAATATGTGTGATAAAGGCGAAACTTTGTGAGGATGGATGGATCAATGTTTGTTAACTCTTTCACGCAAAAACGGTTAAACGGATTTGGATGAAATTTGGCACAGAGATAGATTATAGTCTGGAATAGCACATGGATTACTTTTATCCCGGAAAAAATTACGGGTAGATATTAACCATCATTTCCACGCGAACAAAGTCGCGGGCAACAGCTAGTATTATAAATGCGAAAGTATCTCTATAATATGTCGTTCTGTCTGTTACGCTTTTACGCCTAAACCGCTGAACCAACTTTAATGAATTTTGGTAAAGACCCACTTTGGAAAAGGACACTTTTGTTGTGAAAATAAATCGAAGTTAAAATTTCAAAATAGGAGAGCAAAGTGTGTGGGGCACCAATCATTTGACATGTTTATTTGGATGAATTTTGTTATAGAGATAAACAAGACCTTGGAAAAGGACATAGGTTACTTTTTGTAAAGAAAATAAACCACAAAGGTGATGTAAATAGGGCTGTAGTAATATTCAGTTTATTTGTGTCTTCCAATATTAATTACTCATTCTTAATACTAGGTAGGTATTACAAATACCTACTACTTACTTAGCACGTGACAAAATATTTCATTTGTAACCAAAGAATGTTATATTAACTTGGATCAACAAAGGTAGGTCCTTACACCTCCATTGTAAAGTTCGACCATCACATCCCTTCCCTTCGAGAAAAAATGAAATGTAAGAATTTAAAATGTAATAATAAACACGACACATTTCTATTTTTTTATAGAACATGTTGTAGTAGTAGTCAATCAACAACAACAGCTCTTATAGTAATCAAACTATTATTAAAAAATATACAATGAGTGCAGTGACAAAGCCATAGATAACCACTACGATTCATTTCAGTAGTTTCGGTAAAATATCAATAGCGTTTTAAGGTCTAGTAGCACACACAACTAGTTGAATATATATGTAACGCATAGCTCAATAAACTCATGAATGTTGTGTTTACCTCTATGAAACTTAACATTTAGATCTAAACGAATGTTAAAATTTTCTGTTTTAAGATTAATGTTAAGTTGTTGGTAAACCAAATAAATAAATGAATAAAATATAAAATAAAAAAGAACACAAAAATCTTCGTAAAAAAAAACAAATCAAATATGAAATAACTTCGTAAGAGTTTTGTGAAAAATATATTTTTTACCATCTTTGATTATTTTAAGTTTTGGTTTCGATTTGTTGAAAGTTTGATAACCTGATTTTGATTTTATACCTGGTGGTGGATATCACAATAACCTTGTATGCACCATTATAAATGTTATCAAACTTTGTGCCAGTTTGATTTCTTAATAATATTAAATCACCTTCTTCGTATTTAGTACTAAACATTTTTTAATCAAATATACCTTTTCGTAAAATTTTACTGTTTAACAAATTTTGTAGCCTCGGTATGCGGTTTCTGTAATCTATACCTACTTTTATTCTAACAGATAATTTTCAAAATTAGACCAGGGCTCAATATGTTTTTTATTTTGGTGTATACCGTCGTGTTGTAGAAAAAACACCAAAAAGGAATCCATTCGCTCCAATTGTTGTTATGATTACTACACTTTATTCTTAGATGGGCCAAATGTTTGTGTGAATTTTCTACAGACTAATGTTTGATTATAATGTGTGGTTTTTTTATACCTAACAAATGTCACGTATCTCTTAAAACATTAAAATAAACTCTAAAAATTTAAAGACGTCGAATAAAATTATTTACGAACTTCCTAGAAACTGTAACTGTATCCTTCCGCTGTATTGGATATGCTTCTAAAAACTTTATATATAATTGTTAGAAACATTCTCCAAACTACTGATATAAAATATGAAAACCACTAACTAACAGTAACTGCCAAGTTGTTCGTACCACTCTTCGCACTCAAGACCATGTTCTGAACTTATTCCTACCCTTTTTATAACCCCACTATTCATTAATATTTATCAATCGACCAATACCATTGCGTTACCGGTATAACCAGTCAAAATAAAGTCTACTAGCTTATTCTTATTAAATAGTGAACTGTGTTATCATCTATTATAGTTTGTCCCTAATTTTAATAAAATAAATAAGAGTTTTTGATGTGGCGACGACATAATTAAAATACATTTATTTTTTATAATTATCTAATTCTAAAGAGCTTATTAAATCTAGATTAATTCTATTAAATGCTTAGTTACCTGTAGACGTAATAGCCATTGGTTCCTTAATGTTTCTATATCTATATTTCTGTAGGTAGTTGTCAGTTCTTATACCTACACTTATACACCGGTAGATATACATGGCCAAAAATAGTATTTCTTTATGTTATTAATCATACGATTCACCTCCGCGTGACCACTGCTGGGTTATAAGTGAAAATCGATAAAGATTATTCTTTTGTCATCGTCATGATACATTTTCCTTATGTCTTTTATTACAAGGAAACGAGGTAAATTCATGTGCAACTGTTTACTTTCACTTAGTAAAATATTTTTCACGCATTAGTATTTTTTTGAAGTGAAAACTTTTTTAGCGGCGTTGTGCACTTTTTGGGATAGGTAAAAAATGTTTAACTCGCGTCAGGACACGTGACCCTGATCGAAAATTTGTTAGACGGAGCCGAGTTTCTTATATTTAAAAAAATATAACATTCGAAATAGTACCTTATGTATACATTATGTTATTACCTACTTTTTATTTTTAACCTAATTATATATATACAGATGTGTGTGTGTGTGTATGTATATGCAAATACATTGTGAAGTTATGTTTTCACTTCTGACGTGCAGTCCTACGACTGGCTGTTTTTTTTATTTTAATAATTAGCAACCTTTTATGGCTAATCCGTTGCAAAACCCATCTAAATCTCTCGCTAACACTTTTATAGTTGATAACGTTCGAGAGTCTAGATATATATATATATATAGCAGTGTGCGATGAAACACTTTCAAAATAATATAATTATTTGTTCGTTAAACTTTTTCGAAGTCCTCACAAAAAACAAGTTCTACGAAATCATCAGGTTTTTGAGTATCTCTACAGCGACTGTTTCATCAGACCTAGCAACTGATGGCAACTTATTAATTAAGATTTTAAGTTACGATTAGCGTACGCTATCACTATTTCATTATTATTTGATATTACTGCACCTAATCCTATCTCTGATGTCTGTAATTTAAAAGTAGGTATTATTTTCCGAAAAATCTGGGTGGATACATTAAAGCTAATTTTAAATTCTCAAAGGCTGTTTGACATTCTGATGACCAAATAAATTTAGGACCTTTTTTACATAAAATATTCATAGGATAAACATAGCGGTAAAATTGTGTACGAATCTTCTATAATAATTTTGCAAACGTGGCAAAACGCTAGACATCGTCGGCGCATGCAGGTGTTGGATAAATTTGCAATTTTTTCCATTTTTGGTGGACCAGGACAAATACCATTTGACGTTATTTAGGTCACAAAATCATGTCTTAAAAATCGCATTTAGTTGGGTTTAATTTTAGATTTACTTTTTAATGAGTTTCTTATTATGATTTTTCAGCGATTTTCCTAAACAAATACAGTCATCTAAATATAAGAAAATCTTTTTATAATTAACTCTCTTATACTTTAGGTACTACATTACTTTTACTATAATTAAAAAAAACATTATCATTAAAAGAACCGAAAAACTCAATGCTAGGTCCTGCCGCATTTTTTTTACATTCCGTTCCTGCGACTTGAAGGATAATTACTTCTGTTTCGCGGAATGTTTTGCGCAGCATCACTGTTAGCGATGCACGGGGAAACTAGAAACTTCGGTCGCATGGGCTTTCACGTATGTACCTGTTGTGGTAATTATATACCTGCGTATTTTGGTTACGACTATTATAATTCCGTGGGAAAAAAAATATTTTTTTATTTGATTGTGAATAACGATTGTAATTTCCTTCCATTCACGACCTCATGTTCTTCGTTTGGAGATAAGGCATGCTCGTCAACTGCTGCTCTAATAGCCTGTCCTAATCAAGCTGTCGGGATACACCAATGGTGTTGAACCATGTGTTGGTCACTTGTATGTATGTTTATAACCGACTCCTTTGGGCACGATTTTGACCCACTTTAAACGGCCACATTTCATTCAAATTTTGCACACCTGTCAAAGACCGATGACAGTGCAATAATTCGATTACCTCTTTAATTTTTTTTGGTCGAATTTTCTATAAAAAAAAAGCATGTTTTTTAGTTTTTTAAACTATAATTATTTATTCGTAGATAGGTCGTAACGTAGAGACCTTCGAATCATCTCCGTCTGCCTGTGCATTTCATTAACAAGATAAATACAGTGTATTGTACACCATTATTGAACATTTTTACAACGTCTTTTCTACATGCATTTTCACCTCCCTCATGTTCCATGTTCAGTGCAGTTTCACCTGCGTTTATGGTCACTACTGTGCTCCTAAGTGTCGTAGCGTGATGTTACATAGCCTATTACCTTCCACAATGAATAGAGTATTCAATTCAATACAAAAATAATTATTTAAATGTGTTCCAGAGATTAACGCGTTCAAACAAACAAATGTTGAAAAAAAAAAAAAATACTGAGTATTTTTTTATTATATTAGCATAGATTTAACAATGGGCAGGCTTAGGAAAATAGAGTAAGAATATAATATAAAAAAATTGTGTCACGTTGTTTGTTCGCGATGAACTCCTAACTTAATGATCTTAATGAAATTTTATTCTTCTTATCTTCTGATCTTAATGAAAATTACCCGCTTAGTCGGGTAGCTAGTTTAGTATAATATTCAACGTAAAGATTAAGATATGATAAGTACAACATATTACTCCTTCAAGATCATTTCTTTTGAATATTTTAATATGCACTTAATAACAAAGTGAAAATAGTGGAACAAATAACTATTTATGTTTAAAATGGTTTCTGGAGTAAACTCCAGAAACCATTTTACACTTTTTATTATTTTTATATTATTATTACACTGGTCTACAATAAAAAAGTATTCGAAATAAATTTAACTAATTTTTACTTCTCTACCCATATTAAATACAAGTTCATACGTAAAAGTCATTTATTAGTTAAGTTTTTCCGATTCTTAACATTTTCCGAATTTAATGATTCTACCCTGATTCAAGTGGTTAATGTTGATATTATATTTACGTAGCTGGCATCGAATATTAAAAATATTGTGTTTTAGTGCTCTGTTCTGTATTATCAAGTGATAAAAGTGTTAAAAGTGAAAAAAATATTATATTGGATAGCAAAATGTCTCGAAAATGTGTAAATAATCCCAACAATTTTTGTTCGTTTTCTGGCGATGTGGTATTTAGTAAGCAAAGGTGTTCCATATCGCCTACAATAAAAAAACCTATTTTTACTATTTTCACGAAAACATAAAACACCAGGATAAAAGCTAAGTTCCACATTTCTGTTGCAATCCGTGTGCTACAGGTTTGAGAAATTGGCTAAGTGGCAAAAAAACATCATTTCGGTTTGCAGTGCCAATGCAGTGGCGAGAATTGACTAATCATGCAACTGATTTTTATTTCCACCTGACAACTTATGTATTTGGTAAAGGCAAGGGCTTTCTAAAAAAAAGAATGCCATAGCGTATCCAAATCTACCATTGGCTACTCGTCCTCTGCCACACAGCGATCTTCACCCAATTCCGAAACGTCCTCACATTGACGAAGAAGAAATCACACGTACTTCACCATCAATTTCTTCAATGTCAGAATACGAAGTACCTAGTTCATCATCACAGCCACATAGGATAACACAAGCTGAATTAAATGATCTTGTAAGGGACTTAGAATTGCCCAAGAACAAAGCAGAACTTCTAGGCTCGAGGCTACAACAATGGAACCTTTTAGAAAGCGGTGTGACTATTACATCTTTCCGTACTAGACAAAAAGAGTACACGCGATTTTTTGAATTTTTTTCATTCTCACTTTGACTTCTTTCCGGATCATTGCGGAGCTTTTAACGATGAACATGGCGAGCGCTTCCATCAGGACATCGCAAACATGGAAAAACGGTATCAATGACATTAGAACGCTTCAATGTTGGCGGATTATTGCTGGACTGTTTTTCGAGTTGTTACGGACGCAGAACACAAGAGTGCAATGATTGCAATTTTAAAGGGAAACTTATTTTAATATATATTAAGTATTTTTGAAAATAAATAAAAAAGCTACTTTACTTAGGGAATACTTTTTTAAAGTCAAGATTTGTAGACCAGTGTTATTAACCAAAAAGCTGTAACATGGAGTTATGAATTAGCTGCAAAATTCACCTTAAGACACACTTTGGTGCTAATTTAAGTCTAATATGAACTAAAATCGAAGATTATATTGCTTAAAACATAAACCAGTGTTCAAAAGCAGTACAGTATTAAGTACGGATATGATTCAACTTTTGAACGTTTGCCAAAGAAAAATAAGCTACCTGTTGTATTTTATTATCCCTTTTATGTTGCTACGTTACATTACAGCAATGCAAATACGAAATGAATAAATCTATTCACCTTGATTTTCCATTCCATTTACTCATATTTGAAGTCGAGTGGCATTGAAATTTGTTGAAAACTCGAGTTAAAAAGGTGGTCATTAGTTCCTATTTTGTCATTAAGACGAATAAATTTTTATTAAAATTTTCAGTTTAAAAATAGTTCAGAATATTCGCACCCTAACAGCGGAAAACTGTTAAATACAAATCAATGTGTCCACACGTTAATAGACACACTTAAATGAATCTGCTGCCAAATGCTAGCACAATCGCAGATATTTCAGCCTGCCAGTGAAACAGCTAAAGCTCCGTAAATAGACGTGTAAAAAGAAAGGAAGAAAATCATTTTTTAGGGTTCCGTTCCTCCAAAGGAAAAAAGGAAACCTTATAGGATCACTTTGTTGTCCGTCTGTCTGTCTGTCTGTCAACACCTTTTTCTCAGGAACCCTTTCCTTGAAGCTGTAAAAAAATCAAGCTTTTAGCGTCTACGCAATCATAAGATATGGCCACTTAAGCCTTATATTTTAACTAATTTGAACATTTCAGGCAAATCAAAACCCATAGTTTACTTCCCATTGACTTAGAATCATGACATTTGGTAAAAAGCAAGGTCTCGCAAAACAAGTAAAGAAATAAGTCCGAAAGTCTTTAATAAGTTGTTATATATGTCTGTGTGTTTGTCAAGACAATTTACCTCAGGAACCCGTGAACCCACCAAGTTGAAATTAACATCAAATACTTATGTTAGCAGTCCTTTGAAGCTGTAAAAAAATTAGGCTTCTAAGTCAACGCAGTCAAAAGATACGGCTATTAAGCCTTAGATTTTAACTAATTTGAACATTTCGCAGGAAAATCAAAACCTGTAGGGTACTTCCCATTGACCTAGAATCATGATGTGCAAGGTCTGATAGCACAAGTAAAGGAAAAAATCTGAAAGTGGTTAATTTATTGTTATAGCACGTAAAAAAATATTTTTTGAGATCATAAACTTATATTTTGAGGTTGAATTGTTAACTTTGTCGTACATCGCAACCGCAAAATTAAGTTTGTCTTTCGAAAAAGACGGACAAAAGTCTTCGAGAATTGATTTCCGAGATGGACGTACTATCTCCATACAAGTTTGTTTGCTTACGGAACCCGAAATTAGAGGCATTAATACTTATCTATACATACCACCTATTTTGGTGATTTTGTTCTACTACTGCACATAAGCATACATACATACATATTATGTACATTTAAGCCCACCTGACGGAAAGAATTAGAAATACCAATGGTACTCAAACCTCAAAGGTACCTAAAAGAAGCTTTTATTGGAAAAGTTTTTAGTACAGCACCACCATAAAGAAATGTGAACGCAACAATTACTATGGACCAGAAAACAAATGTATTTTGACTTCGGTTTTCTGTAGTCTGCACTTAGAATTAATTGAATTCTTGTGTTAATTTAGAGTTAGTATCAGTAACCATAAAATGGGTATCAGCCACCCCTTAATAAAGACCAAAGTCCAATTATACGGGTATTACAAAACCGCCTTCAGAGTAATGACGCGACCCAACACTAAGTCTAGGAAATTGGAACGGCAAATAAATATCACAAAATGTGGAAATTGGACACCGCAACAAAAAATGTATATAAACGTCAATATGTCACTGACATGTACAAAGGGATAGTCCGATAAAACAAAGGCTTTTATTTTGTATACAGAAAATAAAGTGTTACAATGTTCGTGCTACACCCATAATTATGAAGAAAAATACCTTTTTTTGTTATGGGATAGGGGCAAAAGCAGACTGGTTACCCGATGGTAAGTGACTACCGCCGCCCATGGACACCAGCAACTCAAAAGTCACAAGTTCATTGCCGGCCTTTAAGATGGGATTAGGGGAAGGGGGGAAGAAGGGGAGTGGGGGGAGGGAAGGTTTAGGGCCTCCGGTAACCTCACTAACTCGGCGAACGCAATACAAGCATTGCTTTACTGCCGGTTTTCTGTGAGGCCGTGGTATCACTCCGGTCGAGCCGGGCCATACATGTGCCAAAGCATAGCTCTCCCACGATACTCTATTATCTATTCCATTTATTATTTTTTTATGTATACGGTATACTTAATACCAACAAAGTATCGAAGTATTCTAAATGTGAGGATAAAGATAAAGGGAAACTAATGTGAAGACAGAAGTATATCAGATACTTCCTTAATTATTCACTAAAATTAAAGTGGCTTTAGGTAAGACATGATCAATGGCTATATCGCCATGGCATCTTTGGCCCCTAGGGTTCTACATCACTACATATTGTGAAACAAATTCCCCCGACTGTTTATCTGTCTGTCTGTCTGTCTGTTCGCGATAAACTGAAAAACTACTGAACGGATTTTCATGCGGTTTTTACTAATAGACAGAGGGAGTCATGAGGAAGATTTAGGTGTATAATTTGTACCCGTGCGAAGCCGGGGCGGGTTGCTAATAAAGAAATGAAACTTAAATAATTTTTTGTTTAAAAAATGCATGGGGTGCGTTTTACTATATTTTTATAATAACTCTAATTTTATAAATTAAATATTTGTAACATTTGAAATATTGAGAAGCTTAAAAAATACTTGGAAAACACAAGAACGCTTTATTACAATCAAAGAATATTTTCTACTTTTTAGTTCAATTTGCTATTAAATCGTGTTTTTATTTTTTTACAGTGTATGTTATAATCTGCTGTATTATCATCGGGTCTTGATAAGTCTGCAAATTTTCAAAATAATTGGACTAAATTACTGTAATATTGGATATGTCACTATGTACGCTATGTTCAGAATTACTGTCATTTGTATTACTTAACCGAAAACTTCTGAAGATGATTACAGAAGTTCTTCGCTTTGAATGTTGAAGCTTTGGATCGATTGAAACACACACACACATACTCAATAAATGCTCATTTTAACACATACTGTCAAACTACTAAAGCCATTTAATTTGATAATTTTCCGATCGTGCTTGACAAAGCTAAATATTCGAGTAGGTAATACTCGTATGTTTGAGGTCATGGAGGAATATTGTATTTGTAATCAACTGAATGTATTAAGGACCCTTGTAAAATAAACTCCTATTGTGTACTTGGACCCGAAAACAATCGAATTAAGTATTGCCTATTAATATGATTAGCCTTACAAGGTCAGGAATAGGTATTTATTTATTGATACGAAGGAATTTGAAATAAAACCTCCTCATTAAGTTTTACTATTACACACAGTTTATATTTAGTTAGTTAGCGGTCAGTGGCACAGAATGCTTTCATTCCATACCAAATACAAATTGCTTGAAGAGTTGCGAGTAGGTATAAATACAATTTACATACTTATATATAACTACATATAATAATTTTTGTTTCATGTCTGCATTTACTTATTCTAAACGACATTGAGACAACAAAGAAGTAAACGCTTAATATCATATTGAACCAAACTTCGTTATAATATGATAAATAGATTATAGTTATAAGTAATTGAATTACGAAAAGGGCTACGAAAACTATTGACTTATATGTACCTTTTATAAATAGAGGAAATCAATAATCCTTATAAATTTATAAAACCCCGAAAGCTGGAAGTAAAATGTTGACTGTTTTCAAAGGAGTGTTTTCAATTTAGGAAAAACACTCGTTGCCCCATGTGCGCTCCTACGTGCAACTAATATGGACATTTTTGCCCTTATATAAGTAGAAGTAACTAATTCAGAGGATGGTGAATAGCATATCTTAGCATTCAAATATCTCCTAAGGAGCATTCTAACCTGTAGGCATTTGAACGCTTCTTTTTAAGTAACAATGTTTCTTATCGAATTTGATCAGTTGAATCATTAAAATTGAACTTTACAGCAACGTGTTTAGAATCTCTCAATGTTCCAAGTGTTGCCGATAAACCATTAATCTCAGGGCGGGCTTGTTGTACACGCGCCTTAAATAATAAAGCAGCCTCCCTGAATACTGCGGACAATACCTAAGTGTCGCCCCGAAGTTTGATTAATGAACACTCGATAGCTGACAAAGACCTCTTCGAAATATATACAAAATCTAATATTACCGAAAAGATTTTATAAAGTAAATTGCCTCCGAGACTTTACGATAATCTTTGGACCGTTCATGCGCATAAAACAGAAAGTTATTGGAGTGAATTTTGAAAGTGTCGAATACAATGATATGGGTTATATACTGATGGCATCCATTAGGTTGCCTGCGTTTACCTGCTGGTGATGCACTGTGGTAAAATTTAAGACAATCTCAATTCAATAGATTTTTTTCGATCCTTCCTACTCTTCATTTTACACTGTACTCGTTGTCCGATGTCGAAGTATTTTGTTGCAATTTGCAACTTTTACAAATTATTTTCATTACTACTTATAAAGGTTGCAAAGAAATGTACTTTCTAATTGATGTAACATTCCAGTGCGAGCAAATAGACTAAGGATTTATTTACGGTAAATAAATCCATAGCCTAAATAATTTTCCTAAAGACGTAACTGTATTCGTTTAAGATTCTCGAGTCTCCACTGTCTATTTCTTCAATACCTGGTTCAAACTACGATGGAGGAGTACAATAACGGATTTATATATTTAGGCACTCAGTGCAATAAGGAGATAGAAGGAGAGAGGTTTTGGAATGAGCGAAAGTATTGATCCATGCAGAATATTCCAAAAAGCCTTTATATTTATGTATATATGTTTCATTTTTAGACTCATAGTATTTCTTTAAAGGTGCTTTTGAAAAAACATCACAACAGTTTATTCTTGTTTGCTGTATTTGATCAAACCCTTGGGCTCTCAAGTTAAGAAACATTAGCCTACAACTTCCCACTGTATAATATGTTGTACGGTCTACATTTTCAAGTACTTTAAACCCTCAATTTGTTCCCACACATTAAAAGGTCACTTAATTAGAAAAGGTCAGCAGTTAAATCTTAGAACTGACCGAAGGGGACGTACATTTCGTGGCGTCCGTTCCGGTCCGCGGTTCAAAAGCATCCGATATACATACATATTTTATAATAGAGCAAGAGCTCATAACGAATTTAGAGAAGTTATTTTAGGGCGTTAGATATTTTGAACAGTAAAACTTGAATACCATTCAAGTATGAAATGGAATGTCTGGCTGACCAAATCGGCACTCAATGGTACTGCGCATGGTGCAAATACTGCAAAATATTTCAGCCAAAGAAGATATTTAAGGTCGGATGAGACTTAAAGAAATATAAAATAGACATATTATTAAACATAAAAATGAAAGTGCCAGACAATTTACATTATCTGAAATTAGTGCCAGACGACCCTGAACAAGTATTAAAGTGCCCAAAAAAGTGTATTAGGCTTGCCCGAGTTTTATTATATGATAGTCATTGTACGAGGAGTACGGCAATATAATCTAGAAACTAAAATCTAGAACATCAACATCTAGAATAAATCTACCTAATATTAACGCATTGAGCGCTAATAACAAGTACATAAATATAATTAATAAATATACATTTGGCCCGCTAGCGCTATGACATTATTCTAATGTGTTTGTATTGCCATGCGATGGCCAAGTCATCATTTGATAAAGGAATAAAGATATCTAATATTGATACGACCACTGTAATATGCTGTTACTTTACTAGTTACGTAACAATTTATAACAAAGTTGCTGGAAAGATGCTCCATAGGTAGGTACTGAATAAATGAAGTTTAGTTTTACATTGGATCTACCAACTTTTTGCGGTAAAAGGAACTGCGTTGCGATACTTCGATTTTTTTACGTATTATGTTTTTGATGGGATTTTAATATCTTGAAAAGGACTTGAAGTTCGAAGTAGGGATTGCAATTCTGAAAACCGGATCCGGCATCATTAGACGTCAACCAGATCCGGTACCGTTTTACCGGGTCCGCTCATAGGATCCGGTAGAAAATAAACGACTCCAACTTTTGGAAGGATTATCGAGTGATTATTGATACTTGTGCAGTCACTACCGTACACTCAGCACGTGCCTAGACTTACTCCACATTAGATTTGCGAGTTTACAACCGACAAGTATGGAAGTTGAAAGGGCCGTTTTAGCCGCTGGTAGGTTTAGCCGCATTAGATAGGTAACAAAATATCAATTACGTGATAATTTTTAACTCTAAATTTCATGACTCTAATAGGAAGTAATATTACTAATTTCGTATTAAATTGAGACTGAGATTTATCTATTAACTTACGTAAGTTACTAGATTTTATTTGTTTGTTGTTGACAGAGAAGAAAAAGTTGTAATTGAACCTGGTCTATCTTAATTAAGACTAGAAATCGCCTGGTGGTCGAATTTTAATCAATACACATTTTTGGTTTATTTCACTGGCCAGTATAACTTGAACTGTCATTGTATAGACTAACATACTATAACAGGTAAGTCAACATAAATACTGGACGCGTGTGTGTGTCATCTAACACATGACGTTTCAAAACTTCAGCGGCACTTCTTAAATTCACTTTCCGAAAATGCATACAAATAATTCTCTTCACGTATATATAGATAAGTATATATAGATAAGTATATAATTGTTTATTTTTCACATATAAAAATTAATTCTCTTTTGGTACCAAATGGCATGATGTCGGTTCCAGCCGTATCCGGCCAGATTGAAATTGGTGCCGGATTGCAATCCCTAGTCTGAACGTTGTGTTACTTACATTATATGTATTGCAGTGCCACCACATATTTAAAAGTTATCATTGATTTATAAATAGCTCCTTAAAATATAAGTGGTTTATGATTCAATTAAACATAAAAGTCTATCGGCCATAAACCAAATAAAACAGAAAATAACAAAATTTCCATATTTATGGCACTGTAATAAAAGGAGGAACAATGCTAATTTACTTAAGTGTTCTCAACTACCCTTAAAAAGCAACAACTTCTCGTTGTTGGAAAGTACTCAACATAATTAATTACTCCAGTGCAACAAAAAAAAACAAAACAGTCGAACAATGTTACAAATATTGTCAAATGTTATACAGACGCTTCTACTCCGAGTTTTCGAGAAAATTGTTAGATACTGGTTTCTTTTTCAGGAAATTCTTAATAGCAGCACTAGATTATTTTTTTTTTATGGTATAGTGGGCAAACGAGCAGACGGGTCACCTGATGGTAAATGACTACCGCCGCCCATGGGCACTTGCAACTCGAGAGTCACAAGTGCGTTGCCGCCCTTTAAGGTGGGAGTAGGAGAAGAGGGGGAGGGGTGAATAAGAGAGAGGAAAGGGTTAGGGCTTTCGGTAATCTCACTCACGCAGCCAAATGCAATGCAAGCATTGCTTCACGGCCGGTTTTCTGTGAGGCCGTGGTAACGAGCGGAGTCGAGCCGGCCCATACGTGCCGAAGCATGGCTCTCCCACAGAAAAGATAACTAAGATGATTCCTTAAATAAGTTTAGATGATTACTACATGCAATTACAGTAGCGTTTTAAAGAAGAATGCTACATGCAGTTATAGCAGGAGCAAAAATTTCGTTAAGATATGTTAGGATAAGTATGATATGAAATATAAATTATTTTGTCATGCTTCCTGTCAATTCAAATTCAAATTCAAAATCATTTATTCAATTAAGACACTAAGTGACATTTATGAACGTTAAATTGAAGCTACTGTTAAAAATCATAGATCGACGTAAATAGACGCCACAGCATGTACTGGATTGTCGAGGTAAATTAGGTGAAAACACCAAAATCTACTGCCTACTTGTGTCGATCTATAACTTCCAGTTTCCAAAATGCGTAGAGCCTTATGAGAAGAATACTGGCAAAGAAACTCATGCCCACTCTTTTTAAAAGTCAGATCTTCAGGTACAATGGTATTAGTGTTACATAAAAGATAAGCATGATGCAAGCTGTTGCCACCTGAATTTCATTTTATTGAAATGCTCCAAAAGCTAACGTACAAACAAAAAATCTCAGTGATACCGTTGAAGGTTCGAACCTATTAAACATAGAAATCATTCAAGGTGCACATCAGTTACAAAGTCTACTGTTAAAACTAATTCGTGACTGGATTAAGAGGCTAGAGTTGCAGTTCAACGAACCAAAATAATAGTATAGGCTAAAGCATCGCTGACTTGGCCGACCAGTCACCCCAAGCAGCACCCGTTCACGAGTATGACGCATGGACCAGCCATCGTTTCCTTCGCCATATCAGAGGGAAAGAAACGACCCGCCCCATGACGACGCCGCAAGCAATGTCATTTTAGTGAGCATGATGAGCCATAGTCGAGATACTGATAAAAATCACTACTAGTCAAAATTACCATAATAATCGTCACGCATTACTTTCAACTAACAATGGTTTGTTAATAATTTAGCCTAATTATAAGACAAAGAAGTTTGTGTGTATATACCTAAAGACACCTTAAGCCCAAGACTGTTTGTCGTTTAGATAATCGTTGATCGTATAGTAGGCTTTCCTAATAAGGTGATTTTTTACAGTACGCTTAAATTTATCTACAGGAAGGTCGATTACATCTATAGGAATTTTATTATAAAAACGTATACCAAGACCTTCGAACGAGTTGTGTACCTTATGTAAGCGATGATAGGTAGCAACGAGTTTAGACTTGTTTCTTGTACTAATATTGTGTATATCACTGTTTTTCTTATAGTCATTGATATTGTGCCTAACAAACATAATATTTGCAAATATATACTGTGATGCAACAGTTAAAATACCTATATCCTTAAACAACTCTCGAAGAGAGACTCTAGCACCTAAATTGTATATTGAGCGGATGGCTCGTTTTTGAAGAATAAAAATCGTTTCAACATCAGCCGCCTTGCCCCAAAGTAGTATATTATAGGACATGACGCTGTGAAAGTAGCTAAAATAAACTAGCCTAGCTGTGTCCGTATCAGTGAGCTGACGTACCTTCCATACTGCGTAAGCTGCCGAACTAAGCCTACCTGCAAGGCTGTCTATCTGGGATCCCCATTGCAGTTTACTGTCTAATGTAAGTCCCAAGAATACTGTTGAGTCTACAATACTTATCATTTCATTATTTAGAGTTAGATTAGTGCCTAGCTGTTTTACATTTGGCATAGTAAATCTCACACACATTGTTTTATTTGAGTTCAGTAGAAGATTGTTAGTTGAAAACCAATACAATAAATAATTGAGCGCCCTATTCACATCGTCAAAAACTGTTTTTTTACGATCGACTTTGAAAATAAGTGACGTATCATCAGCAAATAGAACTATATCACAGCGATCTTTTAAATAATAAGGTAAATCGTTTATATATATGAGAAAAAGTAGAGGACCCAGTATAGAGCCCTGAGGAACGCCCATAGTAACAGCTAATCCAGAAGACCTAGCACCATTGACATCTACATGTTGAATTCTATCTTTCAAGTAGGAAACAATTAGTTCCAAAGCAATACCATTAACACCATAATGCCTAAGTTTAAGAATAAGCGTGTTGTGTTCTACACAGTCAAAAGCTTTAGAGAGATCGCAAAATACACCTATCGCATCTTGCGAATTCTCCCATGCATTAAATATATGTCTCAAAAGAGTTGCACCAGCACCAATTGTTGAACGACCCTTTGTAAAGCCAAATTGTTCTTTGTACAATAAATTATTTCGATTAAAATGACTTTCTAGTTGTTGCAGCATAACTTTTTAAAAAAATTTACTTATAGCCGGCAAGATTGAGATTGGCCTAAAGTTACTTGGTTCAGTTGTACAACCCTTCTTGAATAAAGGTATTACTTTGCTATACTTCATCAGGTTAGGAAAAACACCAGAATCAACACATCGATTGAATGTTATAGCTAGAAATGGCGCTATATCAATTATAATAGTTTCTATTAATTTAACAGAAATCCCCCATAAGTCCCCTGAATTCTTAGAGTTAAGAGACTTAAACGTTTTTATAATGTCTGTGGGGTTTATGAATTCAAATTTAAATAAGTTCTTACATTTGTTTACATTGGCCCTTAACAACAATTCAGACCTGGACGCACAAGAATTCAAGGTACTAGTTGTACTAACTGGTATATTTGTGAAAAAGGTATTAAAAGATTCAGCTATGTCTAAGTTGTTTGTTATAAACCTATTATTAATATTTAATTTTAAATTGTTATCTCGAGGTTTACTACGTCCAGTTTCATTATTAATAATGTTCCATGTAGCTGTTATTTTATTATTTGAAGACTTAATCTTGTTACTTATGTATAAAGACTTTGCCATAGAACATGTTTTCCTAAAAATCTTTGAGTAATTTTTGACATATTCATGAAATTTTGGGTCAAAATTACTTTGTTTCATGGCATATAAATCATACAGCTTTTCTTTACTTTTGTATATTCCTGTTGTTGCCCAATCACAGAATGTCGTCTTTGGCCTTTGCATTATTGTTTTTTGACTTAAATATACTGTTAAATTCGATTTCTATCATATTGAATAAGTCGCCGTAAAGCTTATCTGGATCACTTTGAGTCCAATCTAAATTGGAAACTTTATCACTTACGTTAATACTAAAATTCAATAATCGGTTACTAGTCATGGGCCTGCATATAGTTTTGTTTATTCTATTTTCTTTTATACAAGGAAATGTAACAAATTGCCCACAGTGATCAGATGTTAAATCACTTAAAATTGACCTATTTAAATATTCCCCATTGCAAAAGATGTTATCTAAGCAAGTTGCCGAGTGAGAAGTAATTCTTGTTGGCTCAGAAAATAAATAATTTAAGTCAAATGATTCAAATAGGCTCACTAATCTTATACTGATAGGACACTTTTCTAATATATTAATATTGAAATCTCCACAAACTACCAAAACCTTACTACTGACACATAAACGCTTCAAAACTTCTTCCATAACTAACTCAAATATGCTAAAGTCACTCTGTGGTGGCCCATACACACTAACTATAATATGGTGTTCCAGTTCTACACAAGAAAGCTCAACAGTGCGCTCAACAGACAAATTTACAACATCTTTCCGGTTTTTGCACTTAATACTATTACGAACAAAAATTAAAGACCCTCCATGAATTGACTTCTTTCTTACATACACACTTCTAACAGAATAAAATTAATTATCTAGTATTAACTGGTGTGCCTGTAGCCAATGCTCTGTGATACAGAGCACATCAACATTATATTTTTCAAAAAATAATTCTACTTCTAAGTCTTTCCTAGATAATCCTTGAATATTTTGATGAACTATGTTTATGGTCATTGACTTTTTTACTTTATTGCTACAATTTTTATTTATTTTTATATTTTTACTAACAATACCATTATTGAGTAAATGATTTGATATGCAAGAGATAGGCTCTATTGTCTTAGCAATTAATTTAAAGAATTTATGTCACAATGTGCGGCCAAGCTATTGCCTGAATGAATATTAGTAAAGACATTATTAATTAGCTCAGAAGGAGCACTATGTGATGCCAAATGTTTGGCTACAGTGTTCTTACATTCTAAGGGGTGCTCTATAGGAGCTGTCAGGTTAGCCAAGTTCTTGGCTATTATTCTAAAATAATATGATAACGAAACAGTTATCTGTCTTTTAAAATAATACGGCAGATAATAACTATCTGTGGTCGAAAAAACATTATCATTGACAATCCTATTGATGTCAATTAAATGAAAATTATTATAAAAACTACCATTAATTTGGCTTGTCAAATTAAACATAGTCATGTTTAAATTAATCCTAATATTTTTTTCATGTTGAGACAACCCTTTGCTAATTGGCAGTGTAAATAGTACTATTTTATTTACATTGAGTTCCGATAATTGTTCAAAGTATTTTATGAATGTTTTTTTATTTACAGTACCCCTATTGCCACTGAAAATTATGAGACTAGTATTTGTATCAAAAGTTGCACTAATAGCCTTTTCTAGAATCATATTATATGGTAGGTTTGGCATACAAAAGTTGCTGAATGAATATTCCTGATTTGAGTTTGACATTGACATACCTAAACCTTTACCAATTTCATCGCTAAACATTATTTTACTATTGGTACTGTACAATTGATGTTGAATAGTTGTATTGCTATTCTGGAAATTAACTACATTACTGACACATGTTACTGGCAAACTGTCTAAAGAACAAGTGGTTTCATTGAGTTATCAGAAAACAACAATGAATCATTCCTACAATTGCATGAATTAACTAGTTTACCTATTGCCAAAACTTGTTCCCTACTTTGTTTTTGTGAAATCTCATATTTATTACTAATAGTTCTCAGTTGCTCCTCGAGTTTCTTAATTTCTGTTTGAAGAGCTCCTGTGTCCTCAAAATATTGTGAAGACATGTTATCTACCTCTATGGAGCACATATTAACCTGATCAATTAATTGCATCCTCTGCCTATTTAATGCTACACTATCTATAAAGAACTTATGTTTAAAAATAAGCTTCTTTGTTTTTGTAATAAATTTTTTAACACGAATGTACTTTTTTAATTTGTTCTTACTACATTTGATGACTTTTTGAGATTTATTAACTCTGAAGGAGTCATTGTCATTTGTAAGATCTATAATGAGAGCCGAATTATGGTTGTTAGCTACCAACGGTGAATTGGGAGCAACCAGCTCCTCGTACAGACTCTGATTTGATGCAGCTACTATCCTGTCCTTGAACTCTTCAAATGATGATATGGTGTTGTGTGCTTCATGTAGCTGGCGTTCTAAAACCCTGATGCGTTTCAGAGCTTTCTCGTACTCATCTCTGCATGTGTCGAATGAGTCAACGAGGAGCTGTAGTCTGTCCCGAGCATTGGTAACCTCAACATTTTGTGAGTGCAATGAAGACAGCTTAAGTCTAAGATTATCATTTTCATGTAAAGTATCCAAGAGTGTTTGTTCACTGTCATTTCTCTCTTTCATCAGCTGATCACACCTCCCCTTGGTAGCTTTTAGTTCTCTTAATGTCATTTGGAGTTTGGCCTCCTCCTGACGTGCCAATGCTTTGCGAGTTTGAATCTTTAAAACTTGGAGAATTGCAATTAACTAATGGTAGGTAGTTTTAAACAGTATAAGGTTTAATAACTGTTAATATTTCTGTAAAACTATACTTGCACTGTGAATGTAATTGTAATTGAAAGTCTTAGAAAATAGACTAACGATAGATTTATTTAGGTTTGCAAGGATTATGCAAGAATGTAATAATTTTTGGGATCAGGGTGTCGTGGTTGGTTGAGAACTACTTAGCGGCCAATTTACTTTCATAGTAAAGTATCGTGGGAGAGCCATGCTGGGCCATATGGGCCGGCTCAACCGGAGTGATACCACGGCCTCAGAGAAAACCGGTAGTGAAGCAATGCTGGCATTGCTTTTCACTAAGTGAGTGAGGTTACCAGAGGCCCTAACCCTTCCCTGCCCCCCCCCCTCTCCTCCCCTCTCTCTTCCTCCCTCTCCCCCTCTACCACCTTTCCCCTACTGTGACTCTTGAGTTGCATGCGCCCATGGGCGGCGGTAGTCATTTACGATCAGGTGACCTGTCTGCTCATTTGCCCCTATATAATAAGAAATAAAAAATTGATGTGAAAACTTCTTGAGGCACGTTGGGCACTGTTGGTATTGGGAAAAAGCACTCACGCTCCGATACATATATACAGTACAGATGGATGTGTAAGTTAAGTTTTCACTTCTGACGTGCAGTCCTACGACTGACAGTTTATTTATTTTTTTTGTAATCTCTTAGTCCGAGTCCGAAACAGTGGCGCGACTAGGTACCGCTACAGCAACCAAATTTATACCTCATTCTAATGTACCTTCACAACACATTCAGCTTTGTTCGAATATCTCAAATTTATAAAACACTTTACGTGGGCAAAACAAGGCATGTTTACAATTGCTTGTGGCTAATTTAGCAAAAACCAATGTCAATAGCACATCAATTTTTTGACTACAATAAAATAATTATTTGTTTTATCATTTGACAAAGTAAAGTACTGTACGCGCCATTGTAAATATTTTTCGATACCTAAGGCTGGTGAACCCGGTTCCATTTTCTTTAATTATCCTCCCAAACGAATCCAGTCTAAAAGACATGTCTTGGTGTTTTCAGAACCCTTGCAGATAACTGTGAATTATGACACTTTCTTGTTGTTTGACATCCCTACATAAATAACCACAACTTGAATTTCTAAAACTCACAATTCAATTGTCCCCTCGTGCTTTTACCTCACGAAGTATAAAGTACCTGCTTCACACTTCTGTCTTTTCTCGTCCCGGGAAATTTAATTACTAAAATATTTTAAGTAATAATACGAATACAAGGAGATTACGGGATATTTCTGATCATGGCTTTGTTAATAAGAACCGATCTAAGTAACTCGTGACTGGATTAAGAGGGTAACTTTAATTATATCATATCTTGTAGGCCTAGCACCCTTAAGGGTGCTTTCTCATTAAGTTGATGATTTATGACAATACGTTGTAATTGATTTTCATTGTGACATGAATATTATGTAATGTGCTGTTTTAAAATAATGTTTTATCTACATATATACATTTATAATACAATAACATTTTTCTTTGTTTGAGTTTTTTATGATATTATGATTTAAAAAATGATTTTTTTTCTATTACACAAAATAGTTGTGTTTTATTAATTCGAGCATAGGCACAAGAAAATATGAGTCGTACTCTATCAAATATTAACACAAATACTGTTTTTTGTAACTTAATTAACACAATAGGGACAGGGCGAGCGCTTTAGGTGCAGTATGGTAGGTACACCGTTTGGTTTTATAAGGTTCAGTTTTCAACACACGGTCTCTCTGATAGCCCCGATGAGGTATCACACGTAAGAATTTACACACGTATAAAAGATTCACAAAAGAAGAATAATGTTTTCGGTTGATTTAATATTTTTTTATAAGAAGACCATAACATGAAAAGATAGAAAAACGTATTAAACCTTACCAAACAAACAGAGTTATAAAGCCAACTATATAACATGAATAGCCGTATAACTCTAGTTGCTTGAGTGACCGTATTTAAGTAAAACTAACTTCAGCCACCTCCAGCTAAAGTAAGTCGAATAAATGAGTTACGCCAACTTTAGACCGTTTGTTCCCAAGACAAATCCCCAACGCCTTAAATAGAAAGTTACAACTTCGTTACAAGCACTTTCGATAGACAACAGCATCTGAGCAACTCTAGGTCCAAATTCATACTAAGCACATTTTAGCAAAATAATTTGAAAGTGTCTCTTAGGAAAAATAAGCTCTATAAATTCATACTAGCTGTGTAATTTACCCTCGAATATTTTACCCCACATAAATCCTGTCTAAATGCCCGAATGCGATGTGTCAGGAACGCGTGTGCTTAAAATATCATGCTTTTAAACACACCAGTTCTGGTTACTATGACTAACAGTTAGAGTTTAGTAATGTGAATTTCTTTGATGGTATTTATACCTGACCTTTCTTAACTCTTACCTTATTCGAAAGCAGTAGATACTAACTGCATTCTTCAGTTAGTATCTACTTACTTCTCTACAATTATCTATATTTTGATTTTTCCTAATAATTTTAATCGTCGATACTGTCTATTTTATTAAAAATTGCTAAAGAAAATTATTTAAAAAAAATGAATGCGAGTAAAACGTGTTTAAGTTAACAAAATAGACTTCAACGATGTTTTCATTATTTTCACTTGCAAGATTTTGTTGCACGTAATACTTCTGAAACGCTTTCAAGATCAAAAGGCACCCGCAGTGTACTAAGCAACGAGAACTTTTTCTGTATTCAAAGGAGATTGCGAAACAAAAGCGACGGTTCGTTATCTCTCGCCTTCAGCGCTATGGGACACCACCACGTCTACTTTTGAGCATTACAATTTAGTATTATATATATAGACAATATTTCAAGAATCCTTTTAGTAAGTTGCAATGTAATTCAAGGTGACATCCATTTGTGTGTTTGGTAAAAATGATCGATATAATGTATAATCGAAATTTTTATAATTTTTTTTTAACTTGAATTTGTAAGTCAGGACCAAAAGTGTGCGGCAGGTGGCAATCGGGTATAGGCTACCGTGTGTCGTGGATAGACACCCTGGTTTGTAACTTTCTTTCAATGATAGTTTTTAACCTCATTAGTGAGGAGTACAAAATCAACTAAAAAATAAAGTTTGTTTTCGTAAAGGACCAACTGACTAGTCAGAGTCTCCTTGTTGAGCTTTGAAGACTCTACTCGTCATGGGAACACAGCACGACGTTATCGTGATTTTCTTAAAGGTACTTTGCAATTCGGACAGCAAATGGTTGGGGAATACGGAAATTCGCTACCATCGTTAAAAGTGTGTGGGTGAACCCGTTGGTTTGAGATGTATGTTTGTACTGTAAAAACTAACAAATAACAGTGGTGTAACAATAACAAGACGGCGAAGTTACAAACCCGAAGAGATTTGCAAATAGATCTGCCTTCTCCTTAGCGGTGTGGGACGAGAACTATCGGGTTTGTGCAAAGTTGGCCCAACACGGCCAATATGGGTGGCTTCAAAAGGCGATCAGAAGAGCTTCTCTGATCGCCTTTTTGCAGGACTTGGCAGCAACATTATAAGCTTTCTTCTTGGCTAGAAGATCCACGGCTTTGCTTCTACTGACGACCGATCCTGACAGACATTCGGAGTCCGTTTCACCACCTCTTTGGACATCGGATCACAGTGTGGTGAAATCTGTGTCGTACTACTCGCCTCCTGACACCAACCCAAAGGACACCGGGCGGGTATGACGGTACAAGTCAGCAGGTTGAGATGAAATGCGACACTTCTTCGCTTCCAATCTTTGGCGGCAGGTCTGCTTTTCTTCTAAAGCTCCATGCATCGTTGTAAAATCGCTTGCTTATCGGTTTTTTATAGGATTCACTTTGGGAAAGCTCTCTTCGAATTAATAAACCCTCACCATTCCTTTATTGGACTACTAGGCGCAGACAGAGGTTCCATCCTTTCGTTGTCGAAACACGAAAAAGTCAAACGAAATGCTTTGACAGCTCTTTTTTGGTTCTAGTCGCCAAGGTATGGAATGAACTGCCTGCGTCTATTTTTTTTCCAATCAATTAAAATCCTGGAGCGTTCAAGTGTAGAGTTAATAGATTTCTCTTGAATAGGCGTATTCCAGCTTTGTCTTCATCGTCACTTTCTATCAGGTGAGTTGGAAGACAAATGTCTATGCCATTTCTAAATAAAAAAAACCTTTCATAGGTGCGAAGGCACATTTAGATGAGCTGTATAGTTTTTTATAGAACTCTAGCTTCAAAAACGCGCTGTTGAATAAGTTGCTGTCTCGACGCATAGAGTGGAAGATGATTTCTTCAAAATTGCCAAATTTTGGTGGGATGCGGGACGGGAATATAACGAGCGTGAAAACGCATTTATATAGAGTGAAAGGAAGTCAGTTACTTACATACGAAGAACTGCAATCTATTATTACTCAGATAGAGTGTATTCTCAGTCAGACACTTATCCTGCGGTGTTAACTCCCACGCATTTTTTGTCTACTCCGTTGCTGATTTATCAGATCAACGATTGAGTCTGTTGGAACCGTTGCTTTAAATTTAATGTTACAGTATTTATTTGCAATATTGTATAGGTGACCTACAAAGTTAAAATGCCGTGCCGCTTGCCTGGTCCTAAAATATTGGTGCCTTACATATCTTGTACGCATATCTATCTTATACGCGTTTACCCAAAACGTTCAGTTTTTGGGCATGTTCTGGGTTGGTTAACTATAGTAACTAAATGAAGGGAAGTGATAAAATGAAGGCAGTACATAAACAAAACGACATTAATAACACATTATACAAACCCTCGAAGTGTAAGCGTACACAAGCATAGTGCAATCTCGAGCGATACGGTGTGAAAGTATGAATATAGGATTCATATTATGTTCACATCGTGTCGCTCGAGATTGTGAACACCTCGGAATAAAAATAAATTTTATGGAAATCAAATTTCATCCTCGAGAAAGCATCGCAAGTTTATGTTATTCAGGGGCAAGAAGCCACCTAAAGTAGCCATATTACATATTTTTTAACCCCCGACGCAAAAAGAAGGGTGTTATAAGTTTATCGTTATTAGTCACTAACTACCTCATTTCTTCCATTCTTCCATCTTCTTATATTTTTGCAAGAGGCGAAAAACGATTCATTATATTTAATAACTTGTGGTTCATCTTCAGGATTGAGGCGTGAGCTGTACGGACTTTCATATAAACTAAATCAAAATAAAAAAAACCTTTGTTAACCCAGGTTTCGTCGAGGTGATAAATTGGCCGATTCTGTTCTCTATATGATTTTATTTTCCTCAAATATTTTCTTCGCCATAGGATGATATCATTCTATAAGTGCACTTTTTCGTTGCCTCTTTAAATATTTAATTCAATTTAATAAAATGTAAAGTTTGGTACACATCAGGTAATGTTTCATTGTCATTAACAGCTTGAAGTACTTACTTTGTTCAGTGTTGGCAATTCTCCTTTAAAAAAGTGCACGAATGCACTTTTTTCTTCGGGACATTTTACGAAAACCTCAATTTTTTCAGGCATTTTTACTAATTTTTTTGTCTGTTTTAGAGTAGATGGTTTACCTACTTATTAAGATTCTTAGATGTTTCTCTACAAAGATGCTAGTCCAATCCCCAATATACTGGCTATGTTCTCTGCTAGGTCAGACTTATACACAGGTAGAGATTGATTCATACTTTCTGTCTCTTGGATGTCCAAAGTGCATAAATATATATTTAGAAAACATTATTGAACATATTTTTCTCATTCACCGTAAATACAAAACCTCTCTTATGTTTCTTACTCGAAGATTTCAATTCACTTGAGGAACCCCCTTGATGTGCTGGGTGATTGGTTCATTATGGAATAATGTCGCCTACAAAACGACGTTATAAAACAAAGAACAAACCAGTGTAACAGTTACAAAACAACGATAACATAAATAATTTTATACCATTATTAACTGTTTTAAACAGCACACCGAACACCCAAACGACACACTTCCAGAACATTCCAGAACGGAATGGCAACACGACGGACGCCGCGCTTGACAACCTCTGCGTGCCTCGTACCATAAAACTCAGTGCGCTCGGCGATTAGCGACGACGTCATACAGATTGCGATAATTAAGCGACTGTCGCAATTCCGAGACGTAATCATAATATTTGTCAACTTTTTGCGAACAGACTTTACCCTACTATATTAAATCAAAACCAAACACATTTTTGGAACGAAGTTCCTTATGGCGCGTTGCGAAAGGGGGCTAAGCGAAAAATTAAAACCAAAAAGTTGTAACGACACTTTTTTAACCGACTTCAAAAAGGATATAAGGCTTATAAGGATTTAGTTTTGCAACGAAGTTCCTTATGGGGCGTTGCGGAGAGGTACCCTAACCGGCAAAAAACGTCCGTAACGTAAGATTGACAGGGACAGGGACAGGGGCAGGGACAGGGACAGGGACAGGGACAGGGGGAGGGACAGGGACAGGGACAGGGACAGGGACAGGGACAGGGACAGGGGCAGGGGCAGGAGCAGGGGCAGGGGCAGGGGCAGGGGCAGGGGCAGGGGCAGGGACAGGGACAGGGGGAGGGACAGGGACATTGACAGCGAAAGGGACAGAGAGAGAGAGAACTGAACTCGTGACCGTCACGCTAATAATACATATATAGATCCACTAGAGCTTTTTATTTATTAATGTTACCAACCTGTTAATGTTTTTATTATTGCAGTTTGCTATTATTATTATTTTTATAATAAGGAACTTCGTTCCTATCTGGTGTCCCACGACACCGCACAGTTTTTTTTTTTTACATAAGCCTTTTTATAAATACTAGAGATCGCGTGGTGGTCGAATTTCGACCATGGTTTATTTCATTGGCCAATATTACTTGACCTGTCATTGTATAGACTTTTGTACCATGTAAGGTCAAAATATATACTGGACACTCATAGCTGTATGTACCCGTTTTTGGATATTTTTGACTTTGTAGCAAATATTGTTCAAAAATTTTAGCATTCGTCACTTCTTCTCTGTATAAACTATAAGTGTGCGAAATTTCATACTCCTCCGTCCGCCCAATTTTCGTAAAAAGGGATCCAAAGTTTTCGCTTCACGTATTAATATATATAGATAAAGCGTATAATACTCTTTGTATAAAGCCTACGTTTTTAAAATGTATGATTGTTATGCGTAGTGTTAGGTTGTGTTAGGCAGTGTTTGTATACTCTTTGGTTATGGCATAAACTATATTGTCACGTCAAAACTGGCAAATTTGAGCTTTGTGTAGTATCTTACTACAATACTTAGTTTATTTTATTGGTGAAAATGAGTATTAAAAACAGTGTAACAGACTCCACACAGACTGAAGATGTAGGGGTAGGAAATACAACTAAGTATAGCGTTAGTGCTACAGTCGCAAAAAATACGAGGAGTCTTTTGAACCAGTGGACTGACGTATCGCTTATAAACTTTCTTGAACTGGAATCTACACTAGCTTCTTCGGGTACATATGTTTTATAGTTTTCACACAGTGTCCTTGGGATATGTGTATATTACATAGCATTAGATCAGCTTAATGTCATCTGAAATTTATTTCTCATACACAGCCAGGTCCCTCACTGGATCACCGAGAGGTTGACTAGTAGATAAAATCATGTGGTAACACGTCCGCCTCGGGTAATATGAAATGCATTGATTTAACAATGAATAAAAACATGTTTTCACATGGCCAAACGACCATGGTGTGATTCATACAGTTAATAACTAATCTATATATTAATACATGGAAAGAATACTTTCAATCCCTTTTTGAGACTGGAAAGAATAGCTTGATTTATGTTACAAAATCCTACTAATATTATAAACGCGGAAGTTTGTAAGTATGGATGGATGTTTGTTACTCTTTCACGCTAAAACTACTGAACTGATTGCGATGAAACTTGGTATGTAAGTAGATAGCTGGAGCCCTGGATTAATATATAGGCTACTTTTTATCCCAATATTCCTACGGGATTGGGACTTACGCGGGTGAAACCGCGGGGTGCTGCTAGTAGGTCAATAAAATAAAACATTTAAAATTAAAACCCCCTGAAAACTTCGACCACCAGGCGGTTTCTATGAATTTAGCGCTAGAGATCGCCGATTTCATTACTACTTTTAATACCGAGTGGTGCTATTATTCGTTGGCTTCTTTTTCTTTCTTAAGTGTATCATGTAGTAAATTTTCGACTTCAAAACCTGGTTATATTAACAGGTTTTGAAGTCGAAAATTAACACACAATGTATTTTTTTCATAAATAAATAAATTAATAATTTGAAAAAATATTTAAAAAAAGCTTTTATTGTAAATTGTCATGAGAACCAAACGTGTGTGCCAAATTTCAGCACTATAGCTTCAGTGGAAGTAGGTGAAATATTGATTGCAAGGACATACATACACGTGAAGTTAAATAAAAGCTTTTAATAATATTATCAATGTGATTACAACTCAGTTAGTCTCGTTCTGTAAATCACTTGGCTTGAAAGATACGATAAAAAATTCACAACATATACTATTTTTTTTTGTTTTTTTTTTAATTTCGCAGTTTCGAGGCTGTCGCGTCGGAGTTTTGGCACTCTATCAGCTTCAAAATCATTTTTTAAAGCCTGGAAACCTCACTCAGCATCGGACTTTCTCGAACAGGTACATTACGTTTCCTTTTATTCTGCGATGTATGCTTAATTAAATATATTCTACTCTATGTTACTACTTATATTACTATTCACTCTATTTCGCTACATACTCTATAGTGTAAACCTTTATATAATTTGAACTTATAAAATATATGGCAGTGTTAATCTAGGATTCGATCTTTTCATTTACCTAGTCTAAACACCTACCCGTACATGGCGACCCTGCCGACGGAATCTGCCTGTGCGTCGCGAGACTATCCCATATAAGGTCGTAGTTCATCTCGATAGTTCGAAGAATTTATGGCAATGGATCGGGTGCAATTATATTGTTAGTACGGGCTGAACGCGTGCCTTATAATAATCCTTGAAAATGTACCGTGTGATACCGTAATTGTACAAAACGCGGCTGTAGGCGACAACAAATCCATTAAAGAGGAAATTCACTTCCATATGACCACGACCAATATAATACTGGCAGCTATCCTGTTGTTCATTTTGCTTGGCCTACTATATTTCGTAAATAGATTTTCCCGAAAATGCGAGGTGATCTCTATTTCGGCGAAAGCTACATCCGGGACCCGAGGCGAATCCAAAAATGTATCAAGACGTATATAGTGTTAAACTAAATCGTATTGTGCGTTAAACCTACACTAATAAAAAAAAGTGCAGTAAAAATGAATATGTGCGGAAAGTGTTGTGAAACTGCGATTAAAATACGTATAGTCTCTATAATTTTAAATCCGAATAATCTATATTAATAATCTTTTATATTAAACCTTTTATAACAATCTATAATCTTAAATAATAAATCTTGTATCTACGACATCACAATTCACATTGGTAACAAAGTGCTCATACAAGAACTTATTTATATTGTGTGCCATGATTAACCAATCTGTAATCAAAAATTTTTTAATCTGACTTTTAACAGCTTAGATTGATCGAAAACGGATCGGACGGACTAAGAATTTGTAAGATTTTCGATTATTGATACTCATCACTTCGGTAATCACTACATATTATAAAACAAAGACCCCCGCCGCGTCTGTCTGACCGTTCGCGATAAACTGAAAAATTACTTAACGGATTTTCATGACGTTTTCACCAATAGACAGTGATTCATGAAGAAGGTTTAGGTGTATAATTTGTTAACGTTTTGTGTAAATTGCTTGAAATATGATGATGATAGTTGAAGATGTCTCTACTACCCGTGCGAAGCCGGGGCGGG
This sequence comes from Euplagia quadripunctaria, assembly GCA_963859945.1. Lineage (NCBI taxonomy): Eukaryota > Metazoa > Arthropoda > Insecta > Lepidoptera > Erebidae > Euplagia > Euplagia quadripunctaria. Next base: position 11,905,467 of record OY982572.1, read on the forward strand.
TTGCTAGTATGTATACTAATTTAGCTTTACTACCATCTTTGCAATGAATAGATATGATAGAACAAATGAATGATTTGTAGAAAAAAACAATGACATTAAACACTTCTACCATTAAATATTGAACCTACCTACGTATATCACAATGGGTAAAGTTATGTGGATCAGTAGATCATTATAATTGTGGCGGTAAGACATGGGTCTTTATGGAGGAGAGAGAGCTGGAGGGGCAGCACCGCAGCCTCTTCTACCGGCTGACACTGGTTCTGACCGGCCATGGCTGTATCGGAAAATACCCGTGTCGCATAGGCCGGAGCCAACGTCTGCGTGCCATCACTGCGGAGGCTATCGCGAGGATACTGCACATCACAGTCTAGTGGAAGTGCTCAGCGTGGACAAAGCCACACGTTGCTCTCTCAGTGCATTAGTCATCAAGTGCGGTAATCAGAATGAACAAAGTTCCCGTACTTTGAAATGGTTGTGAAGAATTTGATGAACGTTGATGCACTTAAATTGACTCCTCCATGTCGATATGTCACAAATCGGACTTCCTCGAATAATTTTCGTAAAGTCTTAATGTTCTTATCGGTAGTCACTTCTATCGGCCCTTACAAGACAAAATTGTCGCGATTGAATTCAATATACCACCGTTTTACGGTCCTTTGAGATAGACAAGTTTCCCTCAGTACATTACTCATTTCCTCAAAACATTTTTACTAAGTTAATGCACGCTTAAAGTTATACAAAATGATTACACGAATGACATAACGACAGAAATATCTTATTGGTCATACTTGTTTGTTACCTACGTTTTATAAAACATACGTTACTACATATACATTTTATTATTCTCGGTCAATGTTTTTCTAGAAACAAAAAAAAAGGTGTTTTATTTATTATTTTACAACGTACATTATACGCGTCATTCTCAAAGACGTTAAAATTGCTAATATAATTAAACATTTTTGCGAGATCTTGAACAAGTAATATTAAATTCCTTTTAACTACGAGAGAGTAAACTGAAAGTAATTCCATAATTTTTGATGTAAATATTTAGGAACATAAACTTTACCTATATGATAAATATTTTCATCAAGACAACTTCGCGCTTGTAATATTTCAGGCAAGTATTAAGGGCCCATTAAACACGTTCGCAATAATGTAAGGGATAAAAAGCGGAGCCGAGCGAAATTCCCGCAACCCAACATTTTGATGTATAACGTCCTTTTGACTGGGGTCACATTTCGTCACACCTCTACAGTTGGTATTTCCCGGCGGTAAAGACATATTACCGGACCTCTGTTTTATTTTTATGTTCGCTAAAAGCCACTGTGATTTCTCGGTAGTGAAGCGAAATATACACGAAGAACCTTTTACTTTAAAATACTGAGTGCAAATTCCTATCTTATTGAAATCGTGCCTTAAACTGAGTTAATTTTGTCATACTATAGTGTAATTTATAAATGCCACGTCTTTTTCTATACTAACAAATGTAAAAGCAACTTGATATTAATGAAAGATTATATGAATCAATGAATGAATATCTTCATTGACATTTGTTTGTGATACACTTATTTGAATCCCTGGCCCCTTGAGCTAGTAAAAAACTGTATTACATTAGCCAGAACTGTATTATAGAAACTATCACAGTTAACCTATACGATAGCCACTTACCAAATAACAACAACACGAGAACTATGAACAAAATATTAATTCGATAATCTAGAAAGGCCTTTTACTTGCGAAGAAGCATCGTAAAGAAACACACTCAACAAGAATCCGACATAAAATGTATGGTGATAGTGTTGAGAGAAGAAAGATCTATGTTAAATGTAACGCCAATCAATAATATTCATATCTCATATTAATAATATTATAAAGGAAAAAGTTTTGTTTGTTGTCGTTGTTGTAGTTTATATCGATACTACTGAACCGATTTTGATAATTCAAAGTTAGCCATTGATACCCCTGAAAACTATTTCAGGTTTATCAATGGCTATACATAATTTCAGTGGTAGGTAGGTAAAGTGTGACGCTGCACAGTTAGTTGTAAATATATTGAAAAATATATATTCCGAATGCTCAATTAAACTCCTATCTGAAGATTTTGGTACTGTTTTTCGTTACATAAGTAAGATTTTATTTATCCAGTAATGAAGTAAACGGGTCAACAACTATTTTTCCTAAAGAAACAAAAAAGTAGTACAACAAAAGTATAGTTAGTTTGGATCATAGTTTATGATAGATAATTTAAATTAAAGCTTTTCCTTGCAGAATAGCTGGTATTAAAAAATCACACACTTACACACACGAACACACATACACACACATCTGTATGCTACAAAGTATTTAAAATAGGAATAAATTAACTACATAATATACCAGCAAGCGTAAATTGAGTAGAACCGATTTTAATTGAATAAGACTTTGGCATTTAGCTTTATTAAATTAGATTTTTGCAAAGGAAGTGGTCTGTGAACTGCAAAATGGGAACAAGTTGGCCCCTTAGGACGCTTATAGCACTAGCAACGGGGTTTCGTTCGGAACAGTTAGTTTATCCTTTTAGTTGTGTGGAACTAAGTAAGCTGTTCAATAACTCTTACTCTAGTTGTTATTTTAAACAGGAGAAATATAATTCAGCAGTTCGTTTTTTGAAATTAATAATGAAGACTTACGAAGTTGGTAGGAGGTTGGTAGTAAGAGCTCAGTTTTATCTATAAATCATAGCACACAACGGAACACCTAGCGTACTGAATACAAAATTTGCCATTGCAACGAGTGTTGGCGAAATGAACTCACTATATCTCTAAGAGTAATCGGCTTACATCCTTAACATCGAGTAGTGATGTGAGGTTTAGTGTTTGAATATGACTGCAAATATAAATCAGAATTACAGTGAGAAACGTTTCTGCATATAGAGGGTAGTTTATTTTTGTATTACAATATTTTTTTAATCCCGCTCAGGGAAATGGTAAAGTGATTACATACGCATTACATTAATCTGTTAAAGCGTTAGAAGATACTTTACTTTCCGATAACTTACTGTCTAAGTGTCTACTAGTGTATAATATGACGACCTCTGTGGCGCGGCGGTAGTGCATTCGACTACCATGAATATGTGTCTATGTATGTTTATCTATTTATTATTGTTTTTGAACCCTAGTACAAGCTTTACTTAGTTTGAGTCTAGATAGCGATGTGTAATATCTTACTATCTTGTATAATACCTACAATTTACGACTAGTTATTATATATTTTAGTTCCCTGTGAACGTGACATCTCTCATGAACGAAGACAACAAATGGGGATGTTTTTACAACTTCCCGGAGGTATACGAAGATGTGTACTCCCCTGTGGTTCGTATTCGTGAACTCGAAGATATTCCCCCGATTGAAAGCGGTGTCCTGACCAGAGACTTAGTCACTGCTTGCCTGACTTACTTGAAACGCACGCCGATACTGGGAGACTATGCTTACATAAAATTGGATCTTTCTTCAAAGGTAATGAAGACGTGCTGACTCGCTTATTTTGAATCTTTTTTCGTCATCTGATGTTATGTGCATTTGTTTTGAGTTAGCTTTCAATATCATTCGTATCAAGCTCCAATAGCTGCGTTAGTTTAAATACTGCGAGACTTGCGATCTAGTGGTTGCGGGTTCTAAGCCCACACAAATCACTTTTAATTTAATAGTTAATCACTTTTAATTTAAAAGTTGATATGTGTATAATTTGAATTAATTAATAGTCTAAAGGGGAGCGGGAAATTATAGAAATGATTCTATTTTTTGCTTTTGTATAGAAGGAGCGAGGATATTATAAATCACAAAAATAGTGTACTGAAAGTTTTTTCATAACTAAATGTACAGTAATTTAGTTTTATTATTTACCCGCGTTTAACGGTGGTAACATCATTTATGACACGTCCAGATTAGGAAAAAGAGAGGGTTCATACATCCCACGTACAGTAACGGTTAAACGTTAATTTGATTTTATTTATTTACGAAGATTAGCTTTCTAGTTTCACTTAAATACCTTATAAATATTTTATTTTCCAGCAACTTAGCAACATAGATGTCCTGAAGCACTACAAGTACTTGGTCTATCTGGATCTGTCTTCGAACTTTTTGAAGGAATTAACTGTTCTATCCTTTCTACCATATCTGCAGCATCTCACGGTTTCATTTAATAGATTAAGCACGATTCTGGAATATGATACCCGTAAGTAATTTTTAAAATACCTAAAATACATGGTTAGGCATATTATATTTCTCCATCATAAGTCAGTTAGACAGTTTAAAGTATTCTATTATGTATTCGTCAAACTCACTTTAGCCAGCTAATTATATTAAGTAAATATATTTCATGCGTTGTTAATCAATATTTGAATATGTCAAGATGGTTCTGATTGTACTGCTTATTGAAATTTCAAATTAAATGTAAACGCACAGAATTGTCATGACGTAAAGTTAATTTCAGTTCACAATCATTTCCAAGCCTGCGTCGTAAAATTATTTCCTCATGACGTTTTTTTCGATATATTTTCATGAAGGTTTTCAGCAAATTAATGGTTTTTTAGGGACGCTTATAATTTTGCTGATATCATTAAACATGTGTTACAATTGATATATTGTGATAATAAGCTTATTTTTTATTGATTAAGCTTACATTTGGAGATAATAAGTCGTAGTTTGTTCGCAGATAAGAAAAACATTATAGTTATACTGATCCATAGGAAAACTTTTTCGAAACCTTATTCGTATTCTGAAATATTTTCTGATAAATCTAGTAAAGAATCGGATCGCGAATGGATCGCACTATCCATCATGGGGCCTCTTAATACATTAAGATCCGTAATAACCAAATTTTTGTATACATATCAACTATTTATACGAATGCGTTATGCATTGCATTGCATTTCATGCATTAAATTTATCTTTTGTTCTTTGGCAGCACAATGGTTCTTAACTGAAGTTCATTACAAGTTCAATTCGGTCAGGAAAATCAATGACTTGAGCGTATTTTGGTCGATCACTATCCTTGATTTGTCTCATAATAATATCAAGTGCATAAGTGGACTGCAGCAGTTGAGGTACATTTACACCTATAAATCCTTGCGATAGTCAAACGGTAAGATATCAAAATAATAAACATTTGAATCAATGAAAAAAAAAGGCTTGTCTCTGTGCATAGAGCTGTAAATTATAAAAGCAATATTCGACTTGGGACGGTTCTTCAAGCAGTTGCTACCAAGGGGATTATACTATAGTCCTTTGAGATGCAACTTTAATAAGTTTTAATCCTTTTTTCCCCCTTCTACTGTCATAATGCAGTCAGTAGGTACTTTTTATACGTCTGGCATGATCTTCTATTTTATAGGTATCTCCGTCGTTTAGACTTGTCGTTCAACCACATTCAGCGTCTTGAGAATTTAAACAACTTACGTTTACTTTGGCTGGATATATCGTACAACAACATATCCATCTGCGAATATGGCGAAAATACCGGCTTGTGGACCCTTTTACACCTCGAATACCTGAATCTGAATGAAAACAATTTGGTTTCATTGAAAATGTTCTCTGGTTGTAACCGGTAAGTAATCAGTCTCAGTAATGACATAGCCCGTGTACCTGCCACAATGCCCAATCGAGCCTGATTCGAAACGTTTCACTAATGAACGAAACAAAAGCTATTGTACATTACGATTCAACTCATTGAGAACTGTAGAAAATTCACAGACAGAATATTCGTGGTTTCTACATATAACCACATAAGGTAGGTAGGTACTCAAACACAATTGTAGTCTTGCAGGAAATCTGTTGTAGTATTTGTTTTTGTACGCTTTTTATGTTATTTTAAACTTTACGTATTACGGTTTGATTTGTTTAAACTAAAGCTGACTTGAGTTCTATGGTTGTTACAGTCTTAAATCTGAACTTAAAGTAAAAAGTTATAAAGAATTCAAATGGTAGAATTAAATTTTGCTTTTTGGCTATGAGTTTATATTCATATTAGTTGTAGGCATCTATTTGGATTTTTACAGTATAATAAATACTGACTTTGGAAAACCTAGTAAATAAATTTGTCATGATGAAACTGAACGCCTTACTACCGAGTTTACTACACACCAAACCCTACACAAATATAGAAATGCCCAAAATAACAACTAAAGTCAAATTATTAATTTGTGATCTTGCTCGATATAACGAACAGTCTTTTCGAGTCAATTCTGTAGTTGACGAAAATTGTTCTTTGACAGACTTCGGGAGCTGTATCTCCGAAACAACCGCTTGAGTGTCATTCTAGAGCTAGCAGTATACATGAAACAACTCCGTCGGCTGGTGGTTCTCGACCTCCGTGCAAACCCTATGTGCAACACATCCTTGTATAAAGATGTCGTCATTAACACATTCCCTTTACTACTTAATTTAGATGCTGAAGAATTGGATCCTGTTGAACAGGTGAAAGAATTTTTTTTTCTTTTCGTGTCTAGGGAGTCAATGTTGAATAGGATGTTCTGTGGGTAGAGCACGAGCGTTTTCCGTATGGCAGTTATTGACAAGACGTTATAGTGTATGACGTATATTTTCACCTCTGCCCTACCGTATACCGTCTATATTTAAATGATTTGCTTCAAAAGTTATCAAAACCTATTATGTAGTATGCTTTGGAGGGGAGATACTTGATATTTGTAGCAACGCCTATAAATATATGACTGGCCTGTTGGTCTACTGGTTAGTGATCCTGACTGCTGAGCCAGAGGTCGTAGGTTCGATTCCCACCCAGGACAAATAATTGTGTAACGAGCATGATCGTTTGTTCTGTGTCTGGATGTAATTTATTTATAAAATGTATGTATTTAGAAATATATGAGTATGTTTAACAGCAGTCTGATTACAATAGTAGGTACCTGTACTATTATGTATTCTGTGTCATAGTACAGGTACTGGTAACATTTTAAAAGATGAGACAAGAGGAGGCAGGATATGTCCAAAGTGTTTAACGTGAGCGATATCGTAGTTCATTCATTTATCGGAATTGATATTCAGCCATTAATTCTCCGTTGGTTATTTTTAATTGTCCAGTGCTGAACTGAACTTTTAGGATTGTCTCAGAAACTTTCACAATGAGAGGTTTTCATTCTGGGATGTTTTTGGTTTTTAGCCAAGAAACTTGCAGAATCAAAACCGCTAATTAGTTTTGAATGTTAGTGTTTATTGCAGTGATGGCACTGCAATGAGAACTAACTAGATATTTACGTCTGAGTCTCGTTTGGTTTTGTTCACATTTGGCAGCGAAAACCTTGCTTTAGTCTGCTACTAGCAGCACTTGTTTTATGAAGGTAACACTTAAATTAAAATCTTATTGTAGCGTACTTTGAAAATGGATATGTATCCTGACGTAACCGCTCATGCCACTCGACGATTACTTCGCCTGCTTTACATACAACAACTTTCAAGGAGTCTCGTTTCGCCTTTTGTACCACCAGCCGACACCACTGACGTTCCTTTGGTGGTTATCGTAGGCCGTGAAGCGATTGGCAAAGGTATCTTAGCTTTATAATAATTACAATCTACCATTGTATCATAAAATAAAAGCAAGTAATATTTATTAGGAAACTTCTTTACCGTGCGTTTACTTTGTTCAAATTGGGTACCGCTTGAACGGAATTCGTATTAAAAAATATTGAAAAAAAATTGAATGGCACAAACTAATGAATCACTGATTTATCAATAGAAATGTCATAGTAATAATAAAGTATTCCAATTTTAAAAGTAAGTAATAAAAATCGGCAATGAAGAGATTTGGGAATAAAAAGATCTAGTTATTATTTTATTTTTGTCAATTCCCATTTGGGACTGGGTTGATACAATTCTGAATTCGGAAAAGGACTCATAATATCTATGGTAGAGTTGTACATTTGGGTGATATTAAATAATATTCCCTTTCAATTAACATTGGTGATGAAAAGATAAAACGGCGAACGTGTAATGAAAGTCAGGCAATTGATTCATTCTATGAGATTAAATCAACCACCCTGATTTAATTAAACTTTACTAATTCAAAAATATATTATGTATATGCTGGCATCCCAACTATTACTGTAAACGAGCAATTCTTGTATGTATGTATTTATATTTTGGTTATCTCGGAAACGGCTCTAATGATTTTTATGAAATTTGGTATACAGATACAATTTTGCATTTTAAGTTCAATTGCATAGTTGTATTTCCTGTAAAAAGTCAATTTTATATTAACGATTTTACAAAAAGCTACCGAATGCCAATGTGAGTTTGTTTGTTTATTACGCTTTCACTTAACTACTTAACCAATCATCATGAAATACGTTGTGAGGGGTACAGAAAAGCGCAGGTAATAGTTAGTTGTTTAACACATACATACATACACCCACCCCTCTTTTGCCAACTATAATTTGGTTGCACTCACGTAATAGAGCAATCCTTTTACCGCCAACCGGGCATTTTTGGAATTAATTCGGAAAATTGGGAGTATATTGAAAAGGAAAGGTGGGCAATAAGGGAAAGCAAAAGAAACGAAAGGAATATTGCTTATAAGCAGATGGATTGGGGCATTAGCGATAGCTCGAGAAGTCAGGATTGCATTCAGGATTGTTATTGCCGCGGAGACCGCGCATTCCAACGTACTTTATTGGCTCTGATTACTAAAATTAGTAAATATCGTACACTATTAGAAGTTTTAAAAAGAAAGATAGTCTCGGGAAGATAAAACAGAACTTATAGCCTTGTCTGCCTTGTATTGTACAAGAAGTAACAATTTTAATCGTGGGAGAGCCATGCTTCGGCACTTCTGGGCCGGCTCGACCGGATTCAACCACAGCCACACAGTAGTCATTTACCATCAGGTGACCCGTCTGCTCGTTTACCCCCTATATCATAAAAAAGAAATGTCAGTTTATTCTCATTTACAAGAAGGGATACTAACTACATATTTTGCATAAGTGGGTACTTAAACATCTAACATGTCATTTGTGGCTTGGCAACAAAAGGTCACTTCACAGGATTTCTTTTGTGTTAGACTGGTTTTTTATTTTTTTATTTAATTTACGAAAGTTCTCTTACGTGACAAAGTGAAAATGAATTTTTTGCACAACATAGTACACTGGAAAAAAACCTCTTAAATACTGAGATATCTATTTTATTGCATCTTCTACTGTAACTCATATTAACACAGATTTAAATTCTGCCTTTAGAATAATAGTAATAATGTAATATATATTTTTTTTATTTAATAGTCAAAGAAAATATTATGGGACCTGAAGTAGTAAAAGCTTTTTATTTATTGACCACTACCTGTTGCCCGTGACTTCGTTCGCGTGGAACTTCAAATTTATCCCACGCGAACCGATTTTTTGCTCAATTTTCTTAATTTTTCGTACCGTTAGAATCTTCTACAAAATATTAGACAATATAAAAAAAGAATGAAATCGGTTAATGCCGCGTTCCAATAAACAAGAAACGATTCGTTTTGCTTACGGACGGTAAAATTTTCATTGAAAATTCAACGAAATTTGGACGGTAAAATTTCGTTGAATTTTCAATGAAAATTTTACCGTCCGTAAGCAAAACGTATCGTTTCTTGTTTATTGGAACGCGGCATAAGTCGTTCTCAAGTTGCTATTAGCGTGTCGAAGGGAAATAGGGATTCATTTATATATATAGATTACGAAACAGCTACCATATCGATAAGTTTATATTTCAAATATATTAATACATGTACGTCATTCTACAGGAACGCTAGCTCGCCTGCTGACATCTCAGTACAGTTCACATACTCAACTAGCTCGGCAGCACACTACATCCACTTACCATTTCTCTGAACACTTCATTGAAGTAACGAGACCCAAGTTCGACGACATGTTACTCGCTGGGGATTTCCTCACCTACTCTGAAATGGACGGTGAATCTTACGGACTAAGTATGTTTGAATAATATCTAACTGTACATATCACATTAACGAATACAAATCTTTGATAGTTTCTTACACTAAACCATTTCAGTGAGCCTGTGGTGGTAACCATAGGTGTGACAATATAATAAGTAGGTATAGCTGTTAGGGGACAATTATTTTGTCATTAAGTTTCTGGTTTGGCATAATATTATCTATACATCTATAGGTACTCTATGCAAATAAATAAAATTGGTGTTATTGTTTGTAATATCCTAATAAGATTTTTACTAAATGCAATTTAATGTTTAAACTGTATTTTCACCAAAAAATCAACTTAAAAACTTTTGTCTCTCTGTATGATTGTTCCGGCTAATCTCCGGAACGGGTGGACCGATTTTAACAGGACTTTCACTGGCAGATAGTTGATGTTATAAGGAGTAACTTAGGCTTAAAAATAATTAGGATTCTGCACAAAAACATAAATATCTACACGCAAGCCAAGCCGCGGCGGGCTCAGCTAGTCTATAATATGAGACTACGGTGCAACATACTGCATTACAATATATTGCATCGAATAAGCTTTTGCACAGAATTATGAGTACATATATGAGTAATCTACAACAGCTGCAAGTTTGTAAATAAGTCGATAATCGGTAAAAGTAATAAAAAGATCCATCCCTTTTATCGCACGATCCCATACTAAAAATATTTACTGACTCTTGTAAGCCGTAAACTACGAGGCTTGATATTAAGAAAATCTAAAACTCAAAGGTCAAAGGGTCAAAGTAAACCACAAAATAGGCAACGTCACATACATAAATACATCATACTTTGTAGGCCGCAACGAAGCTTTCGTAACCGATGGAAGAGTGAGGATTGTGACTATGGATTTAGTCGGAGCTTTGATGCTGAAATTACGTGGTTACAGGCCATATTTGATTCTGGCAACGATAGAAGATAATCATGAGCTTGTGAAGAGACAATTTGCACGGAAAACGTATGAATTTATCAAGTTTTGTTCATTTGTAGATATTAATTACACCTATTCTCTTTGTTAATTTGTAAAAAGAAAGTGTAGTAAAGTAGGCGGTGATGTAAAAGTGCTATTGAAATTAATTTCATCATTACGTTGTCATTCTATAAATTTTCCATCGATATAAGTGCGGAGAATATACAAAATTACGGTTTCTCTTATACCGCAAAGGTTACACAACGTTGATATCTGACATTTAAGTATTTATCGGTGTTTATTAACAGTCACAAGTGGCTCCACTAGTGCTCTCTACATGAACCTCTGGTGACCCTAGTCATTTGTAACTATTATCTTATCTGTGCCCTAGTCAACAAAAGAACTACAACACAATTTTATTAGTGCTGTTTTAAGACGGATGTGGCTGATAACATATGATCCTCATTTATTATCTCTATTAATATCTATTAATATATCTGCGTATTCGCTGAAAAATGGTCCAAAACTTTTTGCATTTTCTTTTATATTTTATTAAAAAACGCGCTGTTACAAAAAAATAGATAAATTATCATTTTTTATTTGATTAAACTATGTATAACCATTCGTAGACATTATGATATTTAACATGCGATATTTATTTTTAAAATATTTTTTTTTTTAAATTACTTTTTTTTTTAGGGATTTGATCAAATCAAAACTAAATGGTCAAAACAATTAAACCAATAATAGGTATTTTTTAATTGTCAGGAGTAGGAGTCAGTCAGACTAAGTCAGTCGTGAAGCTATTACTTAAGAAGTAAGTACTTAAGAACGTAACTGTGCCAGTTTCTAAAATTAAACTTTAAAACGCCCTGTTAAAAAAATCGATTGAAACTTCCTCTTAAATCAAATCGATTGTTACTTCCTCTTTAATCAAGTCGATTGTTATTTTTAATCTAATCGGCAAAACGTTTGGTTATCACTATCCGGTATCAGGTCTATCTATCCGTCCGGACACCGGATAGTAAGCAAGTATCCAGCCGGAGACCGGATAGTAAATTTAATGATGAATTAATCGGCAAATTTTTTTTACAACAATATTACCGTATAGGTACTGGCAAATTATGTTATACGAAAACCAGTTTCTATTAAATAATTATTGTCACTTTATTGAATATTGTATTATGTTTAATAGTTCAAAAGTTCCAAATTAATATTTTTAAAGTTATGTTATTATAATGTGGATAAAGTAAGTTAAGTGTTACTCTACAATAGTGAGCGAACCTTAGAGAAATTGTATGTAGAGAGAACAAGTGTGTGTTGACTGAAACTGAACTGAACTGAAACTGCAAATATCCTAAAACAAAGCACACTGTTACGGTAAATCATAAAACTAAACAATCAAGTCTTAAAGTAACTTAATAAACAAAAAATAAAGAGTTAACTGTTCGTTGCAATAAATTTTAAAACATGTAAAATTTAAATAAATGTTAACTAATTAATATTATAAAAGCGAATGGCAGTTTGTGTGTAAAGCTTTCACGCCTTATGTACACGTTGTCGGGGATACCTTTCCCCCAGAAAAAAAAATGAAAAGCATAGTAGCATAACTTTTTTTAGCTTTAACAAGAGCGAAGCCTCGGGCAAGATTGTGAATAAATATTTTTTCTGCGAAGCGGAAATAAACGGTTTCGGTTTTCTTCATGGACAAATCAGCTAAGAAAATAGTCTTCTCCTGTATACACTGTTGCAGGGTGCATTTTTCATGAAAACTCTGACAAACTTCGTGAATTTTCTATTATGTCATATCATTAACTGACCACCAAATCTAGGGGTCAAGATCACTGTAATTCTGACTTCATGTAAGAAATTAACTTCACATAATATTAGGTTATTTTCTTGATCGTGAGCTTAATTACTTGTTGTTTTTATTTGCTACCTCATTAAAGCAATTGTAGATCCTGTCGTAAACTTCGCGAAATAAATCCGACTCTACCTCTTCATCTCTACTCTTTTAGCCGGTGTGAAAGATTAACTTCTACTAATGGACTCGTTACAAGATATTTTTATAAATTGTAACAGAATCGTCCATCGAGCTCTTTCAGCTTCAACAACCCTCACATAGTTTTTCTAAATAATTCGATTAATTACATTGACTTAAAGAATTGATAAAAGTTGAAGAGGAAAGACTTTCTAATTCAGCTTAATCAGAAATGATTTGCTCAGTTTCATGTTTTTTTTACGGTAGTAACGTAACATTACTTTCGACACCCAGGATAGGCAATTGACAATGGTTGGCCAGATATCCGGCAGCCGGACATCCGGCATCTGGCCAAACAGCTATCCGTTTCATCTCTAATTAAAATCCATTAAAAAATAGAAGAGACATTTTGTGAAGTGACTTCATTACACAATATTCATAATATATTATTTAAAACATGTATTAAATCACACAAAAACATATTCTCACTGCTAAACGCCCGGATTGATTTTGATGAATGATGATTACTTCAAGTTTATTTCCTTGGTAATCCTGATGATAAAATCACTTTGAGTGGGTCACGATTGGACCCGGTAAGTAACCGGGTATTAAACTTATATTTTATATGTTTTCACCAAAGTATTACTGTAATTTTTTTAAGATTTTAGTATATTTATTACCAATCGAAATTACCATCGGGCAGGACAGCCTCTATCGGGTATTTTAGTACAAACACATTCTTAACTGGGTCTGACTGGGAATCCAAAGAATTCCGAGTCTTCTGTGTTGCGACGCCGATTTGTGGAGAAATTTGCCGTGCTAGCTTAATGTTTTATGACGTCATTAAATAGGTACTTGTAATATATATTACTCGCTTCAGGTATCGTGAGACATACCGTCGACAGAACATTTGTGCGGAGGCCCCAACGGAACACTCTACGCTGCAAGTTTTAGTTTCCGGTCGGATCATCATCACAGGAATTCTAAATGAAATTATTTTGGTAAAATTCAATATTATATCTTGTATTCCCATTCTGTTTCGGGTGCAAGTCATTATCAAAACTTCACGATTCTGATATGATACTAAGATCCGGTTTATTATTCACCATTAACCTTAATTTCACTCATTCCACTCGAAATTTTTGAAGACTCAACAAAGGAAATAACAAGTTGCACTAAGTATCGTTGTTAACCTTTTGTTAACTATACAATACTTACCTACGAAAGTATTGTATAGTTTACAAAAAGTTTCTCCAGGCAGAGAGTTCTTAATGCTATTGTTTCAATGTTCGTATAGTCTTTCGCTATACAGGACTTTTTCCTAATGCGGAAGTTGTCTTCTATAAAATAGAATAATAGAAACTCAATCACACTCGTACATAATTATTGACATCCTTAACTTCAATAACCGATTACAAACGTAACGGTTACGGATACTTAATCGTGTTTTACATAATCATGTTTATAGTCAAATATATTATATGTAATATCAAAGTACCTTTATATAAAAAAATATTTGGTAAAAAAAGGCTTTAAGACCTGTCCAATAAAACGGAATCATTAAAATCGGTTTACAATTTACGAAGATATCGCGACATTGACACAAAAAATTCAGTTCAATTGAGGACCCCTCCTTCTTTTAAGTCGGTTAATATCTGGCATTAATTCCTTTCTCTTCAAGTCTTAAGCATAGGTGAGAGACTGCGTTTTCTTTTAAATAATTTATTACTTGTTTTTACGCCAGATAGTTTCCATGATCGTAAATCAAATGCGTATGCAATTATAAAATATTATTAATTTTTTTTTTTTAAAGGCTATAACTGACGACAAATTCCAAAGTGATTTTACTATGGAATCAGAATGTTCCCTGATGTTGGACAGTGAAATACGAAAACAAATACGAGACTACGCTAAAAATGCCGATATATATATGTTAAATGGAGTACGTTTTTTCTTTTTTCTTATTTTACATTTATTTTATATAATAATATACCAGGCCAGGGTTTGAGGACTATTTAATTATTATTTTTTGGTACCTACATGTATATAACAATAACACAGATATACAATACAAATGCTTCTAATTTTCAAGTGACTATCCCCGTGTTTCATAATTTGCTAGCTGCGCCCCGCGGTTTCACCCGCGTAAGTCCGCCGTTAAGTTTTCTTAAATTAGATTTTTAGTTTTTTTGAATAGCGACTAAGCCAAGGTTTTACGAGTATGTAAACTTATTATCATTATATTAATAGGTGAAGAGAATTCTT
The DNA here is from genome assembly GCA_963859945.1 of Euplagia quadripunctaria. Lineage (NCBI taxonomy): Eukaryota > Metazoa > Arthropoda > Insecta > Lepidoptera > Erebidae > Euplagia > Euplagia quadripunctaria. The sequence continues at coordinate 11,920,586 of OY982572.1, forward strand.
TGTACCCCTTTTTAAGAAAATTTCGAGAACGTAGTAACGTGAATTTTGGAATATTTACAGTTTATATTTAGAAGAAGTGCAGAAAGCTAAAATTTTTAAACAATATGTCTTACAACTTTAAACATTATTTGAAAACGGCTCAATGAAATTTGACGCGTCCAGTATATCTGATTACCTGTCATGGTCAATGTGAAAAACATGGTTGAAATTGTGATTGTAATATTGTGATAGTGTTATGGATGTTAAATTTAATATTAAAATAAGTCTTAAATTCACAGATTTATTTTTAAGTTAAGACAAGACATAAATAATCATAGTTTTAACTTCAGACATTGATAATTTTGTATGAAGTAGGTACCTACCGGTCGACATGTATTTGAATTTGCTAACGATTTCTCATTTCACAATCAAAAACTGATATTATAGTTTGATTTACATATACATCATAAAAACATAATAACGGTAACAATAAAGACAGATAAATAAGCTAAACCTTCAGCAACAAATTAGATTTTGTTATTTATGGTGACGATGGATGAACTTGACTACTGACAACTGACAATTAGTGTAAGTTTGTTACTAATTTTTTCATGTAAAATTAGAAATCACAGATTTTCTTATTTTACAACGTATACAATGCAACGTTGGTCGGTGGTCTACGCGAACAAAGTCGCGGTTGCAGCTAGTTAAATATAAAGTAATGCTACTCAATTTGTTAGTAGTTCTTCTATTTTACTAACCAAATATATTTCGTAGAGTGATTTGTCTTTGCAAGAAATAAATAAACGGGCTCAAGACAAGAACAGTAACGAAGAACCGAGTTTATACTCCTTGTTTAAAGAGTCGCAAGCCACAGAGGAGTACAACAGCTTTATTGCTTATGGACAAGACCAATCTAAAAAGTAAGTTTTTTAGACAAAGTAAAGTTTTTTTGATAAAAACCAAGAGACTTCTAATATTTCCTATAAACACTCACAAAATCAACAGCATAACTCTCCATGGAGTTCTAAGGCCTCCTAATCAAAAACAGTAAGTCCACACTATTATACTACTGATGATTAACTGTGGTTTTTCTCTCAGACTTTCCCTGTCATAGACAGGCAGCGGAAATCTGTGTGCTCTCTTTTCAACTAACGAAGATTTACTTTAAAGAATTCCCATATTCGTTGATTTGGAACCACCAAAAAAACCATACACCCAGCGGCTATCTACGCCACGCCCAGAGCAAGGAGCTCTTTCAACCCTACTCAATACCCGAACTCGGTACCTACTAAGCTAGCAGGGCTGATTGACTTAGATTGACGCACTTCGCTAAGTATTAGCTCGGTATTTTTTTTGTACCATCATATCTGCTCCACTTTTCCCGCAAATAAAGTGATTTGATTTGATTCTGTGAGGTGGTATCCGAGGGGTTTGCCACATGTTAAAAAAAGGGGGCATTCAAACATACATTCGCAGAATTATAATATTACTGTAGACAAGTAGTAATATGGTTGACAATTTTTTAATATACTATGTAGATTTATATTTTTCTATAAATTGTTACAGAGCTAATGAAAAAGTTAGATCTTCCAATTTGTCTCAATATAAAAGTATTGATTTCAGTAGATACACCTCTTCAACTTGGAAAGGCAAGTATAATGTTTAAAATACATTTTGATAATATCTATATATTAATACGTGAAGCGAAAACTTTGGATCCCTTTTTACGAAAATTGGGCGGACGGAGGAGTATGAAATTTCGCACACTTATAGTTTATACAGAGAAGAAGTGACGAATGCTAAAATTTTTGAACAATATTTGCTACAAAGTTTAAAAAAATGCAAAAACGGGTACATACAGCTATGAGTGTCCAGTATATATTTTGACCTGTCATGGTAGAAAAGTCTATACAATGACAGGTCAAGTAATATTGCCCAATGAAATAAACCATGGTCGAAATTCGACCACCACGCGATCTCTAGTAGTAGACGTAGTCTAGTAGTAGAGTAGACGAATAATAATTTTACACAATAATTTTTTTTCCTTCTATAAAAGTTTGTTTTCTATGTCATAGCGCTTTAAGACATTTTGACTCAATAAAAAATAAAAGTTCATTACATTCATACCATTACATACTGGTATTACCTATATGTAGGTATAGGGTAAACCAGAAATTCCTTGTTATGTCACTGAAGATATATTATAAACTAAGATGAAAAGTATTATGTCGTGTTATTATCCATTCCTTCTTATTATGATCATATTAGAGGCATTGGATGGGTTTTCCAGCTATCAGGCAGGGAGGTTGTATGTGTTGTTGTTGAGGAAGGTCGAGTCGGTCTAAGCTCTTCATCATCTTTCTTCTTCTCTTCGAAGCTTCTGTTTGCGAATTATTTTGGCCTACTCCATCTGACAAAATAGAATTCTTTATTCTTACTCATCCATCGTCAGAATCCAATTCGTACTGGTTTTCTCCAATGCCTTTATTTGTTGCTAAAACGATTTTTCAGTTCCAGAATACTGCGATTGGCCTGTAGTTGTTTACACTAAATGGCGGTCAATCTTAGGTGTCTTCTTAGGTGAAATCAGTAAAAGGGGAAGCAGCTGCTTCTCCCATAACAAAAAAGAACCGAGGTTTAACAACTATCGCTTCCTAGGATGCAAGTATGAAGGAGGTGTTTGGGTACTCTACTGTCATGGTTAAAGACAGAGCATAAAAAATATGGTTTAATACTCTTAGCGCACTGATATGACGATATCGACCGCCTTAAGCACGAGAAGAAAGGGATGTGCCACAAACAGTGTCGTAGCCTACATACTATTTAGTGATGACATTGTTCTCCAACATCTACAATAAACATTAGTATCTTAGCATAACACTCAATAAATGCAGGCGACGTGACGGTCGGAACAAAAAAAATCTAATACGTGGGTCACACTGACAGTTTTTAGAATAGGCCAGTAAGAAAAGCAGCCGATGAAAAATTTATTTAAATTTCGAATAATTCGAATTAGGAACTATAAGGGAAGTTACAATAAAAATACAATAAACTACAAACGTGAGTAAAACCGTATAATTTTTAATAAACTCTTTGAGAATTTGTAAACATCTGTTTAATGATTTCATTGTCATTTGCTTTTACAAATTGTCGGCAATTTAAAAAGTGAAAAGGAAGAAGTCAACGGAAAAAGATGACTGCCTCATTCTTTGGCAACAATCATTCTAGAAGATAAAAGGACTGTTACTGCAGATTGGTATGTCAGTCATTGTCTACCAGTTGTCTCGGAGAATGTCAGACAGCAGCGCCCAAGAAGCAGGATCCTCCTCCACCACGACAACACTCTAGCTCACTCCGCCAGAGGAATTACCGAAGGTGTTGAGCTAGTGCGTCATCCTCCTTAGTCCTGACCTGGGACCTTGTGATTTTTATTTATTTCCAAAAATAAAAGATAAACTTAGAGGATTTCGTTTTATGAACCCTGAAGATGCCGTGGCTGCGTTTGAATAAGGCATGGAAAAGATCCCTCAAGGGCTGGGCTCACTGCTTTAGTTAATGGTTCCATCGGATACGACGATCCTTAGAAAGGAACTTAGACTACCTCGAAAAACAATAAAAATATTAACAGGCTTCTATATCCTTCCGTTTATTATTTTCTTAAAACTTTCAGTGTGACTCCCGGTAAGTACACTGAATCGGCATCTGAGTTTCTTTACATTTTATTGTCCAATCCACCTTTCATAAACGATATTTTTACATTGTGCCTCTAATAGTGCATACTCGCCCTTACTACCAGTGGCGGCCTTAGGGGGTGGCAAGCATGGCAACCGCCCGGGGCCTCGCTCTTGCAGGGGACTCGCGCCCTCGCACAACCACCTACGGAGAAAAATATCTTTGCTGGCTCAAGTCAAAACTGCTATCTGAAACTACGTGGGAATTCTGGGTAGAGTCGATAGGCCGTTAAATATCAACTAAGCGATATATGTGATGTTTTGAAAGATTTAGCGGAAAATAAAACAGATCGTCAATTGGTTAGTCAATACCGTTCCATAGAAAAGTGAAGGAAATTGACATAAAAGTTTTGTCAATTTCCAATGTACAATTTTTTTTAAATGCATTTTTCATTTATCATTAGCATTAAATATAGGTTCAATTCACATAAATTCCTCAAAGGACAATAGGGCCTCGCAAAGATCTATCCTCCGGGGCCTCGCAAAGATCTATCGCCCGGGGCCTCGCAATGCCTAAGGGCCGCCCCTGCTTACTACCTGCTGACGCTCAGTCTTGATCTATCAGGTATGTGTAGGTAAATATAGATATATTTTAAAGTCAAACACACGTTGTCAAGTGCACGAGGAATTTTTCCATATATTACTTCGCTAACGTGCAAACAAGGTGCACTCCATGCTCAATTTTACTGTGATTGTTTTAGGATATTCATCTGGTAAAGTAGATAGCACTAAATCAGCCAAATCGGTAACTTTTAATTCCCAAGATACCGCGAATACCGGCAACACCGGGCCTACTATAAACCCAACTGGAATGCTCATTGATGAACCAAAAGAACCTCCTCCCGCGGTTGGTAAGTATCAACATATATCTACCTTAATAAAAATTCATAATCAATTATATCTGAAATTAGAGACACTTGTCAAAGGGAAGCGACCTAAAGATATATGCTATAAAAGAGAAGACAGGAATACATACCTAACCGCAGAATAACCTAAATAAAGTCAAAAACGTAATGTTCTGTTTTATTTCTCCGACATGTACCTTCAGCTCTTCGAAGATGAGCTATACGATTAAGTGATTCCAGCACCATCTATGATCTTTATAGACTAACTTTTAAATTTTCGCGTTTCATGATTTATAATTATGTTATCGGGAATGAAATGAAACAAATCGCTGTAATTCCCTTACTCTTTATAAACTGTTAGTGCAGCTTTTGCTTGAATTCCTATAATTTAAGCACTTAGGAAACGGAACTTATAGGATTCTATCTAAAACGACACTATCGTCTTAAGCTTTTCTTATTTAGTAGTACCTAAGTAGTATTTGTGCTGATTTTTTTTTCAGGAGACCCTGTACACTCCATAAGCACAAGGGGACCGTTGGATGCACCCGGAGAACACACTCACCACGGTCTAGATGCCATTGTCGACTCGGACCTCTGGCTGGCATTTCTCATAGAAGCTGGAGAGAAAGACGCTAGTGAAATTGGATTAGATTCGCGTAATGGACATTTCATATCTATGCCTATATTGACTACACAAGAAATAACTTCACACAATCATGACGGGGCGACCGCCACGCTCGACCACCTAAATATTGATCCTGGCGGGTGGTTGCACTAGACCCTAGGGCTGTCACACGATGTACTTACTGTGAAGCCTTAAAGATACCCAAATATCAACGGGTATACTATAAGATGTTAAATACCGCTTGAAAACGTCGTTTTTTGTTTGTATACGTGGATAGACAAAAAAAAGATAGGAAATATAATGGATAGAAACAAAAATGATGCGGACACGTCCGGCGTACGGACATTACCTACCTACAGTAGACGAGACGTATTATTGAGACGCTAAACATATTTTTCTGTATTGCACCTTTATTGTGTTATTTGTACCATCCATATTATTTCGGTAGATAGGCTTAAGATTCCATTAGCCCGATGGTCCCGTAGGTAGCACCGAAAGCTTTGCTTCGTCATGCATAAAAAAAACCGGACAAGTGCGAATCTGACTCGCGCGTCGAGGGTTCCGTAAGCAAATAAGCTTGTATGTAGATACTATACTTGGATCACTATTGGATCTTTGTAAACAAACCATGTGTCATCATATTTAGGGTTGTCATAATTAGAATGCAAAAATATTGTAATTTTACCTCTATTTCTTAGTTATACTTTACGATTTTACTGTCATTGCGTTTGCTGGAACTCAGTGTAACCGCCAAATACATAATATATTAAAAAATATATTAAAACAAAAATTAGCAAATAAAATTATAACAATTACACATCTTACAACCCTATAACTCTTCAACTTTCGCAGATCAACAACAATTTGGTTATTTATAATGAATATATATGAGAATATGCACAAGACTCCACAATACAATATTAAAAATAAGTTTTTCTGTTCTTTCAATAATAATAGGTAGGTTTTATGACGTTTATTTTCATAAACCAATAAAGTATCAAACACGTCGTGGTCCAAAGATGTCAAAACATCACAGGAAAAGTATGCCGAAATAGCAGCGTTGAAATCACACGGAACTTTTTTTTTAATAGTATAGTATGTGTTATAGTTTTTTTGCCGGTAATCAGTGGCGGATTTACTCATTTGCCGCCTGTAGGCTAGTTACATTTTGCCGCCCCTACCTCCTGTTAGATTCGATAGGCAATTCACAATGATATTAATTACAACTTTTTGAAGTAAAACTTCTTTACGCACGCTTGACTTGGGAGTAAGCTGGTGAATGCGTTACGAAAAGAGTGGTCGGGCAAAGTGAACGGAAGAAGCTGGTGAGTTCGTTACGAAAAGTGTGATCGGGCGAGGCAAACGGAAGTTGAGAGGTAGATATAAGTTAGTGAATATAGAAAGAGAGAGAGTTACGTTTCGTATATTACTGTAAGGGCAAGTGAGAGAGGTGAAAGCACACATTTTCTTTCCCTCTTTATCTCTCATAGCCAGTTACGATTCGTATGAAGTTTTACTTCAGTCGTGTGGTCTAAAGCACACTCGTTTTTTTGTCAATGATTTGTGCACTAATTACACCACCTTTTTTCCATAATTAGTATGATTGTGAACTAGGGGATCGATGTTTCGGTTTCTAGTTTTTTTTATTACATCCCAACGATTTAGCTAAGATATTTTGAAGTCAAAACTTCTTTAGCGGCGTTGTTCACTTTTGTGGATGGGTAAAAAATGTTAAACTCGCGTCAGGACACATGACCCACATCGAAAATTCGTAAGACGCAGCCGAGTTTCTTATATTAAAAAAAAATAACATTCGAAATTCAAACATTTATGAGCGGCCAGGAGCGCAGAACTTTTAAGTGTACCCTATGTATACATTTAGATATGTTATTACCTACTTTTTATTTTTAACAATTATATATGTCCTATCCAGGTGCACTTGGATAGGATATATACAAATACCACACTCAGACTCGGCTAAATAACTTGGTATGCATACCAAGGTATTTAACCGAGTCTGAGTGTGGTATTTGTTCTCCTAACTCCTCTTGTTGGTAATTGTTTAGCTAAGATTGATTGTTTTTTTATAGTACCTATATTTCTAAGCTAATAAAAGCTTAATCATGTATTACTGTTAAGGTAAGTTATGCCTTACACTACTTACAAAAATGTACATTCAATAAACTTTCAATCCATCAGCCTATTGCAGTCTACTGCTCTCCTAACGTGCGCCAAAGCACCCGGTTCTCCGCCTTTCACATTCAATCTGTCCCAGTTACCTTTCTCAGTTTGCCAGTCCATCTGGCTGGGGGGCAGCGTCCCAACTTCCGTTTACCAGTTCGCGATCTCAACTCTAGAACACCATGCCAGGCCACTTGAGCATGCTTATTCTGCAAACTACGTCGGTAACTTTGGTTCATTGTCGGATGACCTCATTACGAATTTTATCCTTCAAAGAAACTCCAATCATAGCTCGCTTCACAGCCCGCTGCGCGACTTTAAAAAGCTTGTTGACCAGACCGATTGACATACGGTGCCGAGACGTGGGCACTAACAACCCCACTGCCAGTCTCAGCACCGTATGTCAAGAGAGGTAGGACACACTGGTTTTACAAAGACCTTCGTTTTGAGGAATTGCTACAAGGGTGATGAGAAAACTCAACGTAGCTTTGCAATTGCTGCCCGTCCTAACAGGAGCCTTCTGATGATTTCTTCCTGAAGTTGTCCCTACCGAGCTGGATAACGTGGTCAACGTAAGACATATTCCTATACAAATTCGAGCGTCAACCCTTCGAAGTCAATCGGTCTGGGTGCAACTTGTTCATGAACATAATTTAGGACTTAGGACAAACTTAGCTTTTTCCAAGTTTATACCAAGATCGTCGCGTCGAGATGCTCCATTTAGGCCTTTGCAGCCTATTGTGAGTTAGTGTATGTACATGTTTGAGTGTCAGGTTTTTATTTTTTCGTCCAGCTGCCCCAGCGACTCTGCTATTAGAACGATGTCACCGGCAAACCGAAGGTGGTAAGATATACTCTACATTTATATCGATTCCCCGTCTAGTCCAATCTAGTGTCTTGAAGATTTCCTCAAGGGCGTTGATGAATAGTTTGGAGAAAACATTCCCTTGTATAACTATACCTTTTCGTTGTCCTATGGTCCTGGAGCTCTATGGTCATCGTGTTGATGTCACATAAGTTTTTCAACACCTCGATAAATCGCCAGTCAACACGACGTCATGGCAGGGTATTCAGAATTGCCCAGGTCTCGATGGAGTCGAAGGCTTTCTCGTAGATCACAAAAGCCGTATACAGCGGCTGAAAATACTTCTCGGTCTTTTGCACAATGTGTCGAACAGTATGGATATGGTTCTAGATGCCGTGGCTTTTTGGAAACCCGACTTGTTACGGTGGCTAGTATTCGTCGAGTTATCTCGCGAGACGATTTTTTCAGACTCTCGGAAACCACTTGTAGATGTGGTTCAGGAGTAAGATGGGTCTATAGTTTTTCAACAAGATGTTGTCTCCTTTTGTGAACAAAAGTACGTCAGGTTAACACGTAGGTGTTAAACTTTGTTAGAAGACGGAACTAAACTACTACCTATTATTATTATTGTTTTAAGTGTCTAGTCCTACCTCGACCATTTTTGGTCTTTTGTAACGCACTTTTGCTTTGTAGTTCACTGCTCAGACTTATAGCTTCGAGAAACCTCCAGATCTTATCAGCAGTGACTGTTTGTATTTCCTGCGGTTGCATGATGTGCAACCCTAGGGTAATACTTCGGTGCCGCATTAGAGGGCCACAAAAGCATAAAATATGCATTGCAGTTTCTTCTGCCTCTCGACAGAATCTGCATATTGTGTTCTCGCCCAAGTTTAGATTGAACATATGTTTGTTCAGTTAGCACAGTCCGGTGACAATTGAGAAGGAGCTCAGGTTTTGTATCTTTTGAGCTCAAGAAGTTCTTTTGATACTTTGTTATCATAGCGTTTTCGAGTGTCTTACACCAGTCGTGGTCTTCCATCTCTTAATTCCCATTGATATGTATTGGGCATTTATGATTGAATAAGCTCGCCGCAGATTGGGTCCGATCAATGCTGTTCATTGTCTGCACCAGCTCTGGCAAGTTCATCGGCTTTTTCATTGCTACCTAATTTAGACTCGCTAGCTCTCTCAGGAATTGCATCTGGCCTACCTTTAGGAGCTCGGTAGTAATTCCGTCATCCCAAGGAGATCCGTTATTCTTTAGCTGCTTGAGAGCTGCCTCTATCTCGCTGTGGATAATTTCAGGTATGTCCTGCCTGTAATGGCGCGTTAATGGGGCTCTGTGGTCATCATCACTGAGTCTCGTTGGTTCTATCATCCGTGACTCGTACAACTGTTCATAAAACTTCTCGATCTCGTCGAGAATCTGGCCCTGCACTTTCGCTTAGTTTTGAGTTTCGTCAATTGGGGCCTCCCCACGTGCTGAGCGAACGCTTTTAACACCCTGTTGCAGTATCTATTGTGTGAATATTGAAACTTCGGTGGTCGCGTCATAACAGTTTTTTAGGCTCTCATGTCCGACGTTGACGACTGAGTAGTAGCTGTAGGCTGAGTAGCGCATTTACGTGAGAGAGCAATGCTTTGGCACGTATGAGCCGGCTCGACCGGAATGATACCACGGCCTCACAGAAAACCGGCAGTGAAGTGCTTGCCTTGCTTTTCGCCGAGTGAATAAGGTTACCGGAGGGCCTAACCCTTACCTCCCTCCCCCCCTCCCACTCTTCCCCTACTCCCACCTTAAAGACCGGCAACGCACTTGTGACTCTTGAGTTGCAGGTGCCCATGGGCGGCGTTGGTCATTTACCATCAGGTGACCCTTTTGCTCGTTTGCCCACTATACCAGAAAAAAACAAAATAAAAAGGGTTCGAGAGTCTTGGGAGAGAGTTTGGACTGTTGCTGTTTGCGTTTCCCGGGAAACAGCTTTCGAGACTTAAACATAAAAAACAAAAAATGACGATGAAATTAAATTAAATTATTAAAGTTGTTGGCTTAAGGTAGATCTTAGATAACTTTTCAATAGTTTTAAGTTAGAAAATCTTCTCTCACTCGAACTGTGTTGCCAGACAGTTTAGAGAACGGTCGTGTCACTCGTTCCCGCCCGCAACCAAACGCGACTACGAAAATTGTAGAAACATCTAAATAGGTGGTGAAATATATATATGTTGAATTGTTTGTGTACCTATTAACATAAATTAATTAAATTAATATATGGAAATATGAATCTTTTTAATATTTGTAAGACAAAAAAAATGTTTTCCCCAGTTTTGCCGCCCCTAAAATCCGCCACCCTAGGCTCCAGCCTACTCAGCCTACTGGTAAATCCGGCACTGCCGGTAATGTAATGACATATACCTACTTAGAATTACTCCACTATTAATCATTAATTTTTGACGATTTTGTAGCGCGTGTAGCGCATGTAGCGCGCCGTAACGTTTTTCTGTACCTCCCCTCCACCTCCCTAAACGTTACGTAACACCCAAGTGACCATTTTTACCTAAAATTCAAAGTTTAAAAATGATGTTGCGCAAAGTAGGGGAAAGTCGTTAAAATACCGACCAACCTCACAAGAAGTGGTGAAAACTTGAAACATGATCCTTTATCTAGCCGACTAGATACCAAGAGCTTGCTTGGGGTTTGAAGGATTGGGCAGGGTGGTAGTAGGACAGTATCCGGAAAGACAGATTTCAATGCACTCCTCGAACGGGAGCAGCAGGAGTCGTCCGCACAGTTAATCACTTGCAAGAAATATTCCGAATTACGGACGTGAGCGCTATACCACGCCAGATTAGGTTCTACTGGATTATGCAAGCTATCTTCGGGCTTTCTATATTCCGCCGAAACATCGTAGTTGTCAATTTTCATTTCCCACCAGATCTTAGCAAGTGTCTCCCCAGCATGCTGAAAATTGCGTTTTTCTAAGTAATCATCAATAGTAATTCCTTTGTTGTCGAGATGAGAACCAAAGTGTTCATGCGTTACGTCGTTAGCGGTAAAGTTCTTGACATTCCGATAACGCGGGTTTTCGTCCGGCCCACCATCTACTAAGATGATGATCACTGGCTTCACGCTGTTCTGCCATCATTAAGGGTTTGAATGCAGACAATGATAAAAGTGATTCGAAATCATAAGCATGGGTGTTCGCTGTGAAGGAAGCGTGTTTCCCACTCCTTATAGATGTGTGTCGGCCCACTGCAACCAACAGCTTCTTCCTTACCGACACCATCAGGATCCACGTTAATACCGGCGTATGCAGAAAGCATAAGTTTGTGACGACCTGCAACGACCCAGTCAGGTAAAAGTACTCTGTATTCCATGTGCATTAAAAGAGGGCTCTGTCTTTTCCCTGCCGGTAAACCTATTGGTACACGGGCCTTATCGTCTTGAGAGAGAACAAATACTTGCTGCGTTTCCAGAAGCGACGCGAGAGATTCCAAGGACCTAATTGTAGCAGTGCAGAATTCCCCCGTGTTTTTTGTGCATCTCGGTCTGTGGTCTTGTTAACTTTACGGGTACGATACGTACGTAGCTCCTTACCTCTTGAATGTTGGAAATGCGTGGGAGTAAATGAAGATATGTGCCGCTTCGAGAAAATTGGAATCCCATCAACAACAGTCGCTCATGCAGGTCTGACAGAGTGAAACAACACCTAACCATCTCTTTACGGCGGCGTTCATCAGCAGCGCTGCCATGAATGGCAATGTTAATTATAGTCTCCAGGAGAGCAGGTTGCGAGTCAACCAAAGGGGGGGCTGCCCAGGGCCAGATCGAGGTTTTGCTGCAACAGGATTGTTTTTCTGACGTTCAGCTTTCTCAAGGTTTTCTTTGTCTCGAAATTTTCTTGCACGCTTGGCATTATCTTTTTCTTTCATTAAAAAATTCTTCTTCTTTCAATTCTTTCCGTAGTTTTTTTTTATTTCTTCGTGAACATTATCTTTGGCTTTACCAGTATCCCTTGTTTAAGTAAGAATATTTATTCTCAAAACTCATTTATTCTCAGTTAGGCTAACGAGTTTATTATTTCAATTTTTATTCTTCTTTCATCGATTTGATTTTTTGTTAAAAAGTTTTTATTTTTTTGTTTTTTTTTTGTGGCTAATACAATCAACTATTATCATTAGAACTACATATGTGTGCTAAGTTTCAACAAATTGGTTCACAGGTGAAAAGTCAAAGCCTTCGACAGTCTGTCATACTAAAAAAACTAAATTCAGTCGGCGTCTACGGTTCTTTATTAAAATGGTTTCAATCTTATCTATCTGAGAGGACACAATATGTTGTGGTGAAAGATTATAAATTCATGGCTTATATAGCTACCTCTGGAGTTCCCCAAGGCTCCCATTTGGGGCCGTGGCTATTTAACATATTTATAAATGATATAGTCACTTGCATCAAACACAGTAGCGCTTATCTCTTTGTGGACGATTTAAAGTTATGTAAAACTATAACCAACCAGCCTGATTGCGACTTTATTCAGAGGGATCTTGAAGCTATATCAAACTGGTGCACTATCAACAAAATGTCGTTAAATAAAAGTAAATGCTACAGTATTACGTTTACGCGAAACCGTAATTTAATAAAGGCCCAATAAGTGACGGGCTGATATGAAAGAACGTTTGTATGTGAATTGAGGGCAATAGAAGTGCCCCCAAAATGTCGGAAATTTGGGATAGCTAAACCGGCGCTGTTTGCACATTAAATCTATTCGCAAGTTTGAATCTAACGGCGAATTCGCCGCTTGCCTATGATTATGTTTATACGGAAATTAAAGGTATCTATTATATACCTTTGCATAGCCTGACGTTCTGACCAGATTTTACTGGCCGTAGTCATAGCTTGGGTGCAGTGAAATTCAATCCAGTGATTGGTGCCTGCTTCTAGTGCGCTATAAGGTGCACTAGAAGGCAAGCACCAACCACTCGATTCCTAACATACCTAATATATTTTATACTAAGCTTTAATCTTTATTCTAAAATTCACGTTTTTCAGAGGACTCGGAACGACCAGATGACTCAAAAATAAATGGACACGATTCTATGATGCACCAGGTGCAACCTCACACGGTAAGGAAATACTCATTTAACTACGCGAATGTTTTTTTTTTTTACATAATTAGGTATATCGACCTAAAAATTTTACTGCCCGCCCGATTGTAATGGAAAAATAAATCTGAATATTATTTTCACCTACTAAATAATCCTAGTGGTTAGGACTTTTCATACGAGCGCAATCCACATAACTTTATGCGAACACTTTTGCTAGACGTGCCAATTATCACTCAAATTTTTTATGCGGCGCACATTTACAGCAAATTACGCACTAATTATACGTTCCACTCATATCACTCTAGGAGCAACTTTCCAGCTGGGGTAACGTACACCTCCAAATACCCGGTAGAATTTCACTGAAAATGGATTCGATTCCATTTCAAAAATTGAAATGATGGACCTACCTACGAATTACGATCCTTTATCCTAAAATCAAAATCAATTTGGTCTGAAATTAGAGATTCTTGTCAAAGTCTATAACTGGGGAAGCGACCTGAAGGTGTTAATTTTGCAATGCTATGGAAATCTTTACTACTAAATGGAAGACGGACAGAAAATTACATACATGCAGTTTTCGAGATACAATACCCTATTTATTGGGCAACCGACAGTCGGTGCAGACCTTGAGTATGTTACACTCCAGTCGTCGCAAGCCCTTTAAGAGTCAAGGTGATCAACTAGATGTGGGTTTCGAAATAGCAGGAGCATTTTATTGGATCTGTCACAAAGGTCTTCTGTGGCAATTAGTGAATGCCCCACGGATTTTGAAAATGGATTGCTAGATCCTGCTCCTGTGCAGCATACGAAGACATTTAGCGTCTGATAGGTCAAAAGCTGGTAGGTATGCATTATTATGTCGACGATAGTACCAATTGAAGTCAGTTCACAGTTAAATGAAGCTACGAAACGTTTCTACTTAAGGTCATAGCTTATTAGAGCCACCCGGCACCCGACCAGCACCATTTCGTCGTTTTTCGTCTACTCGTTGTCGACAGGTGATCCACGGGTGGACCATTACGTTCTACTTGGAAATTCAATTATTAGATAGAACTATGTGTGTGTTAAACCACAGAGAAAATTTCTCCCAGCCACATATTTTTCATAACTTGTGATGCCGGTGACAGCAAGCCAAAGGAAGGACTCAAATCTATCTTTTATTTTTCTGAGTAATATAATCCATTCAGCCTTCAGTACAGTACTATGAACTGAAATTATTGTATGTATGAAACACCTCACTCACTGCCGTCTGATTCCAAACAAGGCAGAGCCATGTACTATTTTAACCAGACTGCTGATAAACATATTTATATATTACTAAGCCGAAACTTACACGCTGTATATAATAACTGTCTGTTACATAATAATTAAATTACACCCAGACAACAAATGGTCATGCTCATTACACAACTATTTGTCTTGGGTGGGAATCGAACCCATCGACCTCTGGCTCAGCAATCAGGATCACTAACCACTAGACCGATAGGCCCGTCAATAACACATATTTCAATGCAAAATGAAATGAAAACACAAGAGACAAATTTACTAAGTAATGGAAGATGGATGAATACAAGATGCAAAAGACCAGAATGTATTACCTGCGAAGGTATAGTTCCAGCCAGCTGTTTAATAATTTCATTTTATTTATCAGGTACCAATTGAAACTATTGAATGTTTGGAAACCAAGGAAACTTTAGCATCAGCCCACTTAAGAGAACAATATGAAAGCATTCATCGCCGAAATCCTGGTCTATTCTGGGACACTGTAAGTTCTGTTATCAACTACTACACTCACTCCCCTCTTCACATATTTAATACTAATGCTTGATTGCAGGTTAATATGGATAACCTAGATGAAGCACACAAAAAAATGCAGTTTATAATTCGAGGGATCGTCAACAACCAAAGTCATTTACAGCCAATGTTTGATATTGATTTCCCAAACCTTAGTGATTACCCTGCAGTTCAAAAAAGGCTAGAAAGCATTCGTCAACAAATAGCTCCTCGACAGCTGTTCTATTAAATAAATAAATAATTATGAAAAACTGTTTTATTTTTGTTAGGTACCATTAAGTAAATTATAAGTATCATACAATCAATAGAGATAAAAGTGTGAGACTGGATTCATTTAATACCACTTTACTATAGCCTTAACATGTAATAGTATAAAAAGTCTCACTTTCGGATCATTTAAACACCATTGTGTCAAGCATTGCTCCCAAACACTGTACTATATTGTTTGACATCAGAACATCAACCTTCTCCTCTAAATGCCTCTTGGGATCTTGTTTGCCTACATTCTTAATAGCTAGTTGTTCAGGTGTCATTTTCTCCTCATCTTCTAATGCCTTATTGTAATTTTTAGCTAAATCCAACATATCTGTGACTGTAGTTTCATTAATAGAACAATGTTCCTTGTAGTCTGAAAGGGTTAGTCCATCCATCCAGGACTTTTTGTGGAGATTTAACAACATTTTCTGCTCCAATTCATTCTTCCTGTAGTTTATGCTGATAGAGTAATAGTGGCGGTTGAGTCCATGAATAAGAGCTTGTACCGATGGTTTTTGAAGGTGGCCCAAATTCGACGTGGTTTGCCTTGGCTCCTGACCAAGAACCATCATATTAGGGTTAATGAGGCGGAATGCATCAATGACTACCTTTCCTTTCACTGATTGGATAGGGTCTACCACAACAGCAACTGCTCTCTCTGATAAAGCTTCAAAGGACTGTTGAGTATTTATGTCTACTCCTGATAACCAACAACCAAATCCAGGATGGGAGTGATACCTGAAAATAATTAACAAATTGTTTTAAAAAAGTATGATTCGTACCATGTATACTGCAAAACTGTATCATTAAGTTCTGCCCTGGATTTGCACAACAGACAACCCTTGGTTTACTTTGTCTTTAATATTTTTTTTTTTATTTAGGTGACCAACAATTTCAACTTTCATATGAACAATATGATGTAGAATTAAGTGCATTTCTGGTGCAACAATTTAAGCTACAACAGACACTACAGGAGACACCCAGAGATTCAAATTTGGCCATAATTAATAATAATAATAACTCCACACATCTCACACACGGCCGTCTGATCCCAAACTAGGCAGAGCCTGTATTATGGTAACCAGACTGCTGATAAACATACTTATATATTTCTAAATACATAAATATTATAGATAAATTATACCCAGAAACAGAACAAATTATCGTGCTCATCACACAATTGTTTGTCCTGGGTGGGAATCGAACTCACAACCTCTGGCTTAGCAGTCAGGGCCACTGACCACTAGACCAACAGGCCACCAGGCCTTTAATTAATTAAAGCTAAGCATTAAAGGAACATAAAAGTTTTTTTAGTTTTTTATTGTTAATTCATAAAAGCTCATCAATGGCTACTAAACAATAAAAATAATGAAAATCTTTTGACAAAAAAGGAGGAAAAGGTACTTAACTGTCCTGTCTTGCCTATTTATATAGATTACACACATTTTATATATTTTTTTCTAATCATGTAAACAAATCTTTTAAATGTGATCATAATTTAAAAGTACATAAAATCATCAATCATACATATATTACTAGTGGAACTTTTAGTGAAATCTATCCAAATTAATAAATTCTTTGTTCCTTAAGAACCTTCTACAAAGTATTTTGGTTAAGTTCTTTAGATTTTATAATAATATATATTATACTAAAACTAATCCCCATTTCCCTTGGTGAGGTCATAGCTTAACTTAACCAACTCCATTCATCTTTTTTATGTTTTCTAATACTTTGTAAAATGTTATTACGGAACGAAAATCTGTTCCCATGGCATAAATTTGAATTTCCGTGCGAACAAAGTTGCAGACAACAGCTAGTTTAATAAAAATTGTAGTAATTTAAACTGCAGGGAAAAAATATTAAAATAAAATTTACTAACAAACTGATTTAATTATGCTGCCTGCTATATCTATGCAAGCTCAGAACCTGATAACTTACAACTTACTTTACAATACACTACTAAATTAATGTTTTGAGTTACACTTATAGTAAAACCAAGTGCAGGGTTTCACATTAAGAAATTTTTAGTTGTGTTCAGGCATATATGTATGGTGCTCATAATACTGAATAAGAAATAACTACAAACCATCCAACAACCATTTCTGGACGACCAGTCTGCTTGAGCATGTCCAACATCTTAGCTTGGAAGACAGGGTCAACAGCCTCTACCGACACTCCAGTACCAGTTTGGGGCATAGCAAACACATCAATAACACGCACTGTGTAGTCATCCACAAATTCACCTGAAAGATTTAATAGTGTGTATTTGATTTAGTCTAAGCTGAACTGCAAGATAGAAGATAGTTAAATAATGTTAAGAAAGTATTTAACACAAAGTTAGCTAATGTACACTGAATGATACAGCATTTTACATTAATATATTTATGGCTATATGTTTTGAATGGATATAGATATGTTTGTGGATGCCTTTCCACATCTAGTACTAACCTAACATAAGACCCATAACTTCCATGGGAACGCCAGCGCGACCATGTTTTAACATCTTGAGTAGAGCCAAAGACGAGATATATACTTGTTCAGCAGTATCAACAGCAGGAGCATCTGTTGGTGGCGGTGCCTGCGAGAGCCCAGCCATTCCTCCTCCGAGACGTAGAAGACGATCCATTGTGTACTTTAACTGTTCTACACTCTAAAATAAAGCAAACTCATAAGGCATCACAATTTGCATGTCAACAACTAACCACCAACATTGTAATGAATGGATTCCAATCTTCCTGCATGATCTATTAAACTCATAAGATTAAACTTACACAAATGACTCAAAATCATTTACACTATTTCTGAAAAACTCCGGCCAAAATCCAAAATGAACGGGATCTCAAACAGGGAACGAATGATTTCGATTTATGTACAAAATGACAGCCCACGTCGAAACTGCAACCTCATGAATGTGTTGCTAGATAAATATTACGTAAAGTTCTAAATTATATCTGTAAAAATATGCAAATTGAAAGGGTTTATAAAAACCACAAATGTGTAGTAAATCATTGTACGGATAAGATTGCATATTGCAATTCTATTAAATGTAAATAAAAAAAAGGTGCCACAGGTAAAAGAAGAGTAGATAGAAAATATAGGCAGTCTTAAGTTGACGGTGAGAAGTCACTTTTTTATATATTTTTTTTTGCTCTTTCAACTTTTCGTTAACTGTTCATAACTATTCGATCAAAATTTTTATTTGTTCGATCTTAGTTTTTTTTTTTAAATAAAATAAAAAATTACCTCCAAGTCGGCGGGGAGAACTCATTTTTGGTCATTTTTTTTTTACTATTTCAATTGTTCGTTAACTGTTTGATCAAAATTTTTTATTGCTCGATCTTAGTTTTTTTTTTATAAATAAAATAAAAAATTTGCTTTCTTAAGTCGGCGGGGAAAAGTCGTTTTTTATTGGCGATTGCCAGAACCGAATTTTATGACAAACGAAGTACTTGGTCAAGCCGCCAAATAAAAACTAAGATCAAAAAAAAAATGTTGATCGAACAATAACGAACGGTTAACGAACAATTGAAATAGCAAAAAAAATGTAAAAAAACGACTTCTCCCCGCCAACTTGAGGGTAATTTTTTATTTTATTTAAAAAAAATAAACTAAGATCGAACAAATAAAAATTTTGATCGAACAGTTAAGAACAATTGAAAGAGCAAAAAAAAATGTAAAAAAGCTACTTCTCCCCGCCAACTTAAGACGGCCCCTGAACCTGAAGCCAAATGTTTCCCAAAAATTGCTTAATTCCGCCATAGAGGTACTCGTACTTTAATACCTCTATGAACTCCGCCCGCCCGCAAGAAAAAATGTTGTAGGTACGATACTGATTTTGTTACGATTAAATACTGAGATTGATTAAGTATTTATTTCCTGTTCAAAATCGAACTACCAACCGACCAACAACCATCACTAAGGTTAAATAAAAAGGATTTACGAGACCAGATAAATTACGAGGCACATTAAGAAACCATCCATGAGTAAGCCGGTGTAAACGTGTGAGGTGCCTGGATCCAATGTATAGCCAAGGTCGTTATCGGGTGAGGTTTCGGGGTCCATAATAGTAATCAAGGTTGTCGGATATATATCAGTTAAAAAAGAATGTAGAAAAGATAACGAGTCGTAAGCACACAGCTAGAAACGAAATGCGATTTCGAAATGTCATAGTTGAACATTGAAACGTAGAGATGGCGGTATTAGAACGACTTAATTATTTAAAACAAAAATGTTTATTTTTTACGTATATATGTAGATTTTGGTAGTCCATGAATAGTCGGTTCTTTTTTGTTAATTTTGAAAATAACAGTAACAAAAGGACATCAAGACAAGAATCGATTTTCATAACCGCATATAATTATGTGTATCGATTTTTAGGGTGAAATACCCTCACTTTTTTTCACATTAGGCGAGCGGAAATGCCAAATAATGCATTGATTGATTGAGGGTTTTATTTTATTGACTTTAGATTTCGCAGTTTTACGACCTTCTTAGTATAAGCAATAATTTAGTTACAAAATGGGTATTTTTTTGGTATTTGCCACTTTGCTTGGCAAACGAAAGCCATAAGTAGTATCCCTTTATATTTCTCCCAGTCAGCTTCAACCAGCTATTATTGCTTGTGAGGAATTACATACGGATTTCTACATTCTTGTTCATTGTTATTACGGATAAGGAACGACAATTTAACTAATTTTGAATGTCCAAATAGAAATACATTTGTTCCTTTAACAGGAATGACGTATTAACTCTTAAGCTTGATGGGGCTACTTATAACGAACACTGCAATCTTATAAGTCAATTCCATATTAAATTCATATGTTTACCAAAAACGTATTCAAATTTCATTCATTCTCATTCAAAGATAACTTATATGTAGATTTTACGTTTTGATTGATTGCAAACTCTGTTGTATCTGGAAAATTTTTGTTCCAGATAGACCAGATGGAAACCCATAAGATTCCTATAGTGTTCTATAAGTTTTCAATGGACATTTTCAACAGGGTTACTTTACCACGCTGGCTAGATGGGTCGATAGAGGGTTGTCGCAGTGGTGTTATCAACCACAGAATAGAAAGCTTTCTGTTCTGTATTATCAACCTAGCTTACTTTATTAGTCACCTCTTACGACACCCTCAGGATAAAATGGGGTAGTGACATAAATTATTCTTAATCTGTCACTACACAGAATATCTGTTTAAATGAGTAAGGATCTTTAAATAAGGGTTTATTTGTATTAAACAAATCATTGTCAAACAAAGTAAATAACAACATTAAAACCCTCATAAAACCAACAAACGTATTTGGAATTTAAAAAGAAGTTATAATTATGTTAAACAAAATAAATATCAAGCAATAACAATTAAAACTGGTAACTATCCAGTGAAGAGCCAATATGGGTCAATTATTGTTTTTTCTTGCACCACGCTGTTTAATACAGCACAAAAGTATGATTCTTCTATCGAGGGCAAAGCCCTAGATACTATGAAAACTACTTTCCAGAAGTATTTTGCAAGAAAACAATAATATTTCGAACCAAAGATTGACAGCAGATGTGCCATAAAACTCGGTACGCAAAATGGCGTACGGGTCACAAATTAACAACCTCAAGCCGACGACACACAAAGTGCTGCCAAAATTAGTACTCACTAAACTATGTTTATCTCTCTTTTCTCATTAAGGTATGCCTAAGTAAAAAAAAGACGAAATGGTTTTTGATATACATGTGTTGATCTTGGTATATTTGTATCTTGTATTGCTCGTATAGTATAGTAGAATAAGGTCTCTCCATATATTTATTTACTCATTGTGCATTGAAAAAACGTCAAAATTTGACAAACTTATTGTAATGTCAATTATGTCAATGTCAAGTTCTTAGTCCAAAAATGTATAGCGGTCAGTTCTGAAAATTGAAGTCAAAAGATCAACTCCAGCAGAATCTTACATTTGCTGAGGTAAATTTATTATAAAGGGATATAAGAGTCAATCTACTTTTCAAGAAAGGCTATGGCTACGAAAACAGTGCTGTCTACTAAGTTGTCAGAAGGGCCTAAAGGTTTAGGTACTGTAGATCCTACGACATGATAAATTATCAATATAATAATAACGATTATGTAAAGAATATCAATTGTTCTGTTTTAGGTGATCCTGATGACAGGACTCTGAGAAAGGTAGAAGTAGATGTAATGATTCCAAAACTTATAAGAGACAAGGCTAAGGTAGAAAAATGCACGAATGAGGTTGCCGAATTTGAGAAATGCTGCAAAGATTCATCACTCTTAATGGTTGTAAAATGTAGAAAACAGAATTCCATTTTGAAAGATTGCCTGGGTAGTTGGTACAGAGATGAAGATTTCCGAAAATCATGTACAGAAGAGTATTTAAATCAGAGAAGTGAATATAGAAGAACTGGCATTAAGAAACCCATTAAAAGGGCTTAATTTATTCATTGTTATTTAGAATAGTGTATATAATGTTAAAATAAAAATCCATTTAGAGATTGAATCCATCTTCATTTAATGTTACTGGAAGACTCCTATTTAACAAGATTTCTCTTACACTGTAACCTTTCAAACTGTCAGGAGATTTACAATCATAGTCTTCGGGCTCTATGACTTCTGCAATTATTATTTCCTGAAAATAATAAGTAGTAATATTAACCAGTTGTCACATAAATTGTATGACACATCTCAAGTTAAATATGATCTAAAGTATTGTAGATTGTTGGTCTAGTGACTGGTTAGTGATCCTAATTACTGAGCCAGAGGTTGTGGGTGTGATTCCCACCTAGGACAAATTGGTGTCTAATGAGCACAATCATTTGATCTGTCTGGTTGTAATTTATCTAAAATATGTATATATATATAAATATGTTCATCAGCAATGTTGTTAACATAGTACAGGCTCTGCCTAGTTTGTGATCAGAGAGCCAAGTTAAAACAAAACAAGAAATCTTCAATACTTAATTTAGTAGACAGCAGCACTGTTTTGCTAATGTTTAAAATACAAGTTACAAAGTAGTTCTACTATGAGGCTATAAGTCATTCATTATACAAGAGAGTACATTGTGGAACATAAAGATTTCCGATAGATATTTGGCTCATTGATACAGTCTTAGATCAGAATCAACAAACTTTCAACAAGAAAATCTCATTCCCGCACGGAACCCTAATTCTTTTCCCAAAATAAAAGTAGACTAAAATACCCCTTATAACACCAGCTGTCTGCCAGTGAAAGTCTCGTGGAAATTGGTCCACCCATTCTGGTAATTAGCCAGAACAAACAGATCAACACAAAAATTTTAAAAACTGATTTTTAGGCACAGGTATTGTGTAAATAACTATCGAGCTTAAAAAAACTATTATTTTGACATTACACACACACTTCAATTTTATTTTTTTTGTATTGATTAATACAGTATTGTCAAAGTAAGAAATTAAGTAGATAAATACCTTTACTGTAGTATGTGCACTCCGTACATGACCAAGCAGTTCAATCCAATTAACTGGTTTTGTATCATATCTTATAACTACTATGTAATCAGAATGTGATATTCCAGGGCCATCTCTATATAGCACTTAAAAGAAAAATTAAAGTTAATACAAATTAGTATTCATTTTTAATAATTCAATTTAAAGTACTAGTATTCTTGTGAAGGGTTGCAATACTTTACAATATTTTTTTATGGCCATCTCCATGTTTACTGGGGTGTTGCAAAACTGGTAGTAAGTAGAGCATCAAGCATTTAAATGTAACTGAAGGTTTTATATAACATTGTAAGAGGTTCCAAATTGCAGGTTCCAAACAAGGAACTTTACACAAACAATATCTATTATATGTTCTTTTACAGTACTATCATAATGTTGTGTTTGCATTTTTAGCTACCTTCAATGTTTCTTATTTAATTATAAGGAATTACTATTATTTTCTTTGAACATAAAACTGTGTGCCAACCAGCACTTAACCAAGAAGTGGTATCTTCAAAAGATATTTATTTTTTGTATTTTTGTATCTTACAGTAATGTAAGTTAACTAAGTGAATTAACATATATATATAGAAATTCAACTAAATAGCACTATCTCAAATAAAAGGAACAGAAATGCACTAGCCCTCTCAGTAATAAATGAGAGGAGTGCATTTCTGTTCCTTTTATTTTATTTACAAAGTTATTACTTTCAAGAGTATTTTAACTAATTTTCTTTTCTACATTTGAAGTTAGATGAACCAAAAACAATCTATACTAATGTAATAAAACTGAAGAGTTTTTCTTCTTTATTTAAACAAGCTAATCTCTCTAAGAACTACAAGTCGGATTCGAAAAAATATTTTTGTTTTGAATAGTGTATTAATAGAGGAAAGCTATCGGCTATGTAACGTCACACTACAACCCTCAACAGCAGAGCAGTGACCATAAATGCAGGTGAAACTGCAGTCACATAATATGTACAGAAATAGATGCAATGTATAGTTGGTAAGAATGTACTCAATGTAGGTACCTAACTTAATATTATACTATTAAAAGTAAAAGAGATTACAGCCTTATCCAGGTACCAGTTTTTAGTTAATGAAGGCAGAATTGTTTTTGTAATCAAAAAATTACATATCCACCCTTAATTCTACTAATAATATTTGTCAACAGAAAATTCTTACAATAATCTCCACCAAATTTAATTCCTGGTTTCACCACATAGCCTTTGGATCTGTAATAATGAAAGACCACATATTTGATAACAAAATGTTTATCAGCCATTGTGAACAAATCCCAACAACTTTCTATATTTAACAAAGTGTTGTCGAGATTCACTATTTGCAGACATCCCAGTCCATACAGCAGAAAAAATGCTTCCTGTGGTGACAGCATCAATTTTTCTTGTATCTTAATTTTAGTTGCACAACATTTTGGTTGCATATTTTCGAAGAAATTCTCTTCTTCAGAGTCACTGTTTGGAACTATAACAACAATATCCTCCTTGCCAGAACTATGAAATTGTTCAGTACATTCTCTCACTTCGTCAGTACAATTGGATTGTTCACCATTGTCCTCATCACTAGACACCAAGTCTATGACATCTTTTTTTGATTTCTTTTCACAGTCACTAACAATTTTGGCTGTTATTTCATCAACATTCTTCATAAAAGTATCAGCATCAGCTGTTCTAGTAGAACTGCCAAACTTCTTATACCAATCATTTCTTTTCAAATATTGTCTCTTACGCATAATGCGCGGATTATCATTTCCGGCAGCCTTTGGTTGCGAGCGTGATGCAGATCCTTTACCGAAACATCCCATGTGATACAAGAGTGTTATCTCCTCAATAGATCTTATTTCTACATTATATCCGTTGTAGTAGCCGGTAAACACAATTCGCATTGAATTATCTAATGGAAAACGCAAACGCGACGATTGAATAGCCATCGGAAATGAATCATTTAGGTCATTAGTTTGACAATCTTCTGCATTGCAAAGTAGTCATGACAAAAGAACTGGCCAGTTCCCAAATTTATTTACAGCCGAATATGTCAGTTCGGCTAAGACTTGTAGAACGCAAATTATGAGACTGCATTATAAAAAGTCAATTTTTAATTATTTTTAGTATTAATTATTTATTTTATTATGAATCGTATTCTATTTACACAAAATTTATAAAATACGCTGATTTTATCGACGTTTGTTTTTAGTTATCACAATATGAACAAGCCCCACGTCCACGACGAATTCAATGGTAAGTAGCATTTATTACAAAACACTTTTTATATGCACATTATTTGTTGATAAATATAATGGATGATTTAGCATGAAACATTCTCAAAATTCAATAGAAATTTTAGTAAAAATTTTGGCAAATTTTGCAATGCTCAAGTACAGAATATTTTATTACTCTGTGCTAGCAATGGGTGGTATAAACAAAACAGTTACAGAAACTGTTATGGGAACGAATACCCGAAACTATATATTGAGATTCAGGAAAATGATTATAGTAACAGCAATATTTAATTACTGCGGACAACTTATTAATAATAATAATATAATAATAATTTGATGTCTCACACACAGCCCTTTAATCCCAAACTGGGCAGAGCCTGTACTATGGTAACCAGACTGCTGATGAACATAATTATATATTTTTTACTACACCCAGACAGAGAACAAATGATCATGTTCATCACACAATTATTTGTTCTCGGTTGGAATTGAACCCACGACCTCTAGCTCAGCAGTCAGGGTCACTAACCACTAGACCAACAGGTCAGTCTTAAATAGTACCTTCACCAGTAGGTAATTTGTCATAGAAATCATTCGTCATTTATACATTTTAGTCCTGATTACAAAAATTATCATTACATGTATTTAAACCAACTTCAAAAGGTTTGCAATTCGATTTCTTTTTTAACCCTCTACACGAAAAGAGGGGTGCTATAAGTTTGACTTGTCTGTGTACCTGTGTGTCTGTGGCGTAGTAGCTCTCAAACGGATGAACCGATTGGAGTGCGGTTTTTTTTTGTTTGAAAGGTGACTTGATCGAGTGTTATTAGATATAATTCAAGAAAATCTGTTCAGCCGTGCGAAGATCATCATCTTTTGTAATCGATGGAGGGATTTTCGAGTGCGGGGTATTTTAAATTTATGATTATTGTGTATGTTATAGGTATGGGCGTTATTTCACGTCAGTAGTTATAGGAACTGGCTACGTAACATTTAACCGAATAACTAGTTTCATACCAAATAAACTAGTGATTTTTGTAACCCGTTATTTTTAAAACAACGCACAACGCCTAGCTATCTACTAGTGCATGTTATTACAAATTTACAATTTTAAACCTCGTTTGGTTGACGCGTCATACGCTAGCGATCTGTATGCTGTTAATTTCACTCTCATGAATAATTAGTATACGAATCTAAAACGATGAACGGGCCGATAGTTTCCAAATGATCGAAATCGAGGATAGGATTAATTCCAAACGTGCACATGCCGGCCGGATACCAAAAGAGAATTAGAAGAATTAGAGAGAAGAAGAATTAGAGAATAGTTGGCTGGTTTAATTTTGATATTATGTATTTTAAAATAATCTCAGTGGTTCTGATAGATAGCTCGAGTAAAAAACAAATAATTATTTTGCTCCGTTGACGAATGGCATAAACTTTCAATAATTAAAATCTTCCTTCTGCTTTTCTATTCGTAAAGTCAATAGGTATATGGTGGTGTTAATAAATTGATCCGGTCATGTAAAAAAAAACAAAACTAGAATCGCAAAAAAAGGTAAGTAAGTAAATATTTTAATCATTGTAAATACAATCGATTGAACTTCTTAATACGCCTACCTTTACATTTTTATAATAGTTATACAAGCAAAAAAAAAAAGGTGTGTGTCAGCTCCGACTCACGACTGGAGTTTACAATTTACTGTAGGTTCACAGTATATATTCTATATATATATATATATACATACATACATATATATTTTCTACATAAAGTTATATACACATATCTACTTACATGCGTCGAGGATAAGGAGTAAAGTCCAATAAAGCACAACAAAGCGTTAAAGCGTTACGCTGCCCTCCGATCACTAAATTTTACTCTTCATATTTTTTTCATACCGGGCGCCTTATATGAAAATCGATTCTTAAGGAGTAAACTCCAATAAAGAGACCATTCATTTAATACAGTCAGTGTCATATGATAATTTATGATTAGCCATATGATTTAGACGTTTACTGATGTAACAGTATAATAAGCCAGAAAACCTTAGCATAGACTGGAAAAAGGAACATTACCTTTTAGCAAGTAGCCGCTCACTAAAACTAGTTACGAAAATCGCGCGTTCTCGTAATGATGCCTTCCAAGTAACTAGTTAGGTTACGTTTCTTAAAAATCACGTATTGACCCCCCCACCTAAACAGATTTTTATGATTAAGATTATATCATAATTTTCATATATATAAATGTACTCTGTGATCATAATCTTCAGAGTGGTTCTATAAACCTACAAATAAAAAAATCGAGAGAATCTTCTCTCTTTTTTTTGTTTTGAATAAGATACTTTACGTACTTTTTGGAAATACACCAATCAAAAAAGTTTTGCACCGCTTATATAAAACTACTATCTATTCCGCACAACTTCGTCTGTGTTAGTAAATTTTCCCCGTTTACACAATATTTTTAATTGATGCTCCGCTCCTATTAGTCGTAGCGTGATGTTATAAATATAGCCTTCCTCAATAAATGGGATATCTAACACTAAAGCATTTTTCAATTCGAACTAGTAGTTCCTGAGTTCAACCAAAAAAACAAACAAACTCTTCAGCTTTATAATATTAGTTTAGATTAACTATTTTATAGTTTTTTTAAACTATTTTTGTTTTTAGTTTTGAGGATTAAAATAATGAATAATCACCAATATTTTTTTGCCCACTGATCAATGGTGATACTTAAAAGGTATTCTACTGTTGAGATTTCACTAATTTTTAAAATCGCGATGTAACATCTACCAAGCATGTTCGGAATAATTCATGACTGGAGAGAATACTGGTCTGATTTACATTAGATTGATTGATTTACATTTAGGTCTGAGTTACATCACTCTGTAATCTATATTCTGATTAAATTTTCTCCATATAAGATGTAAACCTTGTACACTTCGAAACAAGGTCTTACGTCAAATTTAAACAAGTAGGTAATATATGTCGCTATCGAAATTAAAAATTTATTTGTCGACTATAGTCCGACACGCTTAAATAACTTTAATACCTCGTAGCGAGAGCCGCTATCCGTTAAATGCCATCTCTTTTGCTCTGTGTTTTTAGTAAGCATCTTCGTAGGGATCGATTAAAATAACGTCATCTTAGTTCGTTTTGAACAAGTTTTTATACGGCATTTGAATAATTGGGGACTATCGCTGCATGGCAATTATATGGCATTTTAATAAATGGGGACTCTCGCTGCGTGGAAATAAAGTTGAGTATAATAATATGTTGACAGGTTTTAGTGAAATTTAGTGGCGCTGAGAAATAGATGCCAGTAACAAATAGACCTTGTCACGAAGAAGACAAGGTTGATTGCATATGAAGAAATTAAGTCAGGTTTTTGTTTAGTGTGTGTGCAATAGAATCGGGCACCATTGATTTGTAACATTTGTTCGATGAGGGCGAACATTATCGTCAACAAAAATAAAAACTTGTCAAAGATTTAGTCTGTATGGCTACACTATAGGTTGTACACAGGTACAACCTATAGTGTAGCCATACAGACTAAATCTTAGCAAGCTGATTGCTAAAGCAAGGCTGATTGAATTTACCTTAAACAGGTACAGACCTGTTTAAGGTAAATTCAATCAGCCTTGCTTGGTCTTATTGGGACTGATGGCGAAACGTGCGAAATCATTACATTATTCTATGGGAGAACAAGAACAAGAACGTGCTACTGTACTTGAGGAAAACCATGCTGGAACATGAATTTTCGTCCAGGTGGTCGCGAAACTACCTATGATCTTCACGCAATTTTTTTTTTGGATTATTTGCAGAATAAAAAAATTGGTTGCCTGTAAAGTCGGTATACGGGCGAAAGTTTTACGTGACAACGACTTTGAGTGGTAAAATAATTTTAATGTGAATATTCATTCGTATAGTAGGAAGAAGGATGAAATAATAGTAACAATTTAAAACATTTATTTATACAAAGAATTATATTTAAAACATTTTATGTCTGTCTCTCTCGCTCTTAGGCGGGCTAACCATGCCCGAGTGGAAGGGACGCGTGCCTCTCACTCGCTCTCATTGTGAGCGCATAACGTGAGCGGAGCGTAACGCAGTTTCTTGAAGTGTCACCCGGCAAACCAATTTATAAGACGTTGTCACGTCAAAACCAGTCCTACTCTTCTTCTATACAATTTGGATGATTCCCTGCCTAGCTTAATCTTGCAAAATTACGACTTCCTTTAAGAATTAGTCGACATTGTAGCGTCCTAGACCTCACTAGTCACTCCAGCCTCCGGAAGTCTGTTTCTTATCGTATGCGGGATTACGGGGTAACGTTTACCTGAGTAGTTAATTGAAGTTGATTTTTTAGCTGGTTCGCCGCCGAATCGCACATATCGCTCCTTATTTTGTGTTGTAGCCCTTGGTTTGCCTGTTTTGGTTCCATCGTGAATGACCTGAGTTTGTAAAAATCTGTGACATTTGTCACGTTAATATACAGAAAACAAACCCTAGAAACTACAAGGCGACATTCATGGCGACGAAGAGTGATTATTCACATTCTATTCAAACATTGAGAAGTTTAAAACGCAAAAGAATTATCTGTTTCAATACAACAACGAAATTTTTAACTCCACCCTCTATGGTATCAGGGGCTAGTCACAAAATGAGGTTAAGATTTAAAAATTATACAAACTTGATGATGGCATATGAAAAAACATTTTCAAGTGCTGCTAATAACTTATGAAACACCGGATTGATTCTCGCTAATTAGGTATTTTATTTATCTTGCACTGGTTGCATTACAAGTGGTGCAAAACCTTTAGTTTAGCGGATTATAGACTGCAAATCTATATCTATACTTAGGCCATCTTCGAATATAAAAATCGTTGTAGCACCGGAGTATCTTCAAAATTGGTTAACTTTTCAAATAAATAAGTTACACTGTTATTTTTATTGGATAACTAGCTGCGCCCCGCGGTTTCACCCGCGTAAGTCCCTCGTAAAGTTTTATTAAATTTTTAATTTTCCGCGCAACTTTTTTAATTTTTTCTTTCATAAGAACCTCCTGACAATAAAAACACAAAAGAATAGGCGCTCATGGGACTGCCGACAGAAGTGAAAACTTAAACGAAACGACGAACTTAAAACGTCACATTAACAAGTTGGTGACATCTATACTTATACATAATAAATCTGTAGCGGGATGAATTCTGTACATTGAATATATTAAAAAAAAAACGACTGAGGGGTATTAAGATATCGATACTGATGCCGAATATGCAATTCAAACAATTTTTGTCTGTCTGTCTGTCTGTCTGTCTGTCTTTCTGTCTGTCTTTCTGTCTGTCTGTTTGTATGTTCACGATAAACTCAGAAGTTACTGAAGGGATATGCTTGAAACTTAGTATGATAATAGTTTTACTTTTTATCCCGGGTTAAACTTTGGCTCCCACAGGAAAATCAATGGAAGCTGTAATAACATTTTAATGTAAGTAGAATGTATATCCTTATTTCGGACGACATCGCAGCGAACGTTTAGCTTATCTGGTATAGTGTACGCTTTCTTATCGGTGGGTGTGCGATCGAATATCTCTTTTATACTCTTTTTCTTTTTTTGCACTTTTTTTATATTTAAAATAATTTACTTTTTTAAATTAGGTATCTTTTTTAACCGACGAAAAAAAAGGAGGTTCTCAATTCCATCTTATATATACATATTTCTTTTTTTTTATGTATGTTCAGCCCTCTCCGTTATTTATGAACCGATTTTAATTTTTTTTTTTGTTAGATAGGGTATACCTAAAGAGTGGTCCCATATTAACGAAGTCAGGATCTGATGATGGAATTCTGATAAAATTGAAAGAAACCCTCGAAAATTGTAGAAACGAATAGTGTTTCTGTTTATTTTCATTACGTTATCAGGTATTTGCGTTTAGAAATCATCACATCATGTAGCTGAGCTGATGATGAAAAAAAAATCATAAAATAAAATTCTTTTCAACAAAAAATTAAACCGACGAATAAAACAAAAAGCAAAAAATAAATAAACCTTTAAGTCTTAAGTATTGAGCTTATTTCCATAAACTATCAAATTTTAAACAAACTTATTTTGAGTCGGCACCAAATAATAAACGGATTAATTATCTACGTAGAGCCATGTCCTACGTAGGTACATATAAAATTTAGATAATTTTTAATATTAATCAGTTTGTTGTTTGGCGTCGACTGAAAATTAGTTTATATAACATTGGATAGTTTCTGTAAATAAGCTCAATACTTAAGACTTAAAAGGTTTATTTATTTTATGCGCTTTAGTTCTTTTCGTAGGTATATTTTTTGCAAAAATTTTTTTTTATAAAATCACTCAATTTCTCTCTAATACTATCATAAATACTATAATAAATCTCTAAACTCTCAATTAACTAATAAATATTAAGAGTCCAAAGTATCGATTTTTACCTGTATTAAAGAAATATTATTAGTTCCATTAGATTTTACCTGCAGATAGACAAGTCTGTTTGAAGGATTTCGAGTGAATGTATATTTTCAATCGTAGGATATCATAGGGGAATGTGCTTTTCTGTGATGTGATTGTTAAAATAATAATAAAACAGTTTTTTTTTCCTTGTTTGGTGATCCCAGAGTAATCGGTAGCTGGTTCTTGACTATGCCAACGAGCTATTTTGCCTGTCGCACCCATTAAATTCATAAATATGTTTCAGGGCATTAATAATAATAATAACTTCACACATCTCACACACAGCCGTCTGATCCTAAACTAGGCAAATCCTGTACTATGGTAACCAGACTGCTGATAAACATACTTATATATTTATATATATCTAAATACATACATATTATAGATAAATTACAATTATTTGCCCTGGGTGGAAATCGAATCCACGACCTCTGGCTCAGCAGTAAGGGTCACTAACCACTAGACAATCAGGCCAGTCCAGTAAATATACATATATTTATAAATAGAGTTGTAGAAACAGAAGATCCAAACTTTTAAACTTTCGCGTTCCATGATAAAATAATTATGTTGACGAGAATTAACGCGATCACGTATTTTAAAAGTATTACAGTACCTACAGGCCTGTGACCACGGCCAGTGCAACCTGGTGGAAACGTTAGGCAAAGCAAAGGTATGTGATACCTTTTACATACGTGATCGCGTTGATTACCGTCAACATAATTATATTAGAATAGAATTTTTATTTAAAGCATCTATGACTTAGTTGTTAGCTTAACTTAACACTTTGTTAGTATTGCAGTATTTTACTTAAATGCATGGAAGACACTATCGCCAAATAAATTACATCTAAGCTGAAATATTGACAGGTAACCGATGAAGTTTTTTTTTACATTTTCAGACTATTTATTTTCCGTTCGGTTACAGTAGTGTGAAATCTTATATTACACCGTGTCTAAACGAAGCTCAGAAGCAAACATTTATTTGTTGCGAGGGTGGACCTTAGGTGGCTGGGAGTAATCTGTTAAGTATACCGCGGGGCCCATAGTTTCTAGGAAGCGGCACTAACTGACTGACTACAGAAAGTCTCCCAATTGGTAGGACGAATCGAGACGTTAGGTCGTCACAGCTGTTTTATGACGGTTTTCTGCGAGGAGAACATCTGGCGCAAGGAGGAGGTGACGGTGTGGATTCGATAGAAAAACTTCCAGGTGGAACCTTTTCACTTGCGCTCTCATGTGTACGCTAAGAGTGGCCGTGGGTGTATGAGACGAGTTTTATGTTCTTCACCCGAATCAGAGTCTCCCGTGAAGGGAGTGTCCGGACATCGCCCAGTTACCGTCCGCGAGCCAGCGCTGGGTGGATTGGAGGCAAAACGTCGCCGTACCGAGCATCAACTCATAACCGGTGCTGTGAGGCACACCGTGTGGTTGTAGTCGGTTTAAGCCTGATATACGGCCTCACCAATAGCCCGGTGAGGTGAGCTTCCACACGAAAAACAAATGAGTAATGTTACCGCGGCCAAATTATGTCGTTATTTCACGTGTAAGCAACCAAAACAACCTTTTTTGTACGCTCTAGGTTGTTTCGCCGCCAATACAGTATAAAAAGTCTGCCTGGAGAAAGATGTGCAATGCCTATTATAAGCGACAAATTGCTGTTTTCCGAAAAAAACGCGAACGAAGTCGCGGGCACCACTAGTTAATTAATAAAGAGGTAACAGAACTCTATGTTTAGACTAGCGCCCTCTAGTGGATGTATATATGTATTATTAGCGTGACGGTCACGAGTTCAGCAATCTCTTTTTCTCTCTCCCTCTCCCTCCCTCCCTCCCTCCGTCCCTCCATCCATCCCTCCCTCCCTCCCTCCCTCCCTCCTTTTCCATGTCTCTCTGACGCTGTACATGTAAATATAAGAAACTCGGCTCCGTCGTACGAATTCATACGTACGTACGTACGTCATACATAGAAACAGAGGACAGAGGACAGTCGGACATCAGGGTCACGTGTCGTCGGACATCAGGGTCATGTGTCGTCGGACATCTGGGTCACGTGTTGTCGGACATCAGGGTCACGTGTCCTGACGCGAGTTTAACATTTTTTACCTTACATTTTTTACACGAATTTTCGATAATTCGTAAGACGGAGCCAAGTGGTGGCATGTGTGCGCGAGGCGAGCCGAGCGGGCCCTCGGATGGGTAAAAAATGTTAAACTCGCGTCAGGACACATGACCTGATTGAAAATTCGTAAGACGGAGCCAAGTGGTGGCATGTGTGCAGGAGGCGAGCCGAGCGGGCCCTGGGATGGTTAAAAAATGTTAAACTCGCGTCAGGACACATGACCTGATCGAAAATTCGTAAGACGGAGCCAAGTTTCTTATATTTAAAAAAAAATTAACGCCATCTGTGGATTCTGCGCGATACTACTGTAGTTTGATATATACTAATTATCCATATATTAGTTAAGGCAAATTTCACAGATGGCGCAATTTTAATTTCGACTTTTTACAATGTTTACTATAAGTATTTATTTTGGTACAATTTATTCAATGCATTAAATTTTAATGTATGTATATGAACTTCGTTCCAACCGGGTGTCCGAAAAATACCTCACGCTTTTTGAAGTGAAAACTTCTTTAGGCACGTTTGTGCACTTTAATACATTTATATGTACTAGAGATTCCGTTGTGGTCGAATTTCGACCATGGTTTATTTCATTGGCCAATATTACTTAACCTGTCATTGTATAGACTTTTGTACCATGCCATGACAGGTCAAAATATATTATATACTAGACACTCATAGCTATATGTACCCGTTTTTGCATTCTGGAACGAAGTTCCTTATGGCGCGTTGCGAAAGGGGGCTAGGCGGAAAAAATTAAGACCAAAAGTTGTAACGACACTTTTTGGCTATAGCTATACTAGTATAGTATTATGTTATCTGTGGCTATAGTAAAAGAAATAAAATTTTATTACAATTCCTTCACTAATTAATCGAAAGGAACTTCGTTCCATCCGGGTGTTCCTTGACACCTCTCATTTTTTTTTAACTTTGTAGCAAATATTGTTCAAAAATTTTAGCATTCGTCACTTCTTCTCTGTATAAACTATAAGTGTGCGAAATTTCATACTCCTCCGTCCGCCCAATTTTCGTAAAAAGGGATCCAAAGTTTTCGCTTCACGTATTAATATATAGATTATAAATGGTATAGATCCGCTAGAGGGCGCTAATCTAAACTTTGAGTTTTGTAAGCTCCTTATTACTAAATGAGACGTTTTAAGTTCGTCGTTTCGTTTAAGTTTTCACTTCTGTCGGCAGTCCCATGACTGCCTATTTTTTATTTATTGTTTTAATAGAACATTGTTTGCTATACCAAAAAAATTATTTGACGTTCCGTTTTTTCTGTATATTGTCCACTCGTCGAGAAAGACAATGTTGACAACCGTTTTATTCATATCACTATCTCTTTCTTTCTAGCACGGGTTGTGTTTATCAGAGAAGGTAAGAGAATAATTATCATCGTAAGTATAACTAACGTCATTCTTGGTAGTCACAAGACCTCTCAGCTGAGGTTGTCCTCATATTTCTGTTTTTCTTAAGTATAAAGTTTTTCTATTCTTCTTTGGAAATAACACACTTGCATATAAATATCTTTAGCCAAAATGGCTAACTTTGGGGATGAAAATGTAAGTAAGCTAATGCCTTCGCTGCGTGATGAAAAAATTGGTAAGTAACTCTTTACGCGCACTATCCCCAAATTAAATGATCCCCTTCTCCAGACAATTTAGCCACTATATTCTCCAGATATGATTGCGGCCACCAGCGTTTTGCAAATCCGTGCTAGTGAAATTCGCCAGACGCAGATCAACTGGCAGTCTTATCTGCAGTAAGTATTGATTCTTAAGTCAAAAGTATGTAGTTTTGTGCAGTGTACTTGTTTTAACCATTTAATTGTAATCTATCGCTGTTGATCAGGTCCCAGATGATCACGCAACGTGACCATGATTTCATCGTAAATTTGGACCAGCGCGGCCAGAAAGACCTGCCGGATAAGAATCCAGAGACTTGTGCTGATGTGTTTCTGAACTTGCTTACTCATATCAGCAAGGACCATACTATCCAGTACTTACTTGTATTAATTGATGACATCCTTTCAGTGAGTATAAAATAACATAAAAATTTATTAATAAGATGTAATTTATCGATAAAATGTTTTAAATGCAGTAATTAATGACTTATACATTTATTGTTAAATGCTTTTTACAGGAAGACAAGGCTAGAGTAAAGATCTTCCGTGAATCCAAGTCTGGGAATGTATGGCAGCCATTCCTGAATCTTCTAAATCGTCAGGATGAATTCGTACAGCATATGACTGCCCGTATTATTGCGAAGCTGGCCTGCTGGCACCCTCATCTGATGGAAAAGAGTGATTTGCACTTCTACCTCTCGTGGCTCAAGGACCAACTTAAAACAAATGTAAGTTTTTTTGCACTCTGCTCTCATTTAAAAAATTACTATCAGTACAATGTAAAGTACATCCTTCTATTTGCATGTGGTTTTTATTTTTTTATGCATGCATTGAATATTAGAGTATATTTAAAGATTTTGTAAAATGATTATTTTTATATTGCATTGAAATTACTGATATTTTATCACTATATGCATATAACATTAAGCTTGGCTGATACATATCATTCTAAAAGCATCTTTTTTAAAAATAAATATTATAGTAATCATTTTTATACTCATCACTATGAAGCACTAATTATTATAATACTAACAATTAATTAATATCTGTAATACTTTTAATTCAAGTGACTTTTGTTTGAAGTGAAGTGATTAAAGTATATTACCTAAGTGTAAGTAATACATTAAGTAATGCAAGAGCTTTACTTTGACATTACATACCCTTATACATTATCATATCATTTTAAGCTTATGATGATATAATGATGACATACAAATAGCACGAACATATTCCGATTGGGATAGTTCATACTTGCCGCCAATCTAGTTACAAGTTAAGTACAAAAATTAAATGTTAATCAGATCATGCTATACATATAAGAAAAAATATTAGTACACAAACCCACAAGAGAGTAATGTGTCTACAATTTTTTAGTACGGAGAGTTAGGGAGGAAGGGCATATCTCTTTTACATACAGAGGCTTTTTCAGAACAGGCATTGACATATTTTATGGTGGGGCACCCACTTGCACTTCAGGGTATCATATACATTAGGAATATATTATAAAAATGGAAAGGTCCCGGATAGGCCATGTGATTGGGACACAAAATGTTTGATGAATAAATTGAAACCATTTAATAATGTATTGCACATATTATAAATCTTAAAATAAATGTAATCAAAGTCACAGTAACCTCTAGTCTTCTTTGGCTTGAATTTCTTTTCTTATCTCACTTTTTCATTTTTCCATCATCCATATCAAAGAGGAGACAAAAATTATTTTGTGTCATATTGATAAACAGTAAGTCAACAGATGTATTTCAATATAAACTCTGCTTATCATTTCAATAGTTATTTGTCAATGCTTATTGCCCTATACCAGAATGGTATATCTACATCATCAATGTGTCTAAACCGACTGAAATGTAACAAAATGTTGTGAGTATCACATGCAAGCATCATATATTGGGACTTTGGTAACAAGTAGATGAATTGAACTGAGAGGTTTGTTTTCTGGTAAGGCGGAGAAAATGTCTGCCGAGTTAGAGCATGCTGAGCAGGTTATGTTGCTGCACGAGAAACAGAATTTTGCGGCCGATAAACAGCCAAAACATCATCATCAGAAGGAAAAAGAGCATACCGACTCGTCACAGGAGAAGTACTCAAGCCTTTACTGCTCTTTTGATGAGCTGAAACCGCTTGGTGACTTGCCTCCCAGCCTGCATAAGGTATTCTTGTACTATGTAGATGTCGACACAATGAGTGTTAAACAAGTATAATTATAATAAAGTGTTGACTAACCTCTTTAGTAAGTTAAAGATGTCCCTAACAATGTGTGTATTTTTCTAATAAAATGTCCATATTTAATCATTGATGTTATTGCATGCTTACACTAACTTAATTCATGACACTTGCATGCCATAGAAAGGTGTCAAGGTACTGTACAATGCACGCTTATAAATGATAATTGAAAGACTGCTTAAAAGAAAAGTTTAAAAAAGGTATTAGTAAAGAAATACTATAAAATAGTAGTAATAATAGTTTTACAATTTATAGGTTTGAGTTGTAAAACCCTCTAAGTTGAATAAATACTCAGTAACTTTAAAGAAACCTAAATTATTGAATAAATATATAATCCATATAAGTATCTGTATAAGTAAGTCTATAAGTAATATTACAAATAAATCTGAAATTAAACTTTTTAAACAGTAAAATAAACGATACACACTGTAACGTCACGGCTTCAACCCAGCAATTAAGTTGTCATTCAAATCTGAGTGGTAAAACGTGGGCGTATAATATATTTCATAATGCCAATATGAAAAAGCTAACGGCGGGCAGTAAGCGCGCTTGCTGTAATCATACAAGTCGAGTCGCAGTCGGCGCGCTGTAAGCTCGCTTATAGCCCGCGGTCAGCGTACTTACAGCGCGCCGACTGTGAGCCGCCAGCGAAAAAACTTCGCGTCGTGTCGCGCGCGCGGACTGCGAGCTTGCACCTCGCGGGCGACGCGTGGTAAAGCATGCTGGCGGCTAGCGGTAGCCTCAATTGCAAGCGGCGCCGTGCTGCAGCTGTGCCGTTATAGTGTGTGATGACCTTGACAGAAAGAATAAGTTTGTGTAGTCGAATAATAGTTGAGTTAGCTTAAAAAAAGAGAATTTTCAAAATTTTATTTACCTGGTTTACTTATACTTCAGCAAAATTGGATATGGAATCTTTGTAAACAAACTCTGTGTCATCATATTTACGATTGTCATAATTAGAATGTTGAAATATTGCAATTTTATTTCTATTTCGTAGTACACACAAAAAATCTTAATGTATTACATTACGACTTTACTGTCATTGTGTTTGCAAAAAACTAATCGAATCTGACCACCAAACTTTAATTATATTCTTGTCTAGATGACATATTCGGCCATACAGAACGGCGCTAATAAAGTTGACTACCTATATTTCGTCAATGTCACTGTCATTTGAATGTCTAAGCGGCGACGTGCGAAAAACAATTAATCATGCCGGTTTGTGCTATAAATAGTGTCGAAACTATGCTAGAAAACCTTATAAAAACACTAAGATTACTTTTCATCGGGAACTTTTCTTTTAATATACACCATTTTCTGAGAAAATACGATGCTTTATTTCAATATTTGTAGCTATGACAGATTAGCCGGTGTTGTCAGTTTATTACGGGGAAATGTTACAAAACTGTGGGTAATCCTTTACCTGCAAATCGATGGTAAGAAATTATACTACGGACCAGAAATGTGGACCGGTGGATACCTCACAAGACTTTAATCGTATGTTCTGAACATTTTTCCCGAACCTGTTTTACATCATTTGTTAAATTTACTCTATCTAGACAAGCATATAATCAAAGCCACCAAATTGTAATACGTTAAAAAAAACCTTAAAACAAGAATTAACAAATTTGAAATTACAACTACACGTCTTACAACCCTATAACTCTAAATTTCGCAGATTAGGAACAATTTCGTTATTTAAGTACATAATTGTTTGTAAAGTAAAGAAACTATGCAATAACAGTAATAATCACTGCCACTACTGTTTCAAGTGAAAATAATTAAAACTGAATTCAATAGATATTATTTGTTTTATAAAATAAATGCATTTAAGGAGAGTAAAGTTGAAAAGAGTCATTGGTAAGGATTTTGTTAATGTTGAGATTCTCTACTCCCACTCGCCCCATTCGCCCCACTCTCCCACTTACCCAATCTCCCCACTCGCCCCACTGATCCTACTCGCCTCACTCTCCCCACTCTCCCACTCTCAGTCCCTAGATTCCCTACTCCCACACGCCCCATTCGCCCCACTCTCCTCACTCTACCTCACACTCCCCACTCTCCCTCCCTAGAGTCCCTACTCCCACTCGCCCCTCTCGCCCCACTCTCCCCACTCTACCACTCTCCCACTCGCCCAATCTCCCCAATCTCCCCACTCTCCCACTTACCCTCTTACCCAATCTCCCCACTCGCCCCACTGGTCCCACTCTCCCCACTCTTCCACTCTCCCTACCTTGATTCTCTACTCCCACTCGCCCCACTCGCCCCACTCTCCCCACTCTCCCCACTCGCCTTACTTGGCCTACACGCCCCACTCTCCCCACTCGCCCTACTCGCCCTACTCTCCC
This sequence comes from Euplagia quadripunctaria, assembly GCA_963859945.1. Taxonomy (NCBI): domain Eukaryota; kingdom Metazoa; phylum Arthropoda; class Insecta; order Lepidoptera; family Erebidae; genus Euplagia; species Euplagia quadripunctaria. The sequence continues at coordinate 11,960,419 of OY982572.1, forward strand.
CACTCGCTCCACTCTCCCCACACCCCTTCCCACCTCCCTCCCTCCCTCTCCATGTCTCTCTGACGCTGTACTTGTAAATATAAGAAACTCACTTCCGTCTTAAGAATTTTCGATCTCGTCATAAAAATATATTTTTTTAAATATATTACACTCGGACACATTTTCCATACATTTTCGATCAGGGTCCACGTGACCCTGAAATCTGACGCGAGTTTAACATTTTTTACCCATCTTAAAAAGTGCCCAGCGCCGCTAAAGAAGTTTTCACTTCAATAATTAAGTTAGAGTTAAATACACCAATGTTACCCTTTCGAATTCCGCCAATGCATACGTAAATAATGTCGTCGTCGTTGTGATACACTGTTCAGTGTTTAGGGCTCGTACTATCGTACCATATTTCTTTACGTTGGTGTGTAGTGATGGGTTTTCAACCGGATAAATACTTAAAACGGAAAAATACTCTACATTCGTATGGGCCGGCTCGACTCCGCTCGTTACCACGACCTCACAGAAAACCGGCCGTGAAGCAATGCTTGCATTACTTTTCGCCGCGTGAGTGAGGTTACCGGAGGCTCTAACCCTTCCCTCTCCCTTATTCCCGTCCTTCCCCTCCCCCCCTCTTCCCACCTTTCCCACTCTTCCCCCCTCCCCCTCTTTTCCTACTCCCACCTTAAAGGGCGGCAACGCACTTGTGACTCTCGAGTTGCAGGTTCCCATGGGCGGCGGTAGTCATTTACCATCAGGTGACCCGTCTGCTCGTTTGCCCCTATACCATTAAAAAAAAAAAAAAATCATCCTTGGCATTAAATACTCATAGTTTCATTCAAGAATATTAGCTTTATCCGTTTTCAGTTTCAAACTAAGATTTATTCACAGGGTCTACTATACGACCCTTCAATATGACTACACCTTTCTCTAACACCCTGGATAAAAGCGAAAGAAAACTTACTCATTTACTGACTAATAACGAAATCTAGAAAACTACTTGACCCATAAAAATAAAATTTGTGTTTGTATTTGCTCTTAGACCTCTTTAATCCAGCCCTGTCGCACAATCCGTTCTAAGCTGACGTGTGCTAGTCATAAACTACCCCCCTGCTAAATTTCAGGTTTCAAATACAAAAAACCAAGGACTTTCTTAAAAACTTGTGAAAGCCGTCTTAATTCGGCCCTGTCATAAGATCCGTTCTACACTGACGTGTTCTCCCTATAAAACTACCTCGCCGCCATATTTAACCTGCCCTTTGACCTCCTTAATCCGGTCGCAAAATTCATTCTTAGCTGAATTCTACGCTTGCCTGTACAGATCTTATAGTGGTGATATGTAACGCTCATCACCTCGAGTGGCTCGGTTCTCGGTCCTCGATTACGCGGGGAGGTCTGCTCACGAATATTCTCTGGCCTAAGAACTTTCACCATTTTTTACTTTTTTTCTTATCTGTTTGACATGATGCCCACAGCTGCATTATACCACCACCCCGCTCACCATCGGCAGGGCATTCATTCTCACACCTTGGAACCTAAATAGTCGCGCACGAATCGATTCTAGAGGTAATTCCTGCCGCGTCCGCTCCGGCTGTGGAATGAGCTCCCTGCCGAGGTTTTCCCGAGGGACTACTGTATGGGGTTCTTCAAGAAAGCAGTGTATAGGTTTTTAAATGGCAACGCTCATGTGAGTCCTCGGAAATTGCAAGCGTTCGTAGGCTACGGTAACCGCTTACCAACAAGCGAGCCGTGTGCTTGTTTGCCTAAACAATGCCCTAAAAGAAAACTTACTCCTAGAAAAGTGATGGTCACTGTTTGGTGGTCTAGCGCCGGTATGATTCATCACAGCTTCTTACCAAACGGGATGAGCATTACTGCAGATGTGTAGTGTGAAGAACTGAACACAATGATGGAGAAGTTCGCACATCTCCAACCAGCTATAGTTAATCGTTCGTCTCCGCTGCTCCTGCACGACAACGCGCAACCTCATACTGCACCGCAGACGGTCTCCAAGTCGCAAGAGCTGGAGTTGGAGGCTCTCGGACTTCTACTTTTTCCAGAATCTGGATAACTTCTTGGCGGGAAAAACACCGCTCAGCACACATCATGTTCCACATGAGAGGGCTTCTACCTGAGTAACTTCGGGCACGCCGTCGGAATCAACATCAGCGTTGGCGGCTTGAGGCAGAGCGATCGCAGAATTACCGTGATCCACTGCCTTCGGCGGGAACAGGGAACATACAACTTAGGGGCGCAGCCATGGATCTTTTAGCGACCCTGTAACAGTTAGTAAAAGCTTCACCTCTCGGGCTGCTGAATCATCTGGGCGACGTCGGCTCCTGCGGAACCTGACCATGGCCGTACCCAGATTTTGGCCTAGGGGAAGCCCATATCAGTTAATTAATTAAGTAATGTTCATAAATATATATTTTTTTTAATTTATCCTTTTTTATATTGGTCTACCCTTAATTTACTTTTATATTTAGTCTTAAATATAACGGTGCGGTGTTTGAATTTTAGTGTAAAACAATAATTTTAATTTATTTGAATATATATATATATATATATATAATATAATTTAATAATTAACATGAATATATTCTATAATATATTCATGTTAATGTTTTTGTCCAATAACTCTTTGATTTGGTAGTATAAATAATTATTACAGTGAATAAGCCGGAAAATACTGTAAAATCTGGAACAGTGGTAGAACAGCACCGATTTCAAAAATTCTTGTTTGTACGTGTTCCTTAGACCTTCGGGAACCTTCGTCACCACTATCCTCTTGCCTCTGCCAAAACCACCCCTAAGAATGAAAGAGATAAAAAACAAAAAAAAAAACAAATCCAAATGCGTATTATTACAATTGTAAAATTGATAAATCATATGAAAATTTAACTACGAAAGAAAAACTGCCACATATAGGTTATTTTTTAATGCACAAAACATCAAATCAACAAAAAAAAACAGGTAACATAGCCACATTGCCTTCCCGCTGCTAACGATTTCCGAGAACATTTGAAAAGAATTTACTATCAAGTGCACTTGGACAGGAGATTCAGATCACAATAGAAACGCAATATTAAATCCAACTGACTGGGGTTGGAAAGTTGTGGACGGTGTCCTGCATCCCATAAGAATGACAGAACCACCCGAGCCAAAAAGTATTATGGATGGTATAATATATGTGTATGTCAAACTGGTTGTGGAGCAGCTTGAGTTTGCAGACAAAATGGCGTATACTGCTCACAAACTTGTAAATTTTGTTACGGGTCTAACTGCACTAATTGCGAGCCACCTGGAACTACTGACATTGCGGAGGATAAACCGGCTGAAATGATAACAGAACAAGATAAAGTGAAGATGAAGAGGGACGCACCAACACTGCATCAGCAATGCTCGAAAACGACTCTGATTACGATTGATGTCAAATACGTAGATTGTAAGCTCATTGTATGTACCCATTTTTTGACGTGACAACGTCTTATAAATTGGTTTGCCGGGTGACACTTCAAGAAACTGCGTTACGCTCCGCTCACGTTATGCGCTCACAATGAGAGCGAGTGAGAGGCACGCGTCCCTTCCACTCGGGCATGGTTAGCCCGCCTAAGAGCGAGAGAGACAGACATAAAATGTTTTAAATATAATTCTTTGTATAAATAAATGTTTTAAATTGTTACTATTATTTCATCCTTCTTCCTACTATACGAATGAATATTCACATTAAAATTATTTTACCACTCAAAGTCGTTGTCACGTAAAACTTTCGCCCGTATACCGACTTTACAGGCAACCAATTTTTTTTTAAATTAAAGAAAACTTTAAAAAAATTATTACATTCGTAATTTATTTTTACAATTTTTAACTACATTAATCCCAAAATTCGCGCGCATATCATATTGAGCATTTGAATTGTTGTAATTAGGCCTCGGATTCGTAATCAGCGACCCCGAAAACCTCCGAGAGACGATTTCCGAGGTGAAATTTTAAATTTAAAAAAAAATTATGCCTTTGGGGTGGGAAAACTACCCAAATTTTTTTTTCATACCAAGGTAGAGGTTAGTGTTGATAAATGTTCCTGAAGGTCTAAGGAAAAAGCACAAACAAAAATTTTCGAAATCGGTGCTGTTCCACCACATTTCCAGACTTTCCGGCTTATTAGGTGGACTATTATATTGATCCTGGAATATCATTTGCTTTTTTATATTTTAAACACTTCAGTCTATTAAATGCTTATTATTTCTTTACCAGAAAGTAACCAATTGAACTTGGAATTGTAGAAGTGTTCCTGTGTGTTAATCTACGAACTTATTTCAATAGGTTCTCTCTGAAACTTACTACTTACTTTTTTTTTCACAGTTACAATATTATACATTAATTTTAGTATTTTTCTAGTACATCGTGGAAAGCTTGTATTTTTCTGAGGGGTGTTAAATTAAACTACTTTTCTTAATTTTATCGCTATGTTTTTTTGTACACAGAACAACGATTACATCCAGTCAGTGGCGCGCTGCCTGCAAATGATGCTCCGTATCGACGAATACCGCTTCGCTTTCCTGTCTGTTGATGGCATCTCCACCTTGCTGTCCATTTTGGCCTCCAGGGTCAACTTCCAGGTAGAAAATTACTTATACTGCCAATCTCTTTTTAAGTACCAGGTACAATGAACCTCATTTGGGACGGTACCGCAGTTAACTATGAAATTTTTAAGATAAATTTAATTATATTTGAGTATAAAATGTTAGTGAGGGCTCTCAAAATTTACTTTGCTTAATGCCTTACTTTTTGCACTTTAAAATACTTTTAAAAGTCGTAATTTTTTAAGAGGCCATGTTAAAGTTAAGGTTTTTCAATGAGATCTACTTATCTAATATCAAAGATGAATCAATAGCAATGTAACTACATTTTCCTAAATAAAAACTTTGTAGTAAACCGCCTTACCATTCTAATTTTAACTGAACCTCTTATCTGCTCGTGTCGACGCATCCACTCTAACCATTATAACCCAGATGGAACGATTAGTGATTTATATTTTATTTTTTTACTTTGTTCTATTACTTAGGTGCAATATCAGCTGGTGTTTTGCCTGTGGGTGTTGACGTTTAACCCACTGCTGGCTGAGAAGATGAACAAGTTCAATGCGATCCCTATACTTGCTGACATCCTGAGCGACTCTGTGAAGGAGAAGGTTACCCGCATTGTGCTCGCCGTCTTCCGGAACCTGATTGAGAAGCCAGAAGACCAACAAGTATTGATTAGTATACAATTCTTTTGTTAGTTTATTGAAATTCTTGCATTACTGCCATTTTTGACACACACCAAGTAACAACTCAGAAACATCAGTAAATTTTAAGTTTGTTAGAGAAGTATCATGACTGCCGGTCAAAATGTGTTTATAAGTATGTATGTACTTTTTCTGATAAGGTTGCTAAGGAACACTGCATCGCCATGGTCCAGTGCAAGGTCTTGAAGCAGCTGTCAATCTTGGAGCAGAAGCGTTCTGATGATGAAGATATTATGAACGATGTGGAATTCCTTAACGAGCGACTCCAGGCCTCGGTACAGGACCTTAGCTCTTTTGATCAGTATGCCACCGAAGTTAAGAGCGGCCGGTAAGTTACTTTCTTTTATTGTAATGTTACAAAGATAAGAGTTCCATTTATAAAGATCTACTTGAAGCGCTTCATTAGATTCCTATTGGACTATTTTGCAGTAAAATAGTGAATTTAATTACGAGTTATTAAAACTAAATTTTATTTTATCAAAGTCTTTAAAAGCTCGCAATAGCTCTATAAAAATACCGAAATCTGGAAAAAAAAATATTGCATTGACTTTTTGTACTTTGTTGTATATTTCATCTGAAAAGGTTTTATATATTTGTAAACTTTGCTCCCTTAATCCTTGGTATGGGAATGCTACCTGCTTTGTATAAAAACAAAGGCTCTTGAAGTCATCTCCAAAATCGTATTTTACAGAAGAGCTATTAAATTTTAATAATATATTTTTATTCATAATCCATTGTTTATTATTAGAATTGTTACTTAGAATGTCATTATGATAAAAAGTTTAAATAGGTTTAATAATAGGTATGTACCTATCAATTTATTTACTACATGTTTGATTTTTTAACAATTTAGCGCTCTTATATTTTTTATAATAGTGCCTGGTTGCGACGTCTTTAATAGTCGTGATATTTGGAGTTATACTGTGAACTGTTATATAGTTAATACTGTGTTGCTCATTCCAGTTTGGAGTGGTCGCCAGTGCACAAGTCGGCGAAGTTCTGGCGCGAGAACGCGGTGCGCCTCAACGAGCGCGGCCAGGAGTTGCTGCGCACCCTCGTGCACCTGCTGGAGAAGAGCCACGACCCCGTCGTGCTGGCTGTCGCCTGCTACGACGTCGGCGAGTACGTGCGTCACTACCCCCGCGGCAAACAGTACGTATAGCGTGTTATAATCTCGTAGAGGATCTCATTGTGTAAACACAAATGGATAATAATAATTGATTAACGATAACTATGCGGTTCTCAAAAACCTTTTTGCCTTGCACGACCAATCTGTGGAACAAATTGTCGCATGCGGTATTTCCGGACCGATATGACCTTCAAACCTTCAAGAAAACAGCGACGTCAAAGGCCGACAGACGTCTTATAACTGCTCGTTTGCCCCCTACACCATTAAGAAAAGAAATGACCAAAAATGTCTTTAGTTTAGTGATGTGGTAAAGTGAATAAACAATTGCAGGTAATAACGATGTTGAATCGGTCACGGATGATGGTGGGTGGATAAAAGCTCTCTTAATAAATTATACTTAAATATGTTTCTACTTGGTATTCTTATTGTAAATATAAAAAAATCCTACCTAGAGATGTCTGTATATATACAGAGGTACTTGTAGTGATTAATAAATATGTATGATTTGCTAACAGCATCATCGAACAACTGGGCGGGAAGCAGCGCGTTATGTACCTATTGAGCCACGAAGACCCCAATGTGCGATACGAGGCACTATTGGCCGTACAGAAACTTATGGTTCACAACTGGTGAGTTTTGTTACAAATTTACAAACCTGTAAATGGATGTTTAATTTTGTTCTTATTTTCCTCTAAATGGCTATATTTTCTTAAAGTCAGATACCGATTTTTTTCCCTTTTTAACTTCTATAAACCAGATTAACGAGAATAGTCATTTTCTAATTTATATTATTCTTTTTCAGGGAATACCTCGGCAAGCAATTGGAGAAGGAACAAATCGACAAGCAGGCGGGTACTGTCGTAGGGGCTAAGGCCTAAATAAAATGTTATATGTTTAAAGGAAATATTTAATTCGTTGTTATTATCGTTGTCTTGAATGATATCGGGCTTTATAACGCATTAGCCATTAAATAGTGTGTAATAAATGTAAATAATGTGCCTCCAGTCATGCTGATGCATTTGTGCAATTAACTTACGTACTATATCCGCGACAATTGTATACAATTTATTATGATGAGCTACACCTGAATACAATTCTTCTGTTTATATAATGTTTAGAGTACACATTCCTCTTAAAGTTCATGTTATATCTAAATGAAATATGTAAGTGATTATATATAATATTATATATTTAATGATTGAGAAATTAAAATAGATTATTAGCGGTTTGTGATGTGATAACGGACTACATCAGTATTGTGAATAAAGTTCATTTATTAACTTGTATTTTATTTCATGTTATTTTATTCTTCACATATCGATGCGCATAGTCACATAAAGGCAACTAATCTAATAATTGCTGTTAGTCGTAACTTATTGACTGGTATGCATTGCATTGCAGTGCGTTTTTTTTTTCAACTTTGTCAACCTTTTTAGCAAACTAAATCGTGCCCACGAAGCCACCGTCAGCAATTAATCGACAAAACATTTTTGCAGTACAAAATAAACATAAAAAAAAATATAATTTTTCCGTTCTTATTTTGCTATTATTTAAAACAACAACAATCTATTATTTGTATAATAATAAGTAAAGGTAAAACAATTAAATTCATTTAATATTAGAAAAACGATAATTAAAATCATCATCTCGAAATGCAATATCTGACGTGGTCACCACGCCACAGACGGCAATAACCAAGAAAAGAAAACTAAATAAAAGGTTAAATTGAAATTGTTCTTTAATAAACTGCTTACGACGTGTTGTTATTTTTAAGCTGTTATTTAGTTCGACCTGTCCCGGTGTGTCTTTAATCAAATCATGGAGGTTACATTAATTGATATTTCCTAGAATAATAATCGCATGTGTAAAATTTCAAAACATTTGTAAATTTATTACAAATTTTATATTTATTTTATGAAACAATTTAATAAAATTACGATCCCTATTTAAATGTCAACCGTTTTCGAGTAATTTCAAATTTTGTTTTTTCGAAGATATCGTGGTATAGAACTTTGTAAATTAAGAAAAAAAAAGACTAATGTGTAGAATTATTTTTTATTATCATCTGCTTACTAACACTTCTACATACTAATCAACAATAATATTAAAATAATCTACAGTAATTTTTAAAGCAGGGGTACAAAACTTTACAATTTTTTTGTTTTTTATAAGGATTTTTGATATAAATGGTCGATTTATTTCGTAAAACATTTATAAAACATGTACAACTTAGCAATACGGTCCTTATACTTATCCTACAGTGGTTTGAACGCTTACTGTAGGTTATGCTAGTTCAACCACTTCGACACGAAGGACCATTATGTTTGGGTATTAACGTATTAAAAGTTTATTGTTTTAAAGTATTTATTAAAAGTGTCACAAAGTATCATAAGTAGTTACTAATATAATCTAATTGTTATGTTATAATGTTAATTGTTAGAAACTGCAACCGGTCCGTACGGTGACTACAGATACACTGAAGTACACACAATACACTACACATACAATTAATTTCCCTATGATGAAATATGTCGAGTCGACAAAGGTGTTCGGGTGTTTTATACCGAACATAGGTACTGCTTCATATCTGCCCTATCCTATGACATGATTTAAATGTCCAGTCCTACACCAATACCAATATAACTTAGTAAAGCATTTAAAACTCAATATCATTTGAGGGGCTGTGGCAACGTCTGCCCGTTTGGCTTATAACCAGTGGTCGGCGTAGGTAGTGCCATTTAGGATGAATGACCTCAAATGTTATGTTAACATGGATATACCCCGAGATTCCTGCTTTTTTAAATTATCGAGTTCACTTAGACTTCCCTCTGAATTGCCTATAGGAAATTTGTTTTTTTAATTATAGGTACAGTACTCTTATACTGAAGCAGTTTTAATGCTCATCTTTGTGAACTGTTTTAGACTGTACACCGTGTACGTAAATTTATATAATAAGAAGAATGTTGAGGATTTAAGGGTTAGCGATGTACCAATAAATCAAAATATTAATCAACATTTATTTAACAAAACGTTTAAATTGACAACATATAAATTATCTTAAATTTAACATAAATTAAATGAAAATAATTAGTATATTATACAAAATATAATATAAAAGCGTTATGATATAATGGCTATACTATGTTTATTTTATGAAAACATAATTACTATTTAAGTAGGTAAATTTATTCTATCTCTTTCAGAATCACATATTTCCTCATTTTTTAATTAAAATTTTACCTACATTAATAAAAATCAATACTACCTACTTATTGATAAAAAAACGAATATCATCCTTCACTATAATAATAATATTATAAACGTGGAAGTTTGTGAGGATGTATGGATGTCTGGATGTATGGATCTTTGTTCACGCAAGAACTACTGAACCGATTGCGATGAAACTTGTTATGTAGATAGCTGGAGACCTGGATAAACACAGGCTTTTTGTCCCGATATTCTCCCGGGATCGGGATTTACGTGGGCGCAGCTAGTTATTTATATTTTAACACATTCAATGCCCAGTACCTGGCTCCTGGGTAGAACAATAATTCGTTCGTGTGCCCACAACTCGCCTCCCGAGTCGAGCCTATACTAGTAGCTATAGTTGACGCCTGAACATGCTCAGCACCCGCTTATCGGGTCACAGTGTCGTAAGAACCCCATTTTTGTTGCATGCAGTTTTTATTTAAAAAATCGAAAGATTTCATTATTTTTTTAATGCAAGAGTAGAACTCCCGCTTTGATGTATTTATTCGTTTTTGTTAAAGTTATGTAATGATTCTATTTTATTTACATATTATTAGGTGTATTTGAAACGAATAAATAATAATATGCTAGTCACAAAGTGCAGGCAAAGGTAAACTGAACTAAGTACACACATATTTACTAATTAGTATAATGTATAAATAAAAAATTGCACAAAATTGCCAACGCGCGCCGCTTTCTTTAGATAATGGAACAAAAGGAATCGGTACGTTTTTTGTTTACTTTAGATTTTTAAATCCCTGCCAACTATATATTTTAAAATGACAATAAAGGGCGTCGGCATGTTTGACCTTTTTACCTTAAGGTTTTTAATCCCTTTCCGACGATGTATATGAATGAAACAAACCGCGTCGGCATGTTTTATTTAAATATATTTTATGTGTGTAATTGTCCACAATTACAGTTGATAATTTTGTTGTTGTTATTTACCTTTAACTGTCTTTACAATTAAAACTTGCACAACACTGGTGCTATCTAACGCAATAAGATTTTTAATCTGAATATTTAAAAATCCCATGTGATGTGTGATGTTCGTTCACGCTAATTTCCGAAACTACTCAATAGATTTAATGAAATTTTGTAAATGTCTATTATTTAGGTACCCCAACCAGAGAGATAACTTTTTATCCCGGTTTGGGATGTTTTTTTTGCAAAATACAATGCCAGCGGAGCTGCGGGAATAAGCTAATAGGTATTAGTTTAGATTTACACGATTATGATCCGTTGTAAACAATATTTAGTAGAAGAAATGTTAAAATCGCGACACATTAAAAACGGTGTTTGTATACGAGTACTAATGAGTCGTAACGCTATTCGGTTAGATTTTATGAAACTGCCATTCTATTAATAACATTTAGGAAAGTAGACACTTTTAGGATGCGGATTTCTGAATTATATATCGGTAATATTTGATCGAAGTTGAATGTTTAGAATCCCGGGATTTTGAGATGAGAGGGTATGTCCACGTTATGCCACGATGGACGAATCCCACCAAATGGCACTACCTACGCCGACCACTGCTTATAACTAATAGTTGTAATTATTCACTTCTATAAAATTTGAGTGCTTCTTTTTAACATGATTCATTGACGTGTTCGTAATTCCCAAATATTTAAATGTAAATCTGAACACTGTTTACATTTAACATGTCCACTCACTGGCGGTTCAAATACATCATTAGCCCGGCATTATTACAAATTAGAAATAGATAAAAAATCCTAACAATTAAAGGCCCTACGCACCATCGTGCCTGACGTAAGTCCCGCCAAGGACATGCACGATGCACGATGCAAAACGATCATGCGTAGGCTTGACGTACGTCAGAATTGTATATATATACATTATATACTGCTTGCTGGACTTGCACGACGTGTTTTGTACATACCATAGACTTTACGTTCTAGTATACAAGTTTATGGTAGATATATATAGACAGTATATTGCCAATTTGTGGGGAATGCCCAAAAATGCGGGGAATTTTAAGCCGATAGGCGAATTTATGGGGAGACCATCAATGCGAGGAAAATGCGAGGAATTGGGAATATTTAGCCTTATTAATTACATTACGACTTCAGGTTTTATCTCCCACAACTGTAGAATTTGACTATTATTTCAAAATTAAGGAAAATGGCAATGGCAACGCTAGCTACAGCACCGTGGCCTTGAGCGGACGTACGTCGGCGCATGATGCGTGCGTATGCTACCGTCGGGCACGGCGTCCTTGGCGGGACGTACGTCAGGCACGATGGTGCGTAGGGCCTTTAACAACTAGCAACACATATACCTACCTACACTAACGAACAGCTGACAACCAATATTGTGAAGCTTTTTGGTGACCATAGTATTTTATCTATGATTGTGACATTAAATATTTGTAACTAGTGAAGTGGACATCCTCTTCACTAGTTACAAAGCTTTAAAAGATCGGCATACTTCGTTCGTATCATGGTCGGCGTTATTCGGTAGAATTTCTAATTCGTAGAATTCGTAATTTCTCTTCTGTATAACTTCCATTGGGAAGTTATACAGAAGAGTCCGCGGCCTTGGCGGGACGCACGTCAGGCACAATGGTGAGTAAGGTACTTTATACCTCAATGCAATAACTAGTGGTTTGCACCGGAACGAAATTTCGATTCACCGGTGATCACAGGAGAATAAATACTTTTTTATAATGTATTTATTGTTTATTATTATAAGGTTATAATAAATGCTGATTTTGATTTTAAAAAACCGGCCAAGTGCGAGTCGGACTCTTGTAACTAAAAATTTAGGGTTTTCGCAATTTTTCCTTTATCTGTGCTATAAGACGTTGCTTCGTGCCAAATTTCAAGATTCTGAGTTCACGGGAAGTACCCTGTAGGTTTTGATTCCCTTGCGAGTGTCGAAAATTTGCGGCATAAACGGCTGTATCTTTTGATTGCGTTGGCTTAGAAGTTTGATTTTTTCACAGTTCCAAGGGACAGTAGACTTGAGTATTTGATATAAATTCCAGCTTAATACCTTCACGCGTTCTTGAGAAAAAGGGTGTTGACAGACAGACAGGCGTTCGAACGGACGGACAACAAAGTGATCCTATAAGCGTTCCGTTTTTTCTTTCAAGAATAACACAACATTTATACAACATCATTTCGCAACATACTTCTTCTATCATTCTGACCTTACCGAAGTTGCAGTAACTGTTAGATTCTTATAAGCAATTTCATCTAAAGCCTTTAGGTGTTTATTAGATTGCCAAAATTCTACAACTACAGTATCCCAGGTGTGTTTATTTTCTGTGGTCATTCTCAATAAATTTAAAGCCATGGCCGAAGTGTTTGCTGTGGTTCCACCAGCCTTATTTGTAATAAAAAATTGAAATAAATTGAGATGGAAGGGGACGGAACTACATAGACTTGCGCGTGGCAATGGTTCTTCTTCATTACTTTGAGACGATTGACCAATTTTCCTCACTATATTATTAATTTCAGCTTTAACTGCCTCTTTGGCAGCCAATTTGCTTTCCAGCAGTCTAAAACTATTCCTAAAAACAGGATGCAGGACAATTCGGATAACTGTTAATTAAGCATTAATTTATGTATTAACGTAAAATTAAACGGTGTTGAGTAGTAGTAATGTAAATTAAACAATATTGATAAAAAATCTTTTATTTAATCTTTTGTGAATTATTATTAAAACTTGTCGCTAACTTTAAAAAATAATAATATTTTTATAACAATATTTAATCATACTTAATAAAAACGTAAATAAAATAGCCTTGTTTTGTAATAACCATTCTAAACCGATATTATATTGGTGATTCTCCGGTGCAAACCACAACTACAATCACCGGTGTTAAATCGATTAATCTCTGGTTGTTTCAACAGAGGACTTTTACCGGTAAATCACCGGTGATTCTCCGGTACGCAAACCCCTAGCAACACAACACTTACTGTCATCTGTGATTCTACTATTTTTTAGTCTCATCCCGGTTTTGTTTACTAATAGGTACCGGTACCGGCCAGAGTACTATTTTATAACTGAAAGTACCGGCGAGGTTTCTATTTGATATTTTCCTTAAAATGGATATGGATATCTTGGAAAATGTTTTAGTCCTAAAGGATTACAAGACTGTTCCAGATATTGTTCACGAATATAGTCCTACTTTAAAATTTGGCCATATACCCCTAGTGATAGATAATGGTTGGTTTATTTCTATATTATACATAGTATTAGAGGTAGTATTATAATTATTAACTGTGAGCCATAAGAAAAAAAAAATAATTATTAACTTGAAACTCTTTTAAGGTTCATATCAATGCAGAGTTGGGTGGTCGATATACGACGAGCCAAATTTAATTTTTAAGAATTTTATTGCTCGCCCAAGGAAGGATCGATGTAAAAAGGATGCTGAACCACCTGTGACTCCACCAATACAGATCGGCAATGATATTATTAATATAGAGGCAGTAAGGTAATCTCTTTAAATAGTACATTGTATTTACTAAATAGTTAATAGGTTATAGTATAAGGTTAGGTATAGGTGTTGTGAAAACAGCACTCTGTTTGTTTATATGCAATACTGATAACCATAAAATAATAACTTCACACATCTCACACATGGCCGTCTGATCCCAAACTAGGCAGAACCTGTACTATGGTAACCAGACTGCTGATAAACATACTTATGATTTTCTAAATACATACATATTATAGATTAATTACACCCAGACACAGAACAAATAATCATGCGCATCACACAATTATTTGTCCTGGATGGTAATCGAACCCACGATTGCTGGTTCAGCAGTCAGGGTCGCTACCCACTAGACCAACAGGCCAGTCAAATCAAGTCAAAAAAATGTACCCGCAGGTCGCTAACCACTAGACCAACAGGTCAGTCAAATCAAGTTAAAGAAATGAAGCCGCTCCACTTGGGAAGATCCTCCACCCCATTGACTTGGAATATGGCCTGTCAAGCTTCACTCTCTTGTCGTTTGAAAGCCTTTAGACCTTTTAGAAGGAATCAGATGCTATTATCAAAACAGATGTTGAAGTCCCAATAGAACTATTGACAATATTTGTAGTATGTTTGTCTAACATAATACTAGCAGGGGCGGCCCTAGGGAGGTGCGGCCGCACCGGGCGCCGTCATGCGGGGGTCACCGAAATCAACCGAAATATTCCCACCAGGCGGCAGTCACCAAACTGTTACTATAAAGTAGACCAAAATATTTGTGAGGACTAAACAAAAAAAGGGTCATCAAATTTATAGGGGCGCCTCTTGGGTCTCGCACCACCTAAAAATGTAGCTAGGGCTGCCACTGAGTACTATTACCAGTGATAACATGTGACATATTTTAAACATGCCTTTCAGGTTTCAACTAAAGACACAATTTGATAAAAATGTAGTAACTCATTTTGAGGTGCAAGAACAAGTGTTTGACTACATATTTTCACATTTGGGCATTGACAGTGAAGGGAGTGTGCCACACCCTATTGCTTTAACTGAAGCTTTTGTTACACCTAATTACTGTAGACAGTGTAAGTACTATGTAATATACATTTGTTGCATTGTGAAGTTTTATTACACTCTTTTAATTAATAGTGATTGTAAGACAATCAATCTACATTATTTTTATTTTGTCTCTTGTGTTAATCCCACTAATATTATAAATGTGTAAGTTTGGATGGATGCATGGATGTTTGTTACTCTTTCATGCAAAAACCACTGAACCGATTGCGATGAAACTTGGTATGTATATAACTGGAGACCTGGATTAACGCATAGGCTTTACTTTTTATCCCGATATTCCTACGGGATCGGGACTTAGGCGGGTGAAACCGCGTGGCGCTGCTAGTACAAAATAATTCAACCAGAGTTCTTAATGTAACTACAAATTTAAATATGGTTGAAGATATATTTTTGAAAAGAGACATGTCATGTTTTAGTAGCAGAATAATATTGGAGGTAAAATGAACAAATTATATTAATACCTCTATTAATATAATTTGTTCATTTTACCTGCAATATTATTCTGCTGTAACTCCTCAGTTACAGTGGCCACTTAATTGCACTTTAATAGTAATTATTGGTGCTACATTTGCACTGCAAAGAATAAAGCTTCACCTTCTGACAGTACAGGATCTTTTTAATTCTTAATCTTAATAGAGCTTAGTAAAGCTTAGTTCTTTTAAGATAAAGAAGGCTGAAGCTAAAATTCTTAACTTAGAGAGAAAAGTGACAATATGCTGGTGTTGAAACAAATGCTGCTGTGATTTTCTGAAATACTTATTCCTAACCAGGCTTTTAATCACTACATCACGACATATTATAAAACAAAGTCCTCCGCCGCATCTGTCTGTCTGTTCGCAATAAACTAGTGAATGGATTTTCATGCAGTTATCACAAGAGATAATCATGAGGAAGGTTTAGGTATATAATTTGTTAAGGTTTTGTGTAAATTGGTTGAAATATGATGATGATTGTTGATGATGTCTCTGCTACCCGTGCGAAGCTGGGGTTGGTTGCTAGTTTAAAAATAAAACAAGCAATCTCAATAAAGCATCCTTCAACAGCATGTTAAACATTTTTTTAATAATACTTTACAGTAATGTCTGAGCTATTGTTTGAGGGTTATGGAGTTCCTGGAGTGAGTTATGGAGTAGATTCATTATTCAGTATGTATAAGAATGACATTGGGGACACAGCACTTATTGTTAATTGTGGCTATCATACTATACACATAATACCAGTGATCAGAGGAGAGGTTATTGAGGAACATGCCAGAAGAATTAATTTGGGTAAGAATAAGTTGTCTATCTATAATTTTTCATACAATTTTAAATTAATAAAAAGTTTGAAAATAGGTTCTTTTTTTTTAACAACTATTTACGCTTCTGGTGTTGCATATCGCTGGTTTGCGAGAATAGCGACAGCACTAAAATTATTGATTTTAGAGAATGGCAATGTTTTGTGATTTCCGCTAGAGTATTTTGTTTTAAATATATAATGAACTTGTCACTTACTAACCATCTGTGTTCACAATAAAATATCAAAGACTTATGATCGTTTGGCATACTTAATTCAATTCGACTGAATTTTGAATTACGTCGATATTCTCGCAAACCAGCGATATGTTCATGTGCACTGATAACCGACGAACGATAAAAGATGGTTGATATGCTGTTTGACCACCCAGCTGTGTAAAAAACATCTGTTAGTAACTGTCTGTCTTTAAGTTAAGTAAGTAATCTTTATAATTACTAGGTGGTAGTGAAATGATATGCTATTTACATAAGCTTCTTCAACTGAAGTATCCAGTCCATGTAAATGCCATCACCATGTCTAGAGTGGAAGAAATTCTTCATGAGCATAGTTCAATAGCACTTGACTATCAAGAGATGATCAAGAAATGGGCAAACCCTGATTACTATGAAGCTAATG
Organism: Euplagia quadripunctaria; assembly: GCA_963859945.1. Taxonomy (NCBI): domain Eukaryota; kingdom Metazoa; phylum Arthropoda; class Insecta; order Lepidoptera; family Erebidae; genus Euplagia; species Euplagia quadripunctaria. Next base: position 11,977,510 of record OY982572.1, read on the forward strand.
TGATGAGAATTCAGCTACCCTATGTGCAAACTGCGACTTCATCTGGGTTAACAGGTATTATCAATGAAATTATCTATCCTATTCATTAAATAAAGGTCACTTCCCACATATCAGTGCAGTCACAGTTCCCGGGCACAATTCTTTCAGTGACAGTGCCGTCACTGACACTGAGAGGTGTGGATGCTTTCATAGAGAATATATGAACTGTGACTGCACTGATATGTGTGAATCGGCCTTTATCCAGCGAACAGCTGTAGACAACTCTGGTCAACCTAATTAGTGGAAGAAAGTGTTTTGAGGCAATATTTTGTGAACTATGTATGTTGGCATTTAATTCACTGTGATCACTGTGATGTCTTAACACAGCATGTATCCACACGCAATAGAGTATATGTTGCGAATCTCCACATACATGAACGATCGGTATGTTTCACTTCTTGCTTATATTCTTCGAATATTTATTTTCTAATAAGTATATAAAAATTTTGTGTCACATTGTTTGTTTGCGATGAACTCCTAAACGAATGAAACTATTTTAATGAAATTTTGCACACTGTGGTCAGTTTGGTCCAACTTATGAGATAGCATTTTTATCTCAATTTATAGTCACAATATTTTTTTATTGCAAATGTTTTAGTCACAGCAATGCGTGGCCGGGTAGCTACTATAATAGTAAAAATAATGCCATTTGAACTGTCAATGAAGGATCTGTAGATATATAAATTATACTTATAGAAACTGTTATGTTCAGAAAATTTTACTTGTTTTAGCTGAACAGCAAAAGGAGCGTAAAAAGGAAATGGCGCGTCGATTGCTAGAAATAAATGCAAGAAAGCGTGACGAGCGACTAGCAGAAGACGAGGAACAGTTGAATAATCTACTAGCGATAAAGGTAAGAGGAACTCTATGTGTACTTTTAATGGCGACACTGGGTACTCGTACCCATCTATCAAATCTCAACTTATTGCAACCGCTTCGAATTACAACTGATCCTGGATCGTTCAAGTTCTCACTCACGCTCATCTATAAGAAATGAATCCTTATTTCCCTTGATCACGCCATAACTTGAACGGGTGTAAGAGACTACCTACTTAAGAGAATACTGAAATAGTGGATTCAGATCATCATTCTGAGTTAAAAATTATTGAAAGTTTCTGCCGGAAAATTCATTTTTTTTTTTTATGATTTAACAAATTTTGGTTAAAAGTGATTTCATAATGAGTAAACAGAACATTTTACCGAAAAAACATCAATAAATACACCATACGGGCAAAAACTATAATCTAATCAATTAAACAACATTTATGCAATCAGCTATTTTGACGGCGCCGTACGTTTAACGTCATTCACCGTACCGCACACAAAAATAATAACTTACTAAATGTGTAAATGTATAAATATTTATGAAATATTTTCAGGACATGATTGAGGATGGTGATACAGATGAATTTAATGAAGCAATAAAAGGTTTTGATATTAAAAGTTACGAGGATCTTCAGGTACACTATATATTTTTACATGCTATTTACTATATTAAAACATTAGTACGTATTTAAGCGTACGTCTTAAAGCAAAAATACCTATACATCATTATAACAGCAATACAACAGCTTCTTCGTGTCTTAAAGTCTTGAATATCACCACCTCGCTGAGCCGTGGTCACAACTATGTTGTCTTTTTACTCATACTACTTAATTATAATAGAGCTACCCCCTACCTTTTCTATATCTTATCTGTATTCCCAAAATAATTATGAAATATTTAACACCATTCTCCGATCATCAGAACTATTGTATTGAGTGAGGAAAGAGTACACCTACCTCTCTTCTATCCTATCTTCAATGTCTAGTCACGTTGAAAATTTTATGAGATATGCGTAAATAATATATAACGCATCTTCCCTGTGCAGAGACAAATAACGAACATAAACATGCGCATAGAGAAAAACAAACAGCGCATAGCTGCGGCTGCGACGGCCGAAGAGAACTTGGAGACACGTCCAACAGGTCGTATGAACCCTCCCGTCGAACCAGAGGCCTTTCAGGCCTGGCTCTCTGATACGCGTACTAAGGTTTGTATATTTTACACATAGTTTTGGATGTTATTACATTTTAGGCCCTTCAATGTGACTGCACACATAAAAAGTTAGCATCAGAGATAGTAATTTTGTTGTATTTCGGAAACCTGATGCAGCAAATAATCGCTAAGCATTTAATATTTACTAGCAACCCGCCCCGGTTTCGCACGGGTACAAATTATACACCTAAACCTTCCTTATGAATCACTCTATTTTTTTTTCTCTCATGGCTCACGGTTCGCATCGCCACTAACAAGTTAACCACTCTATCTATTAGTGAAAACCGCATGAAAATCCGTTCAGTAGTTTTTCAGTTTATCGCGAACAGCCAGACAGACGCGGCGGGGGACTTTGTTTTATAATATGTAGTGATTATTTCTCGCTACTATGCGATGCTAAAACACAGTGCAGACGCCGATCAGCCGATCGATAAAGACCGAGATCGAGAAAGATCAGCAGATCGAGGCTATGCCCAAACTTATCTCGATACCTAGTATCGATGCAGTCGTAAAATCGTACTCTTTTTTTATATCAATCGAACTCAAGTAGTCACCGAAACGAATGTACAATTTCCTTTTCTTCTGAGAGAACTCTCTCAAGAATTAAACATTAACTGAGTTCATAACACGTCAGTCGGTTAAAGTGTACGTTTGCGAAAAGTAATACCGTAAAATATATTTCGGGTCGTTAAATGGTCTCCCTCATGACTCCTTTCCTTTCTTTAAAACTAATTTATTATTATAGTCCTAAAATTGT
>OY982572.1:11980542-12059484 GCA_963859945.1 Euplagia quadripunctaria
TGATTTTATGACGATATTTTGAGGTATACCTTTTTTAACGCGACTTATAAAACTACGTCTTTTTTGTTGTTCAAATAATCGCTTTTTAATATCTTATTAAATATATTACATATTAAAAAGCGGTTATTTATTTAAATTGTTAAAAAATAAAATGACGCCCCACTTGTCCAGACTTCTGACAGACAGACATATGTTTTCATCTAGGTTGACTGGGCTATTAGGACAGTTTGAGATTCAGCAGTAGGCATTACATATGTCATAATGTGACTTGTAACGGCATAACGAGGCCTATCTTTCCTTTTAATAGAGTAAGCAATGCTCGAGTATTCGGCTACTTGTTTAAGATATAAACAGAAAAACAAAGTTAGGGATTGTATTTTAATGAATTCGCTTTAGTTTAATTTTTACATAATTTGTTTTAGGATTGAAAGAACGATTGGAAAGAGAACTTCTTGAAATGCGACCTTTTCAATCCACTCATAAAGTTATAATGGCAAAAAATCCTAACCTAGATGCTTGGTACGGTGCAAGAGATTTTGCTGGTAGCAACGAGTTTGAATCATGGTGCATTTCGAAAGAAGAATACTACGAGATTGGTGGTGAATACTTGAAAGAGCATTACGGAAGCAACAAGTATTATAAAAGTCCCGCTCCGATTGTTGATAACACACTCGCGCCTTCGGTGGACGCAAATGTTGTGAAAGAAGAAATTGTGGTCGATTGCTAGATTTAAGGTATTATAATAAACTTCTATTATGTAGTAAAAATTAAATTTTATCATTTTAGAAATTGCCTTGCAATTTAGATTTTAGATTTCTGAAGTCTATAAGTAAAATGTAACCTTTCTCCGTGAATATGGCAAATATCATTGTCCTTTACACACTGTTTGCGACATAAAATGTACTTTGTTGTGTGTCCGAATATTACAGAAAGCTCACTCTTAACGTTAAGAGTGAGCTTTCAGTACTATTTATAAATTCTCTACACTACGTAAAATTTATTCAAATTTCAAATCCATTTGTTTGTTTGCATTTCTTCATTACAAAATATATTTGTGTTGAATACTATATGGATTTTTCATTTAACAATTCGATTCTCTATACAATTATATAAAATTACAATAAAGTTACAATGAAATAAAATTTACAATTAAAATAATAAAATAAAAATTATAATTAAATAATGATGATTAGTGTTATACAATTATTGGATTAATGTCAAAGTATTATATTAATACCAACAATATTAAGTTAATGTCAAAAATAATAATACGAAAATATCAAAATAACAAACTAATGTCAAAATGATAAATTCTATACATCTATACATATAAATGAAATTGGAGTGTCTATTTGTAATATTAAAATAACCGCTTTTTACTAAGTGCATTTGGATGTATACACGGTACCGAAACAAATTTTTTTACAATTTTTCTATGTCAGTCTGTTTGTTTCGGTTAATCTCCGGAACGGGTGGACAGATTTCCACGGGACTTTCACTGGCAGATAGCGGGTGTTATAAGGAGTAACTTAGGCTACTTTTATTTCGGAAAAACAATTAGGGTTCCGCGCAAAATATAAAAATATGTACACGCGAGCGAAGCCGCGTGGGAACGGCTAGTAAAACAATATAAGCTTACAGTATACACCAAGTCGCTTATGTGTAAGTTGACGCTATAGAATGAAAAACCAGCCAAGTGCGAGTCTGACCCGCGCACCGAGGCTTCCGTAAGTAAACAAACTTGTATACGTCCATCTCGGGAATCAATTCTCAAAGACTTGCCCGTCTTTTTCGAAAGACAAACTTAACTTTGCAGTTGCGATGTACGACAAAGTTTACAATCCAACCACAAAATATAAGTTTGTAATCACAAAAACTTTTTTTTATGTGAAAAAAATCCCAAAGTCGTTAATTTGTTGTTATAACAAATTAACGACTTTGGGATTTTTTCCTTCACTTGTACTGTCAGACCTTGCTTCTTACCAAATTTCATGATTCTAGGTAAATGGGAAGTACCCTATAGGTTTTCGACCCAAAACCTATAGGGTACTTCCGGTTGACCTAGAATTGTCAATTTTGGTTAAAAGCAAGGTCTTAGAGCATTAGTAAAGAGAAAATTCCGAAAAATAAAAAAGAGTTGAAAATTAACGTAAATTTTGGTACTTACAAGTTTTCGCGAAAATCTAAATTTGCCCATATCTTTTTATCGTATTGACTCAGGACCTTGATTTTGATACACCTAATAGGGACTGGCATAAATTTCAACTTGCTAGGTCTACACTAGGTTTTCACTAATAGACAGAGTGATTCATGAGGAAGGTTTTGGTATATAATTTGTACCCGTGCGAAGCCGGGGCGGGTTGCTAGTATATGTATATAGGGCTATAGGGTTAGTTAAAATGAATCGGATGAACATGTGACCAGCCAATCTTCGAAACTTTTCTAGTGCTCCCAACGATAATGAGTCTTCGAAGGTTTTACTTTGAGTCCGTAGGATTCGCTCCAAGCAAGTATTTCTGCCAGACCTTATTGATTATCTCAATAGCATTAGCGATGTTATCTACTGGTGTTTAAGAGTATATTTGAAGATCATCTGCATAAAGGTGGTAAGAATAGAGAAGTTGATCAATTATAGAATTTATAAATAACGCGAAGAGTAAAGGAGAACAAAATGGAATACAGGGTCCCCTACTTGAATGCCAAGAACTATCATAGAAACCGATACACATTTGTAAATGTCGGTGGTAACCTCAGTGATGGCATACTAACGGAGGAAGGTACGGCACAAGGTTCAATTCTCGCGCCGATCGAGTACCTGATGTATGTGAATGAATTAAGTAATCTATTCAAGGAGGGGTCCTTCTATCAATTTGCAGACAGAAAGATCTCTCAGTGGCAAACAAAGCAATGCAACATAACTTCGACATGATGCTAAAATGGACGTCGTGTGTCCATTCGGTCCGTCGGTCTTATAATAAACACGAATTAAACTAAACTAATGCACATACATTCACCTTATAAAAAAAAATCATTTATGCCCCTTATCATTGCTCACAATCACACCTGTATGCACAATAATTTACACACATGTACGTACCTACATAATTAGAACTTGTCAACACACATACATATCTTGGCTTAATTATAGACCACCACTTTACTTGGAAAAACCATATGGAATATGTTTACAATAAAATGAGATCCCTTCTTGCCAAATTCTCTATTTTAAAGTACAGAATGGATTACCATACCTTGAGAATGTTTTATCTATCTCTTGTTGACTCTGTTATTAGTTACCCTAAGTGCTTACGGACGAACATGTAAAACCTTTTTTTTTAGACGGAATATACAAACTACAACTATCAATTTTAAAAAATATTGTACCCAAAAAGGTAAGAGGAAATCATAAAGAGGATTATAGTAGATTATTTAGTTATTGTAAAGTTCTTTCCATATTTGATAAAATTAAGTTAATGATTGTATGCGAATGTCACAACCGGTTTCACACACACTGCACAAATGCTCACGACCCGACTATTTACGCACACTAAGCCTCTAAGCAACAGAACACATATACTCTCTACCGGGAGCGGTAGGTTATGATGTGGCAGATAGCTTAGAGCTATCTGCCACATTGTGTGTGAGTAGGTTTTGATATTTATCCACATGGATAAATACCATAAACTTTTATTTTTACATAAAAAAACAAGTTTTGGAAAATAAATTGAAAAAAAAAGATAGAACGTCACCAAGAAGAGAGAGTGTAATCAATGCGTATACATTGTCGGCGACCGCAATGCTAACTACGAAGCTAATCAATCGCCATTGGCGTATCTAGGGATTTTGTCCAGGGGGGGCATGGCCCCTAACTTGAAACACGACGCATACAGTCGGTTAGCACGATTAGCATCATACTTCACAAATAGCTTTCCACTTTTTATGAACTTTTTTTTAAAGAAAATAAAACTTCTTATGAACTTTGTCGCTCTAACGTAACATTACGATTCGTTAACGTAACATTGTTTGAATAGCTTTATAAATTTAAAAGCGTTACAGTCACAAAGTATACAGGATGTATATGAGAATGGAGCACTGGAGCACTTAGTAAAATCACTGAAAGCACATGACACTAACGTGCAATTACAAAAATAATTTTTGAATTTTAAATCGTACATATTTTTTTATTTTGGAAATATTCACTCAGTTATTGAGAAAATCCATAAAAATTAATTAATAAAGTTTTCGAAGTTAGTTTTCATAGACGATCTTAGTAACGGTATGAAAAATTTCAAAATAATAAAATATATTCGATTTAAAATCTTTAACTGTACTCATTCCACATGCTTTTAAGAGAAACGGAGGTAAAAATAGAATAGAAATTCAAACGGTCATAACTTGTAAACGGATAGTTTTTTTTTATTTTCTTATAACTGCATGCTAGTCATGCCCTTTTAGTGATTTAAGTAAGTGTTCCATTTTCATATACACACTGTATAGTTTAAGAAGTATAGTTCAAACGTACGCATTAAAGTAATCTTATTTGATTTTTTAGTTTCATTGATTAAGACCAATGTAAGCTATTTTATTTTCATTTTTAACAAAGAAATTAACTTTAATTTACGTTTCTTCTCAGTAAAAATATTAAAAACTTTTTCTGGTGTGACTTTTTCCTTGACGTACTTATTTTCTATGTGAAGAAGGGTAGTGCTTAAGAACCCCTCTTCTACCTTAGTAGATCTCAGCCATGTCTTAATTCTTCGCATTACTGAAAAGCTCCGCTCGCATGCGGCTGTACTGACTGGAATGACTATTGCAGCTTGGATCAATTTAAAGAGATTTGAACACAATTATTGTTTTGCGTTTTCTTTTAGGACTTCTAATGTAATCTCCTTTTCTATTAGCACGTTTTTCATTATTAAACATTCTGCTATACTGAAAAAATAAAAGAGATCAATTTTATCTTTCTCACTCACTTTCGAGATTCAAAAACGCATCGATCGATTGGGCTAAAGATAGACTTTCAAACCTGTTATTCATATTAACCATTATAAAATCAATCACTGAATAATGTATAATAATTTTCCAATATTCACTGGCCTGTGAATTAGGCGGCAAATCAATCTAATTTTTTTTACCTAGTGTGGATTTAAATTAAATTTTCTATCATAGCTTCCTCCACCGGCTCGATTAATGTTTTCTTTTGCTCATTTGTGTAGGTTCCAGACAAAGTTCATGCTTTTCTGCGTGCTTTTCCTTCCAACGTTCATGAAAATTGTTCCGATTTTGGTCGAAAGTAGTTATAATGCCAGTTGACATGGTGCCAACTCGTCCAAGAGTTGCATTTTTACTCTGAAAATACATTTTTACATGGATTACTAATGATACCGAATGGAACTCGTATAAATAAACACACAATGAATTGTGGTTTTGAAATGGAAGTTAATAAACCTATAGCTTTCGCCTCATGTTTGTCTTTATTTTGACTTATTTCTTCTTCCAGCGCCGTTTAAAGTGCATCATAATTATATATTACAGCCTTAAAATTTTCATATCGACAGCTCTATCTCCTTCCTGTGTTCCTTAAACTGCCCATTTCACGACCAGTTTTTATATTAAGAGAATCTTTAACAATTTGTAAAGTAGCATGACAGCCAGTGTTTGTAAAATACAGTGCTTCGAGATTATTAAAAAAAGTTATTTGCAGGTGACACATTAGCGCATGAGTCTACAACAGCTAGGTTAAGTATATGTGCTAGATAATGTACGTAAATAGCATGAGGATACTTCTCCTTAATGATTGCTTGTAAACCTTTGTGTTTTCCAAACAACACACTTGCGCCATCATAATATGACTATACAAGTATTGGTACGTTATCTAAACTATATTTATTAAGAAATTCGAAAATCATCGCAGCTCTATTTGCATCTCTACTAGTGGAGCAATCAATAAATCCCATGAACGACTCTTCAACTTCCAACCCCATCATGTATGTCAAAACAATCGTCATTTTTTCTACTCTGTAACATCTTGCATCATCAAAAATAACCAGATTGTTATATTTCTTTTACAATTCTTTCCATGGATTTGATTCATAATATTAATTAAATAATACTCTATACCAGCACATCAATAGGTTACATGTTTTTCAAAATGTTTGGAAAATGTTTCGTCGTATTTAGCGAACAGTTCAATCATTTCTAAAAAGTTACCTTTATTTTTCGATTCAGCATTTTCACGATGGCCCCTTAAAGGTAATCCTTGGCGTACTAGATACAGTATGATTTCTATAAATTTTAATAAATTTTCTTTATTTTGCTCAACTTCCTTTTCATGGTGGGACATAACTTGCGTACCTATGGACATTTGAGCTTGATTTTTATACAATGCATCTCCTTCCTACGATTATGAACCGCAGACTGTGCGTGTATTCGAAGAGCTTCTGATAACTTCTTCCAGTTATTGTATCCAGTGGTTACAAATTTTACATTCTGATCGTGCATTTACTTGCCGAATATTGTACACAAGAAGCGGTATACTTTATTATCACTGATGCTATAATCTAACCACGTATATTTATCATAGTTTTGTGCGTTAGGTAAATGCCGCAGTTTTTCTCCGAGTTTTGTACGGAGAAAATCAATTTGGGGCTGATATGGTCAAGTCTGAAGCGTACCTAAGTCACTTATGATCTTTGAATGCAAAACTTGCTTATTTAAACTTAAGTTAAAAAATGTACTTTCTACTAGGACTGGGGCTGCCCCAGTCCTAGTACCTCTGCATTATCCAGAGATTGTTGATCGGTATACGAAGTTTTATAAAAGAAAGATCCTTAACTTTTTTCATTTTATAATCAATTATAATTATAATCTAAACTATAATTACACTGTTTTTTTTCCTAGGTAATTACCTAGAAAAAAAACAGTGTAATTAAAATCTAATTCGCCCATTTTATAAATAATATAGGTAGGTTTCCTTTTTTTTTGATAAAACCTAAATGTCATGAATGATATAATTATGATAATAAAATTACGCGATCACGTATTTAAAAGGTACGGTACTGTCTACGTTTCTCTAACACCCGGTATGAATCAGTCTATAATTTTAAATCAGGTCCCCAAATATCCTGATGCCCATCAGACCATTCTGGGGTGGGCACGGCCCACCCGGCCCCCCCTCTATATACACCTATGTCAATCGCCATTGGAGATATGTTAAGTGAGCGAGCTATATCAATCAGAATGTCGAAGTCCATCTTCATCAGACAGTCAGACTTCCACATTCCATACCGTATCTGATGTCATCCGTAATATTCACCAAGGCTGAGACGGTACTGTGTCCAGGCCGGAAACCTGACTGGAAAGGATTTAAAAGATTGTTTTTGTGAAAACACTCTGAGCTAGTTTTGGACGAGACGTTCAACAACTTTAGACAGAAATGGTAATATTGAAATGGGCATCGGCCACCAGGGGCGGCCTTAGGCATTGCGAGGCCTCGGGCGATAGATCATTGCGAGGCCCCGGGCGATAGATCTTTGCGAGGCCCCGGGCGATAAATCTTTGCGAGGCCCCGGGCGATAGATCTTTGCAAGGCCCTATTGTCCTTTGAAGAATTTATGTGAATTGAACCTTTATGTGAATTAAATTTAATGCTAATGCTTAATGAAAAATGCAATAAAAAATTGTACATAGGAAATTAACAAAACTTTTATGTCAATTTCCTTCACTTTTCTATGGAACGGTATTCACTAACCAATTGACGATCTGTTTTATTTTCCGCTAAATCTTTCAAAGCATCACATATATCGCTTAGTTGATATTTAACGGCCTATCGACTCTACCCAGAATTCCCACGTAATTTCAGATAGCAGTTTTGACTTGAGCCAGCAAAGAGATTTTTCTCCGTGGGTGGTTGCACGAAGGCGCGAGGCCCCTGCAAGAGCGAGGCCCCGGGCGGTTGCCCTGCTTGCCACCCCCTAAGGCCGCCACTATCGAGTCAGAGAACTGCTACTACTCACTAAGAGCTTTTGGTAAATCATTAACCATGACAAGAAACTGGGTACAAGGTCCAAGGGTACTTACTATCTTGGCTCACGCCTGAACGTGTATAGTATTCACGAGATCTATAGGTTCCAACTTTTACATATTGTTTGCGGTCTTTAAGATAACTTGCCAATAATTTTAAAAGATGTGGAGAGCATCCGATGGATGATAGCTTATTAAGTAGGATGTCCTTATCTACAAGATCAAACGCTTTGCTGAAATTGGATACGTTGGATCTACTTGGCCACCCTTAGTAATTGCCGACGTCACATAATCGGTGAATTGTGTATGGTTAGTTAAAGTGGAGCGGGCTGGGCGAAATCCATGTTGACAGTTATCTAAACGGTTACTAATTTCTTTTAAAATGCAATTATTAAGAAAGGACTCGTATATCTTGGCAAATACTGATAACACTGATATGGGCCTAAAACTTGTTATGTCAGTAGACGAACTTGTTTTCAGAACTGGCGTTACTCTATAGGTCTTGAATTTGGTGGGATAAACACCTTGTTTAAGTGACAGATTATATATGTGCAGAAGGGATTCATCAAAGGCAGATAAACAGTCCTTAATTAAGAACGTTGGGATATTGTATGGGCCAAAGGCAGATGTTGATTTTAGGTGACATGCTGCTTGTTTCAAGTCGGTATAGCTAATATTCGTCATGTTGATATTCGGTAGATTGGCAGTTAAATTGCGCTGAGCCATCTCTTGATCTAAAATCGGGGTTTTCTTATGAAAAACAGAACAAAAGAAAGACAGCCTCTTGTCCTTTTACAGTCTTACCTTGGTATATAAATTCTTTGTTCTGTTGTTGTCTTCTACTACGTTTATCTTTTACGTATTGTCAGAATGTTGAAGGTTGACGAGAAATTCTATTTTCCATGTTTTCTATATACTTATTGAAGGCTATACTAATGAGCTTCTTTACTTTAGTTTTGTAATAATTAAATAACTCTCTGTTATATATTAGCCCTTTTATTTTGAACATTGTTAGGTTGTAATACTTTAATTTAATTTATTATTTCAGTGTCATACCAGCTAGGATATCACAGATAGATACACAGTCTACACAGATAGGCACATCCACAGCACTACCAAGATCCTGTTCATGGAATAAGTCCGTCCAATCTATGGCAGAAACATGCAAATAGAGGCTATGGAAGTTTGCTTTACGAAAATTCTATTCTGTGTGAGAATGAGATATCTGTCTTGGTTCAAGTGGTCTGTCTTTTATATTTATTTCTTTCTATAGTAAGTGTTACCTCGAGGGGAGGGTGATAGGAGTCCATCGGAACTAAAGGTTCAACATTTGTAGTTACAGAAATATTAGAAGTGTTGAAATTAGTTCGGACTAAGCCTTCAACGCTCCTTAAGGAGTAGTAAAAGGAGTAAAATCAAAAATAGTAAGAGTAAAATTCCCAATGCATTAGGGTTAAATATATAAGAGGGGGGTAACTTATTTATTTTTAATGAATGAATGACTGAATAAATTAGGGGGGTAATTTACAAGTCAAAGCTAATTTTAATTGACTGCTCAAAAACAAGCAGTTTTTGGAACTAAAGGCAAAATAATCATTTTCAAATTAATTACAATGGGTATGCGTTACACCAAGTGATTTTCACTTGTGCTAGTCATTTGCCCTAAAACCTTACACTTCCGTTATCTGGGTCTGTCTATATTTATGGCTAGTAAAAAAAACAGAGGTGATTTTATTAGGTTCGATTCCCTTTTACATCGAACGTAAGGGAGGTCAAAGAGTTCACGGAATGGCAGGGTTGGCGAGGCTGCTTATCCAGGTAGGTGCTAATTGAGCGACTTATGTTTACTAGATATACCGAATTCCAGCCGAAATCGGGTTATTAGCTTTTAAGTTATCAATGGACCAACAATCAGGAAGAAACTAGTCTAATCAGTATGGAGAAGTCATAAAGTTGCTCACCAAACAAGGACATTTAAGACACGTTAGCTGTTTACGGGGACTCCGCTCCTGGTAAAATAATGATTTATGATTGGCATAGCCTTTTCAAGCCAGGGAGTGAGTTAATTTAAGATGATACTCGACCTGGACGGCCGATTGAGCCACCACACCAGAAATGGCCGATTGAAGAAGAAACAGCTTGCAGTATTGGTTGAAGTATCAGAAACAACCATTTTAAAAATCCTACATCAACATCTCGGCATGAGTAAAGTTTGTTCAAGATGGGTTCCGAGAATGCTCACGTGGCGGCGTGTCAAAAACGAGAGTGCGTTGACTGACTGAGGAGAGTAAAAGAAGGAAATTGGGGTCCAAATTTTAACTGGTGATGAAACTTGGGTTCTCTGTTATGAACCTGAGTCTAGCAAGACTCGATGCAGTGGCATAAAAAAGGCACACCCCAAAAAAATTTAAGGTATCTCAATCGTCGAAAGATTTTGACTATCTTTTGGGATACTGAAGGTATTCTTCTAATCGATTATAAGGAAAGTGGCGTTTCTATAACAGGAGAATACTACGTTCTTACTAGACTCCAATGAAAAGATGCTAGTGAAGAAATAATAAGAGGACAACTAACAAAAGATGTAGGTACTCCTTTTGCACGACAATGCGCCCGTACATACAAGCCATGTTGCGACGACTGCCATTCTTCGATGCAGTTTTGAACAACTACCCTACAAGTCCAGACCTGGCCCCCAGCGACTATTTTTTATTTCCAAAGATAAAGAAAGGGCAGCGTGGAAAAAAATTAACGGCGATGGTGAAGGCGGCGTATTGTGACGGCCAAGACAAATCTTTTTTTTTCGACGGTATTAATAAGTTACACGATAGATACGAAAAATGGACTATAGTTAAGGTAGAATATATTGAAAAGGAAACATAGTTTAACCGATTCCGTGCAGATGGCACCGCAGAGGCGCCATAGATATCTTTTCACGTGTGCAATTACAAAATTGTGCAAAATTTATACCCTTAAACCTCGGTTAAAACGACGTTTTCTAGACATTCCCCGTGAAAAAGTGTTTTTAAAAACGAGTGTAATTTTTGTAGTACCCCAGTAGTGGTGGGGACAATTGGGAGAGCTAAGATAGGCAATACTTTATCCTTGACTGTATAAATTCTGTCTTAAGCGGAATGCGTTTTAAACTAAATCTGTCATAAAACCGATAAAAAGATTTGCGACACCCGTCTCATAAATATAGTTATATCACTACTACTTATAATGTTTAAAAAAATCAAATTAATAGAACGTCAGTGGAAACTAAACCAAGTTATTCGTTATTTATATATTAATCCTTATCCAAATAAATCACTTCGTAATCAAAGTCGTTAGGTACCTATATAGATGACTTTTTGATTTATACGAAACGGACATATCATGCAAAAGCTATCATGAATTTAATATTGTTATCAAATAAAACACTATAAAATAAGTATCTTAACGCTGTATTTGACTCGAATGGTAATACCCCATACACTCTAAATTTGAGGCTACCGCTGGCCGCCAGCGTGCTTTACCACGCGTCGCCCGCGAGGTGAAAGCTCGCAGTCCGCGCGCCGCCCGCAAGGTGCAAGCTAAAATTTCATCGTCTTCATGTGTGACACGACGCAAAGTTTTCTCGCTGGCGGTGCGCTGTAAGCACGCGGACCGCGCGCTGTAAGCGAGCTGACCGCTAGTTTACAGCGCGCCCACTGCGTGTCGAGTTGTATGGTTGTAACCAAGCGCGCTTACTGTCCGCTTCGCAAGTTTCATAATTATGGCAGAAATTGTCAACATTTTCCCAGCACCAAAAGCACCTCTTACTTATTCCGAGAGAGGTCATAAAATACGTGCGGTGGCTTCTTACCGTCGATCTTTTGCGGATTATTTTTTTGTTTGAACAAAAGTTTCCTGTGCAAAACGTTTTTTTACAAATATAGCTTTTCTACAAGATCAACAGTAATATAACAAAAATATAATTTACGAAAAAAATATGTCCATTTAAAAATTCTTGCATCAAATAGTTCGACTTTTTTTAACCGATTCTTTAAAAATAATATCAAGCATATCAACGTTTTTAGTTAAGTAACAGTTGCCATGAACATTGCTGAACACGCCTAGCGTATTATCCCGGCATTGTATGTAAAACATTTTTTTGTAAAATATAAACATCATTGCAGCACTGGAGCCATTGCACTTCAAATTTGGTTAACTTATGAAATAATTAAGCTACACTGTTATTTTTAAAACATAATACTGCATAATGGCTTAAATATTGCCGAAACATTGTGGACACGTCAGGCGTGTTCTCGGCACTTGGAAGAAATTTAGAAGAACACGCCATTCGTGTCGCCGGCACTGAAAGTGTTAATAAATGTAGACAGTCACTTTTAAACACAATAAACAAACTGTTAACACTTTCAGTGCCACCCCAATTTACACTACCTATATCATGTACGATGCCGCGAACAAACTGCATTGAACACGCTAGGCGTGTCGCCGGCACTGGAAGCTGATATAACTAGACACGCTAGGCGTGTTTACCGGCATTGTACAAAGGCAAAAAATGTTAATATTTTCATTTTCTGTGTTTTACCGATGTCTGTAAAACGTGTAATTTGTTTAGGGTATATAAAAGTAATTTACCATAGTTTAGTGCTTTTGAATTTAGAAAAATGTCACAAAATAAGATAGAAGGTAAACAAGATTCGTAATTATGGCAGAAATTGCCAAACAACTCTCTTATTTATTCGGAGAGAGGTCATAAAAGACATGCGGTAGCTTCTTACTGTCGATCTTTTGCGGATTTTTTTTTTGTTTTAACAAAAGGTTCCTGTGCAAAACCTTTTTTTTCAAAATATATAGTTGTTTTGCAAGATCAACACTAATATAAAAAAAATATTATGTTATATATTACGAACAAACGATGTCATCATCCAAAAATTCTTGCATCAAATAACCCTTTTTTTACCCTTACCCCATTGTTCTATCACAACATTAAATGCATCGCCATATAAATGCTATATTTTCGTTATCAGCCTGTGCATTGAAATTTATTTTACAAGTTATCAACGTTTCTGTTTTAATATTGTAACATCTATTCAAAGTGTATAAGTTAGTGCATTATTTTTAAAGATAACACACATAGGTACTTAAATTTTCTAGAATAAGCATATCAACATAGTAAAGTAAAAGTTACCATGGTTGACAATTTATGCAGATGAACACGCATAGCGTGTTCTCGGCATTGTATGTAAAACATTTTTTTTGTGGAATATAAAAATCATTGTAGCACAGGAGCCACTTCACATTTCGTTAACGTATCAAATAATTAAGCTACACTGTTATTTTTAATACATAATATTGCATAATCTCTAAAATATTGCCGAAACATTGTTGACACGCCAGGCGCGTCATCGGCACTGAAAGTGTTAAACCGGTTACGTTTGATTTCGGGTGGCGACAAAATGTATAACAAGTGGAAACAGAAAAAAGGCGATAAGTTACAATTCATGGCGGATGGCACCCCAGAGGAGCCAACAAAGGCCCTGGCGCTTGGCCCCCAGAGGAGCCACGAAACATTTGTTCGCCGCCAGGCACAAAAGTTTGCTAAAAAGACCACCGCATTGAATCAGTAAGTGTTTCATTTCATACTTCTTCCCTGTCATTCCGCAAACTTTTTGACCTCCCCTCGTAATTTAAAAAAATTCAAAATACTTAAATTTTTATACGTAAGGACTTATTTTTTTTGAATATAGGTATATTTTTATAAAAAGGTTAAAACAAAAAGGGGTTCAAGAAAACAAAATGAATAGCCACAAATATCATGGCACGTTTATTTTTTTCCACTACATGGCGACTTCTAAAAGAATCGTGACTTATTATTTTGCATTCATATAGTTTCTTTTTTTATTAGAGCTCTGCAAATGAGCACTAAAAGAATAATTTTACAATGTATATTTTCCATAAAATTAAAATATAAACTCTGTATTTATTTTGATCTCAATATAAATCACTATGAACTGAAAAAAATTAAAAGTTTTGTTAGTTCTCTAATTATAATATTGATTGATGAGACTATAATAAAGAGTACATTTAAAAAATCACATTAAAGCATATATATAATGCTGACTACATAAATGCTCTGACAGCCTCTCCCTACCGCTACGCTAGCACTACCTCACGTTGCAGATTGTATACTCAAAGTATCAACAATAAACAATATGAAACTCCAGTTCTACCAAACAAACCAATATAATTATAATAATTATAATAATAAATTTATCACAATCATTTCAGACTACAAAAATAACTAAATAAATCACCTGTAAAGGAGGCTGTGAGAGCTATAATCACGTGCAATGTAAATGTAATACACCACAATTAACAAATCTAACTTATTTCAAAGTATAAACTAGCCTAAAAATTTTAACAATAAAAAGAAAAAAAAAAACAGTTTTTGTTAAAATATTGGTCATCAAAACTCTGAAGAGCTATAACTAAATGACCGTATAAATAATCATCATGCCATGATGTTTGTTTATTGATATTTTTAATAAAAATTGCACTCAAAGGGATGTAAATAACTCCAAAATTTGGTAAAGTGTGGCTTTGAGCCAAGTAGTTTGTTTAGAAATAGTATAAAATCAGTGACTTAGAAATAGCTCTCAGCATATAAAAAAAGTTAAAATCCTTAGGCTGTACTCTCGTATGATTATAATGTAAGCAACGCAATATGTTGGCAAAGCGGAAGTTCACGTAAATCTAACGATACAATAGAACTAAATATTTATGTACCTTAGACATTATGATTACACAAGGCTCACTGTTATTTCATAAAACTACCACGATCAAGTTTAGTGTACCTGGTCGGTGGCTGACGGCCCCCTAGACTAGTGGTCTGCCTCGACACGGGAAGTATACGTTTTACATTCACGGGTAAGGATATGTACGATTTCTTAACAAAAACTCCAAACGGCTTACAATGAAACTGGTTGGTCCTTCAACCACAACCACTCAGATGTTAACAACAAAATAACAACAAACACAATCTAACACTGCCAATATTTTGTGTGAGTATTCTTTTAACGTTGTGAATTCCTCAGTCTTTTCTACGGTTCAAAAATAAGTAGACAAAGAGAAACTCATACTTTTTTTTTGATTACGTAAATTCAAAGGAGTCAATATTCACTTCTTAATATATAGTTCAACTAACATCGGTATGTAAAATAGTTGAACAGTGAAGAGGCGCAAATCGCCAGTTCAACGTATACTTAGCAGCTCTTAGAAATCAAGGTGCGACCTGCCTTCTTCACTGTTTATTATAGGGTCCTCGCTCCTTACGAAACATATTCATTGAGAAAACATTTCTCCTATTCAATATAAATATATGAATTATACTCTGTTTTAGGGGGATTGAGAAAGCAGAGCACATCCCGTAATAGACGAGGACCGTTCGTCCTCAGCTTTCCTATACACTCCCTTGGGGTGAAGTAACGATAGTAAATGTTAATATAATAATAAAGGTAAAACAATCATAAAGACAGTGAACATAATATAATAATAACAAAAATATATTACTACTAATTCTAGAATTCAAATAGAAACAATCACCCGGGGCGAGTGATCGGATAACTGAGGCGCTACCAATATATTTATATAATGTATATGCATTTATGTTCCTAGGTCACTATGTTGGTGTTTCTATTTCCATTCATTATATCTATGGATAATAATAATAAGGTAATCAGCATTGGAAAGCACCTAATATGTGTTGTCCTTACCAATGCTGTTACATACAAACTATTGATAACTATGGTTTTTAAAATTTCAATGGTGATATTTTAAATGGTAGCTGAAAGTTTATACTACTTGTTAAACCCAAGTTCTAGTTTGTCTAAATAATACTGTTATCAATGGCTTGGTAAGAAACTTACTAAAACGTTTAAGAATTTATAATATACGGAAAGGTATAGAATAGATGTTACTCTTACATTTTGTGGCAACTAAATGCATCCTCTTATTACTTTATTTTATCTTAACATACGGTGTACATATTTTATTTAAAATGATAACGGATATTGGCCTATTTTTTCGTGTTTCTTTCAAATACAGAACTATCAAAATATAAAAAAATATTGAGGACTATCAAACAACATTCATATGTATATATTATTATTATTATATGTATACTTATGTACATCTACAAGAAATTTTGATCTTCATAGTACCAAAGTATAGTTCTGTGCTAAATCTAACATTAATTCCAATTATCTTCTCAGTTCGATATTTGTTATGACTGTAGAATGAAACATTTCTACGAATCATACATTCTTATTTTAATTTTGAATGGTTTTCTCTTCGATATACTTGAATAAATAAATCCTACCGATATTTATTTACATTTGCTGAACCAGCACATGGACACACACATTGTGGAAATAAAATAATGTATCGAAAGTAACAAAACATGGGAAGTCGTAAAACAACGGGTACAAAATGTCGGTATAACACTATTACGATATTACATGAACTCTTACAATATTTTATTTCCAGTTCTACCCTGACCTGCAGACTTAACTAAACTTACACTACCACATCATTTACATAGAAATGGCACCAATCTATCTTTGATATCAATAATGGCAAACCATAAGGAACCCCCGCAGCGGACACTTTAGCTGCACTGCGCAGTGCACAAGAACTGTCTCAAGGTATTGGAAGACTACTGCACTATATCTATTCATAATCACTATTACTTGAAAACAGTACTGGAAAGAAAGTTTTGCTTCTGGCCTAAACACCTTTGCTATATAGATACGGCGATATTCTAAATGGGTAAATAAATATGTAACGATGTTTGTATGAGTCTATCCGTAACACGAACATTAAATCTCGCCAGAAATTCGAAAATATAATGAAGTTATCAATGGTGTTATGATTGATATTGCCTAATGTCGCTATCCGCTAGAAGGCACACAAAGTTTAGTAAGAAGCTTCACAAATTATGCTCTCAGTTGGTGCACCGCCCACGACACAACCCGGCAGTGAACCCACTTATTACCGCGAGCCACACTGACGTAGTGGGCGATGTCCATTATCCACACACATTGAACACTGAACATAATTTATTTTGAACGTAAAACGTTTAAAAAATATTGCCAATTTTATGTTGCAACAGGCACTTTTCTGGATTTCTCCAATAAACATCATATTAAAAGTTATTAATTTTGTGAAGCTTTCAATATTGCCTCTCAGGACTCGGCTAGTTTATGGAATTATTTGTACTTCTTATTTACTATTATTATTATTATATGAACCTGACTTTTATTTTCTTAGGGATTAATATTGAGGAGTATCAACTATAGAGTCCTTTACATTCTCAGCGATCAAAATACTTTACCTCTCGTCGGTAACAGTTCTATATAAAATTACTGAACTTCCATATACACTGACACGTTCTAAGTTAAAGCATCGCAATAAGATATTGTTACATTTCACTACGACTAATGAAGGATGGGATGACGATGACAAGCGAATGACGAACATTAAAATTTAGAATTTTAAAGTTGGAGATTTACCATTTACGCTTCCAAAATTTATCACTAAGCAAATTAGAATATGAGATCAAAAATTTTAGGCCTACAATCTATCATGATGAGACTTTTAAGTATTGATTTATGAACGCCACCACGAAAATTAATATAATCATGTGATGGTATAGATAAATCACAGTTGTAGGTATAAATCACAATGCATATTATCATAGGCGGTACCGCTACATGACTACTCACTACGTCCTCGTCTCTACTGTGACGATGTCCAGCTGGTGCCCGAGGGATTCCACAAGCGCAACCAACCACGCTCCTCCCGACCACACCACGCCCGACCAAATCAACAGTGGATAAATAAATAATCCGACGTAAAATATAACGCATGAGTCCATGCTGACGATCCTGCTGCCCGTCTCCTCTCTTGCTTTCGATATATAATAATCATGAAACATAGCTGCTCTTGTTGATGGCTGCCAAATATTTAATATTGCACTCTGGCTGCTCGCTAGTCAACCAAGAGCTGTAATAAATTGTGTCACGTGTTAAAACTCGTAGCGTACAACTCTCATATAAAATAATAATAATGCTAACAATAATTAATTACCTGTTTTGGTGATCAGTCTGCGAGATGCAACTGACCAGACATCTGCGGTTGGGGCGTAGGGGTATGCGAGGGAGGGGGTGACGCTGCAAAAAAATGTGTTTCATTAGAAATATACAAGGCGAAATCTATTTTGATAGCCTTATTGTTCCTAAATACAATATTGGAATTGCGTTCTGATTTAACCAGTTCTGGTAGAATATATTATTTTCTGAAAAGCGGTTGCACTCTAAAAGGGATAGCTCTGTTCGTTGGTTGGATCAGATCTCAGAATATTGGAAAGTACTGACTCATGTCGTGACTGCTTGATTTCTGACTTGTGTCACAGGTAGGTGCGTGCCAACCGAGATAGATGACTTTACGTGCTTTCCAAAGAGCGTGGCTAGTACTCGTTACTGCATTACCCTCACAAGAAATATGTTAGCAAATTTCCAGGCAACATATTTAAATAAGTCGTGTTACTTACAAATAGACGCGATTGACTGAGGTGACATCGCTGACATTTTGCTTGTGTCTTGCATGGACACTTGCGTTCCTTGTGATGTCATGTAGCGATTTACCATTGGTACAAAGCTGCAAAAGAAAAAAAACTAGAATTGGCCGGTGAATTGATAAGATTTTAGGAGTTAACTATGTATGTACCTACACGGTTATTGTATACACATTTTAGAAACGAAGCTAGGTTACTTAGGATGATTAGTACTACAAAAAAAATGTACTAAAAAGTTGGAATGCGAATAATTACGACTCGTTCCAGTTTAACAGTAGTGAGGTTCAAACAATTCATTCACAAAGCCATTCACGCTTTGGTAAGTGCCATGAGGACAGTGACCTGTCAGCTGATATCAACTTAGGACCGCTATTTTTTATAGTATAGGGGGTAAACGAGCAGACAGGTCACCTGATGGTAAGTGACTACTGCCGCCTGTGAGCACCTGCAACTCAAGAGTTACATGTGCGTTACCGGCCTTTAAGGTTTGAGTACGCTCTTTTCTTGAAGGTTGAATTTCTACATTATTTTCAGTTAAATAACCAGTAACTTATCACAACTTTTCTATTCAGTCTTTTTATTTCCGACCACAAGTAGAAATCCAGGGGCGTTAAGTCTGGGCTCTCCGACGGCCTGGATTGGCTAATATAAAATTCTTATGCTACCATTCTTTTCCTTCACTCTAACCGTTGTAGGATATCTCTTCAATTTGCTGCCACCAAGATGGTCGAACTTTCAATCCCTCTTAGTCTCATTGGCAACCAGCATACAAATGCATCATTGCTAAACTCTGTATTAGCATATTCAACAGTACCTGATTTACGTTTAATGCTTCGCGGGCCGCGTGTGAGTCAGAACCTGTTTTTTTTTTTATATTAAAGGAGGTAAATGACAGGTCACCTGATGGTAAGTGACTACCGTGCCGTACTAAAGAAATACTTTTTATCGATTCTATTATTGATATAGAGTATAAAATTTTCTTTTCCAAAACGACTATAACATCACCGTGCAGGTCGGTAATAAATTTACAAAACTTTCACATTAGCAGATAACAACCTTACTCGTAAAATATTTTAGTTGTTCCCGTCATCCAAATATGTATAAAACAAAAATGGATCGAGGGTATGCGGAATATAGCACTATTTGTTCTATATTATTAAAGAAAACCTGTTCGTTTAAGGAAAAGCGTCGAATATAGAACTATAGTTGTGTGGATTGATTCCGTTTTGCGTAAGTAGGGACAATTATGGTTGACCAACAATTTTGCTAAGCAAATTTTTTTTTTTTTTACAAAAGTAGATACTACTCCTCCTACTATATAAGTAATTTGCATAAATAAATGAGTAATTTGGTAGTCATAGAACAAAGTAATATATTTTAAATGAACTTTTTCCAAAATAACAACCAATTTTTTTGTATACAAAATTTAGACAAAAACGGCTTTTTCTCAGAACTATAGTTGTGTGGATTGATTCCGTTTTGCGTAAGTAGGGACAATTATGGTTGACCAACAATTTTGCTAAGCAAATTTTTTTTTTTTACAAAAATAGATACTACTCCTACTACTATATAAGTAATTTGCAAAAAAAAATTTGTGACTATAAATTGAGATATTCTACCTATCAAGTTGGACCAAACTGCATACAGTATGCAAAATTTCATTAAAATAGGTTCTTTAGTTTAGGGAGTTCATCGCGGACAAACAACATGACACGAAATTTTGATATATAGAGATATACGAATCTAAATCTGCTCCGATACCTATTTAAAAAAGCCAAGTTCAACAGGTTTTTGTAATGTTTTGTTTAGGTATAGTGTAATCGGCTGGTGGAATTTAATGATATTTGGCATATAAAATGAAACCTGACAGCTATATATTATCCTATGTCCTACCGTAGTATGAACTCAAATCATGCCAAGTTTCATTTGAATCCGTTCAGTAGTTTCAGCGTGATGCAGCGTGACCACTTTTAGTAGATTTCTACTTTTTTGGTAGATTTGAGGCAAAGAGAACGATGATTTAGTAGTCATTTCAGTAGAAAATCGGTATAGTTTAGTAGATTCGGTAAAAAATCTGTATTTTAGAACATTTAGAAAAATGGTAGTCCAAAATGCAAGTATCTAGGCCAAAAAAAGGCAACACTATCAAGGTGCGTCCACGGGGCCAACGAAAGCCAACGAACGGGTTTGACGTTTCTCACCGTAGAAGAAATGTATACGCTAATTTTAAACCTGAAGAATCGATGATACAAGGCATGAAAAAAGATACAACCTTATATAAAAATGTTAAAAAGGGCAGTAATGCTAATGTTGACAATAAATAAATAATTATAAATAAAAAAAATATCATAAATATATTTTATTTCATATATCAAATACCTAGAAAAATTTAATTATTAATGGTAGAATTTAAGTAGAATTTGAAACAGGGTTTGGTAGATTCTGGTAGATTTTAGCAACATTTTTGGTAGACCTTGTGATGAAAGTGGTCACGCTGACGTGATGCGCGGCCATGTATTATACATAATTTACTATGAAGGTGAGTAGTTAGTTGCTATAGATTGATGTTTACCTTAAGTCACAAACGCCAGGTGAGTCGAAGTTGCCGTTATTTGAGTTGTTGGTGTTGGTGGCGATCGATGTCCCCATGCTGTTTGCTGACACGTTGCTGTGGTTCTCGCGGTGAACACGGTTGTGGTGTCTAGGGGTAACATATTATAATAAGTTCAAAATCGTCATGCCTCTGTCTCTCTTGCTAACTACTTAAATACATCGGTGGGTTAGTGTGTAACGTATGCGACTGCCGGTGAGGCTCTTCGAGTTGGGTGGCATTGGCTTTTTCGAATAGAGTTAGGTATTGTAAACAATTTAAGCTACAGGTTCCTATGTGGCACATACTCCTCTACCAAACTGTTACTTTAATGTCTAATAATTTTTAAACAGGCTGCAGTAACTAAATGAAAAATGGCACAGTATCTAAATCATCATGGAGAAAATACATCTGTTTAAAGCCAATGCCAATATTTAAAAAAAAAACTTCAGTAGGGCCTTGATCCATAGGATTATAATATAATCATGCATATTATTTATTTACCGACTATCTACCTATAGTGTTCACGTGAATGGGTTTGAAATCTTATTTAAAAATATTTTTTTTTTCTAAAAAAGTAAGTTGATGGCGCGATTTACAAGAATACAAAGTGACAATACCTACGCTTTCTGACACAATGTTGTTGTTGTTCCAATGAACGTCGACTGAGAGCTTAATTAGTATCGGAATAGATCTGTTACACTTACGACACGCCGTATTCTAATAAACGTGAATAAGTATTTCCAGTATAAGAAAGTACCTTATTAGATAGCTGTCCCTGACGAAGGATCGTCCACAGACGCTGCACTCGTAGCACGAGCCGGACGAGTGCGTGCGGATGTGCAGCGCGAACTGGGACTTGGAGGTGAAGGTCATCGAGCATCGGTCGCAGTTCAACGGCTTGTCCGCCACGTGAGACCATCTACACACGTACAACACTTCATTATAACCCGTCAAAAATGTCGGTATTACCTAAGGTGTCAATAAATGCACAAACCAATTAACGCAAGCCGACGTAGACTAGCTTTCTGATTGAGAGCATCAACTACAAGGACGTATCCCTGTGACCACGGCCAGTGGAACCTGGTCGAAACGTCAGGCAATTCAGAGGTACTTACCTAATACCTATTTCGTGATCGCGTTAATTCTCGTATGTATACATATTTATACGCAGCTTATTGTATCGTAATGTATGATGTTATAGTTCAAAATTCACCTACAATAATTCGTCAGCAAAAAACCTGTGGATGCCTAGCACAAGGCCGGCAGGCCTTTAACTAAAAATCATATTAAATGCATTTTGGAGTTTAAAACTTGCGCTGCGTATTACGCGTATCAAGCCAGATATGACATAATATGAGATAATAATAATATATGCTTTAGAAAAATACTTTATAACTAAACTCACCTGTGCGCTGTTACATAGCTTTTCACAGCAAATCTTTTTTGACAAATATCACAAGCATACGGGCGTTCACCTGAAATACCGTACACTTTTCTATAAGTTTTGCCATAGAGATGTGAGTAGGTATATAATAATAAAAAAGCGTGCGTAGATATACTTAAAATCGATGAATGAAAAGCAAGAAAGGAAAAATGATGTTAGAAAGACGGCAAGATGCAATTAGAAGTACCTATGATGCAGTCTGAAATTAATGAATGTAAGCCAAGAAATTATAATAAATAATACAATACTGAAACTCAAGTGATGATGTAGCGGATGATAAAATAAATCACATTTCGTTGTCGGTGCCACATCATTAAGTTCAGAATGACAATATTTCTACCTGTATAGCAATTTGCCGTCTTCATAACTAAAATATCTTTTTAGTGGTCCTATTACTCTTGGTCGAGACGAAAAACATTTTCTTTATTTTTTTATACCCAATAATGGTTTTAAAAAATAACTGAATTACATGCTAACTGTGACACCGTCTAAACCTATTCATCAGCCTGACGGATAGGTATCTAGCATAGGTAGCTGCATTATTCCTTTTGTGAGGTAGGTATGTTCTAAGTCTTAAATTATGGCTTGAAATTAGAATTGAAAAACATGAGACGTCTATGCCTTCTGTATAATTTAGAACTTTAATACTATTTTATAATTATTGTTATGTTCAAAACCAAGAATGTGAACATGTTTTTCGCCTTGAACAAATTCGTGTAGGTAGCGAATCACTGTGGTGATTTATTACCGAAATTTACAAGAAGGAAGTTGTTACATAGGGAACGCGAGTGCATATTGTCATACCGGTATGAATTCGCTTGTGAATGTTGAGCGTGGATTTCTGCGTGAAGCGTTTGTAACAGACATCGCACTCGAACGGCCTTTCGCCCGTGTGTGTGCGCATGTGAATCTCCAGGTACGGCTTGCAAGTGAACGCCGCCGGGCACTCCATACATTGGTACGGCCGTCCTTGCACTGACACGGGTGTCATCATGTCATTAGTTTATATTCATTCATATTATACATCTACTATATCATTATACTCACGACTACCAATAATACGGTTATGTGGCACCGACAACTTTGAAGTCAAAAATACAAAAACATATTAAGTAGGTAAGAAAACATGAAACAGTTATACTATTAGCTAGTGATCATGAACGTTGAAATCAAATAAAACTGAACTTAAGCGTGCTCAGAGCGTTGTCGACTGACCTGTGTGCGTTCTTTTGTGTATATTGAGTGTAGATTTTTGCGCGAATCTCTTGAGGCATACGTCACACTGGTAGGGCCGCTCGCCGGTGTGCGTGCGGTTGTGGATCTCCAAGTACTGCTTGCACGTGAAGGCGGCGGGGCACTGCAGGCACTGGAACGGGCGGCCCTGCACTGTGGACGACACGACGGTTAGGGGGCGGGTCCGGCCCGCGCGCGCTAGTAGCCCACATACGTTCAGTCCCTAGCGCCCGGCGGCCTCGCCGGCCACCTACGTACCTGAGTGAGTCCGCTTGTGAATGTTGAGACTGGATTTCTGCGTGAAGCGTTTGAGGCAGATGTCGCACTGATAGGGGCGCTCGCCGGTGTGGGTGCGCGTGTGTATCTCCAGGTATTGCTTGCAGGTGAAGGCGGCGGGGCACGACAGGCACTGGAACGGTCTGCCCTGGACTGGTGCCCAACATATACATTATAGCGGCGGCGAGACCGCAAGGACGCTAGACGCCCTCGCACTACGGAGATCGCGGCGCGGACCGGTCGCCGCTCGCCGAGTACTCCGCTCCAAATCTTTCGCTAAGAACGTTCGAAAGGTAAAGACGCGAGAGGCGCATACTAGGGAGAGATTCGGAGGAGTGGCGGAGTGCGAGTGGAGAGGCGTGGGGCGGGCGGGCGGCCAGTCCGGCCCGCGGCTGTCACCCACCTGTGTGCGTCCTCTTATGTATATTGAGGCTGGACTTCTGCGTGAAGCGCTTGAGACACGCGTCGCACTGATAGGGCCGCTCGCCTGTATGCGTGCGCATGTGAATGTCCAGGTAGGGGCGGCGGCCGAACGCCGCCGGGCAAAGCCCGCACGCGAAAGGTCGCCCTTGCACTGCGCCCAGTGCACACACAAAAGCGAGTAAGGCACGTCGCCGACGCTTGGCCGCCCGCCCCGCCGATCCGTCCGCATGCCGTCGCTCGCGGCGACCGATTCGACCCAATTTTGTAAACCCAATTTTGATGGCAACGCGTTTACGTGCCGAGGCGCCAATAGTGCGTCATTGCGGCGATTGCATTACCGCTTTTGTGAATGAATTAATATCCATGAAGAAATGATAAAATGATAAATGCTTAACAACGAGTCGTTTGCGGAATGAGAGGGGTAGGAGGGCGAATGACCGGTATATTATATTAATAAGTATGGTAGGTGGGAAATTATAAGTGAATGCAGAAGTACGTAAAGCGCGCGTTCGAATGAGTTAAAGAAGTCGAGTGTTAGTCGAAAGCAACGAGATGGAAGCTATCATAAACAGGAAGAGTAAAACAACGGGTTAGGCGGGCAACGGAAAAATAGGAACGAAGCGTGACGCTAATGAAATGACTGCATGACGAGTTGTAAGTTAACTCTAATCGTACCGAAAGGAATACTGCGGATTATTAATATATGTGGGCTACTAACCCGTATGTATTTTTTCGTGCAAATTGAGCGCGCACTTCTGCGTGAAGGACTTGAGGCAGACGGTGCACTGGAACGGCCGCTCCCCTGCGCCGACCAACACACGGACACGGGGGGACAGAGAAACAAAACAAAACCACGATGGACAAATAATTCTACAGCTCTTAGCAACCGATACTTTCAACTGAGCTCTACCATGAGGGAATTTGAACCACGTTTTATACGTTATTTGTCCATCAGACATTCTCTCTCCTATAACTTAACGGTAATCATCACAACGTACACATGCTTTACTTTACTGTTTGTGAATAGTTTTTGAGCGTGTGTTACCTAATTGTAATGTACGTTTTTAAGACTGAAACAAGAGAAATATATCACTTCCGAACCGCTAATCAATATCAACATTGAAAACAAAAGTGATCAAATAGTTAGGTCAGGGAGCCCTTAAAACTATTCACAAAACATAGGTGTCAAAGCCACATTGTAAGTTAGCGTAACGTTTAGGTCCGACTGCAGTGTGGCTTAGAGACCGGGACGAAAATAAATGTAATATCAAGGGACCCACCGGTGTGTATGCGTTTATGAGTGCCAAGGCTGGACTTCTGAGTAAACCGCTTGTCACAGATGTCGCATTGATAGGGGCGCACTTTGTTGATCAGCGATTGGATGTGCTCCTCTAGAAATACCAATAAAATTCAGCTAAAACAAGGGTTCCGCTCGCGCACTGCTAATATGTTACTGCCTAGTAACGTGAGCTAACGAAATTAACAAATTCATTGTCTACATAAGGATTTTAGGGGAAAATGCCTACCAGTGTGTATTTTCCCATGTCGTCCCAGGCTGGACTTCTGAGTGAAGCGCATAAAACAGATGTGGCACTGGTACGGCCGCACTTTCTCTAACAGGGCTCGTCTGTGCTCCTCTATAAGTTATACGAGTACGATATAGCATCTCAGCACCCTCTCAAACAATATGTATTTCATTATTACCTATGTTAAATTATGAAACCATTCACACACATTCAGGGGGAGGTAGGCTATCTCTATAACAAAACACGTTAGTACCGTTCTGCCTCAAGGATAACGTCACGCACAAGTAGGCAGGAGGTAGAGAGGGACCCACCGGTATGTATTTTTCCGTGCCGGCCCAAACTTGATTTCTGGGTGAATCTCACAAAGCAGATGCCGCATTGGTAGGGCCGTTCCTTAGCCAGCAGCGCACGTTTGTGTTCCTCTGAACGAAACCATCGTATGAGTCAAAATACGGCTTACAATGAACTTTGAACGGACTAAGAGTTAAGGGGCTTGAGGAGCCTAGAGAGAGAAAGAGGAGTAGAGTCGGCACGGGGCGATGCTAAAGATGACGGTCATCAACCCACCCGTGTGAATTTTCTTGTGTCTGTTGAGGCTGGAGCTCTGCGTGAACCGCATCTGACAGAGTTCACACTTGTAGGGCCGGTCCTTCACCATCAACGCGCGCATGTGCTCATCTAAAACCCAGGCCACATTCCAACAACACACGCTCTGACAACTGGTCTAAACCACCATATACAAGAACACACAATCGATTTCTCCCGTACACTTAGCTGTAACGGTATAGATGTAACTACATGTCATGAGGTATCCATTGTGAGTTCTTTACCTCCCCCTGTTTACCTCACATCAACGAAGCCTTCCTCACGCCCTGATCTTTTGCGAAACGACTTTAGCTATTGGCACAACTCAAAAACTATTCACATGTCGATGTTAAGCATATGTATTGTCAACTATTACAGCGAATTGTGTGTCGCACCAGTGTCCTAATATACTAGTGTAGGTAGTTCATACGATTGAATAAGATAGGAATAATGGATGGTATAAACAATATTGTATATAGGTATTTGAATAAAGTCGTAAAAAGCTCCGTCCAGAGGCTTGCTTATGTATAATTAAGCACTATGAAGATAAAAATAAAATAATCTCATTACAGTAATGAGTATCAAGGAAAGAAAATAAGATAATATCATTTTCTACTGGCAGGTGATTCTGTACGGTCAGGGTAAGACTAATGTGCTCTAATTAGCTAAGGTCTGTCTTTTTTATTACTGGACAGCAACCGTCTGCCTATTGCATTTGCGCACACAGCCTAGTTGTTGCACACCGTAAATTAGTGCTATATTGAAATCAGTAAACACTGGGGTAGGCTACTTGTTTGCCCCAGTGTTTGCCACCCACTCAGGTACGTGCAGGACCTCAAAATTTACTAATTTTGAGATCCTGCACGTACCTGAGTGGGTGGCATAATCACTTTAAGCGCCCCAGAGATATAGCTATTGCTCACCGCGTTAAAATATATACACCGTACTGGTACTTATAATCGTACACCAATTTGTCAAGTTAAATATTCTCAAAAATTGGCAAGTGACAGACCTTAGCGAGTTCGAGGACCGATAAGACATACAAATCAAAAGCTTGCTACGGAGGGTTATGGAATATATAAACTCAAGCTTTCAGTAATAGGAATCTTCTAACTACAACATAATACTGCAAGAATAAAAAATGTGCAATATATAAATATACTACCCTCGCAAAATTGTAACAAGTAAATACCTACATTGTATACATATAACAA
Source organism: Euplagia quadripunctaria (assembly GCA_963859945.1). Classification (NCBI taxonomy): domain Eukaryota; kingdom Metazoa; phylum Arthropoda; class Insecta; order Lepidoptera; family Erebidae; genus Euplagia; species Euplagia quadripunctaria. Next base: position 12,008,480 of record OY982572.1, read on the forward strand.
TATAGGCACATCTAAAACGATATTAAATTATAGGTACATACGGATACAGATAAAAAGACAATACATATTAAATACAAAATAGCTGACTTATCAGGGCGTCAAAACAGGATATAAGCGATATCAACAAGGTAGCCAATCGGTATAAATTTAAAACAAATAATTAAAACAAAATATATTTTTTCTAAGTTTTGGTTTCGCGGAAACAGGAGGAGGTCACTTGATCAAAATTATAATAATCCAATTTCATAATGTTTAAACAATCCCCTCATGGTACATTCTTAAAATATGGGAATTTGTTTACTGACATTTACAAGTCCGGTTTACTTAAAATGTAACTTCCATATAATTCCTAATGCCTCCATCCTAATTTTAATATTTTCAAAATCCCTATACAATCGAGTTGTTTAGGTACTCAGGGGATTTGTATTATGCATTAACTAAGTTTGAAAGTAAAATCAGAAAGAATTTCCTTGTGCATAAATAATATGGAAATTACATTAATTGCATTCAACATTAAAGTTGCAATTATCTATCGGCTTAAAATAATCTCAACGGTTATCGAATAAATGAATATTTTTCAAGCGCACGATTGTAAACATTGCATAAATGCGAACAAATATATTTTAATGCTAGCTGAGAGGCCTTTCACACAAAACATATGTTTGAAAAATATTATTTATGAAGGCCGACGAAAAACAGACCAATTACTTAGAATAGCATAGTATCAGTTATTTTAATTTTTAGTATATCTGTTTTTTGAATGCCTCTGAACAACACCGAGATGCTTTTATAAGTGCAACAATTTGTGTTATGTTAAGGACTCACCTGTGTGGACACGTTTGTGCGTGTTCAGACTGGACTTCTGGGTAAATCGTTTGAGGCAGAGATCACATTGAAATGGACGTTCTCCTGTGTGAGTACGCATGTGGACTTCCAGGTAAGGTTTACGGCAAAAAGCTGCGTCGCAAACCTAGGTAAACAAAATAATATTTCATTTTAAATGTTTTTTTTTTTCATAACCTCACTATAGTCGCAAAAACGAGACGTTTCTGATTTGAACCGATTACTGCGTATGCTGAACACTCTACTAAAACTCTATAAACTTAAAAGAATATTTTAGTAGGTAGTTTAATGGCGGTTTCCGTAACAAAACTCTAGCATTTTAGTGGCAATTCTTAGATCTCTTGCCTGGGATATTAATATTTTGTAACATCGCCCGTGTTTCCTATCTTCGCCATATTTCACATAATTTAAAATTTCCACGGTTTGTTTTAAACAGGCCGCGCATAAAACTGTTAAATAACAAGTATTTTTCATATAGGGCAAGATTTTGAGCATTAATTGTGGCCAACTTCACGTTGTTAGTGACCAGTGCATTTTTGGCGTAGGACAAACTACTCTTTTTTTTTTGTTTGTGTATAAACTTCAATTTTAAAAAGTGCTACATATCAGGTAAGGCTAAACTTTTTATTTGATTATATTATACAACTAATTGCCTTTCATATGACGTTATTCTTTTTTATCTAACTTACGTTCGGAACTCGGAATTTAATAAAATGTTATCGGGGTGATAATAGTGGCATCTTGTTATAACTTCGCCTGCCCTTAGGGTTGTCAATCCTGTTGTATCATATGAATGCAAATGTGATAGTAATGTGGTGGGTACATTACCGACATCGAGGCTTCAATAATAAAAACCGATTGTTGCCGAACTTTATAGGTACCCACCATGGAAAACAAAAAAGTGAAGAAACGCATAAAACGGACATACACTACCAATCATTCCGAAAATGTGATAGACCTTGCAGTGGTAGCATTAAAGCAGAAGGCAATGTCCTCTTACGACGCAGAAAAATCTATGGGATCCCTCGCCAAACTTTATTAGATAAGTTACACAATAAACACCCTAAGAGTCCAGGATGCCCAACTAGATTAACAGATAAGGAGGAAGCTAACACAATAAAAGTATTAATTGCAACCGTTGATTATGGCAGTCCTTTAACCCTTCTAGATTTGCGAATTGTCGTACACAGTTGAGGTTTTAAATTACATTTATTGAATAATAGGCTACAAATAGAAAGAAGTATAGATGTACCTAAGAAGACATTTTTTATTAATAAATGTTTATCTCTTATAACATTTTTTTTTCTTAAACCATTAACCCCTTTGTTTTACAGTTAGGTAAGTTACCAAGAATTGTGGCAACCCTATCAATATTATAGCAAATGTATGGAACAATCTTCAGACTATTCCCTAACTTCGCCTACTACACATTTTGTAAGAAAATATCACTTTATTGTGTTAAAAGTGTTGTTCATATTCTTCTGTCACATTTTATCTTCCAAAGACTAGCTAATGTCAAACAAATTGTTTATTATGACGCTGTGACATAAGGTAGGCGAAGTTAGGGAATAATACCCATACTTCGCCTGTTACCTTTTGAGTCAATTTTTAGCTTGTATAACTATAGCCACAGATAAGTAAAACCATTTTTAAATCACCATAATTCAAAATATTTTTAAATCCGAAAGAACTGTTGAAAAAGGTGCCAAAACTCAGGCGAAGTAAGGGGTCGCGACGGTACTTAAATGTTAGGTAGGTACTTAAAAGCAATTGGATCACCAGTTTTCTTGCAGATAGAAGCATCTAGGTCGTTGTCGACGGTGCACGCTCCGACTCTAAATCTGTCAATGCTGGTGCCCCACACTAGTAATAATAACTCAGTGGTCCCACAAGACTGCGTGGTATCACCCACACTGTTTCGTCAGCATATCAATGATGTGCTGCAAATCAGCAGTATTAATTGCTATGCCGATGATAGCACGAGTGATCCCTACTATCAGTATGTTTCTTAGGCAAACGTCACCGAGAGCCGAATCAAACTTGTGTCTGAAATCGAAACTGCTTAGGAGTTTCAGATGGGGGTCGACTTATCTAATCCAATTGAACCCAACAAAGACACAGGTTTGCGCGTTCACCGCCAAAAAGATACCGTTTGTCATTGTATGTTAATTTATCGCACTCCACTGTAAGAACTGTTGGTAGACCTTAAGTAAATAAAAAGAAAAACGAAAAGAATAATTATAATTTAACTGCTTCAATTAGAGATTGGTATTAAAATTTTTTTTCGTAAAAAAGTGTTTTTTGAAAGGTCTCCCAGTTCATTTTTGTTGGGATGTGGTAGCTCTATTCATGTTGTTGAAAATATCAAGTCTAATTTTCGTTAATTGCATCTATGACTTATCACCAATAAATATTTACCAGAGATCGCCTGGTAGTCGAATTTCGACCATAATTCCAAGAAGCCAAAATAAGAGGGTTATGTATGTATGTCCGTGCTTATGTTCCCTCGTAACTACTAAACGGCTGAACCGATTTTGATTAATGATATGCCGTTAGATTTTTCTTTATTGCGCGAGTGTCACTGGGTATATTAAAATTATAAAAATCAAAATAGAAAATTTGTTTTCTCCCAAACCTATTCGAGTGGGGTATCAAAAGGAAGGGTTTTAATAGTTTATTACAAAAATACATAGGAAACTATTAAAATTTTCAGAGTATTTTTAACAAAGTCGGAATTTTTAGTTCAGTTCATTATCTTCTATTGCAGCCGTTTTCACATACTTTTGAAATTTATAACACCGTGCTTTCTCCACTTCTACATATAGACTTTAAGTATTCCAAATATTACATTCGTCCTTTCGCAAAATTTGCTCAAAAAGAGGCACATAATTTTTCTTCACGTAATAATATGTAGATTATATATACTAACGCAGCAGCGTTGAGCTTCACCGTTTTATCGCCCGTGTGGAGTTTCGTATGTAATCAAAAATAACCATTCAAAATGCTAAGTAGCTATGTGTATACGTATATATAATAAATTACCTAGCAATTTAAAGACATTAAACTGGAAACAACTTAAAAAGAAATTGTATGAATGGCTCATTGAACATAATTTCTATTCCGTAAAAGACTTCATTGATAAAAAGTTTTAAATAGTTAAACTACATAAATTTTATCAATATTATAAACAATACCTATGAGTACTTGTAAAATTTGCATGCTATGTATGTAATAGCAAAACATGTTGCTCACTTCTCACTGTAAGACCTTTATACCATGTTTTATGGCAAATAAATGATATTATAATTATTATTATTAAATAATTTACTATTATTTGTTTTTTGTACTTACAGTGCACTGAAAAGGTTTGTTTCCCGAGTGTAGCTTCATGTGGACGTAGTATGAAGAAGCCGATGATAACACTTTTCCACATACCTGAAAAAGAACAGAATCTATACTAATATTATAAAGACGTAAAGTTTGTGAGTTTGTATGTTCGGGGTAATCTCCGCTACCTACTACTGATCCGATTTTGAAAATTCTTTTAGTGTTGGATAGCCCATTTATCGATCAAATTAATCAAAATCATTTAGTTCAATTAAACCATTATAGGTATTTTTGAATTGTCAGGAGTAGGAGTCAGTCAGACTAAGTCAGTCGTGAAGCTAATTGCCTGTTCCAATAAGTAGATCCTGTGGAGAAGAACAGGCAAGAAACTCCAAGGACACTCTTTTTCAACATCTTTTTTACAACTTTTTGGTTACATTGCTTATATACGCAAATTAAATGTGAGGACAATGGAACGTATTGTTCTAAACTATAGACAGTCGCGCAAACTACTGCTGTATGTACGTAATAGCAGTTCGGAGATGACCAGCCCCAACCAACGGCACTCGTTCACGAGCATGACGCACGCGCCAGCCATCATCCACTTTAATCATATCAAAGGGAGCCGAACGACCCGACACATACGCCACCATCGGCAGGACGTCTAGGCGAGCATGACATACTCAGAACTGCCAGGCAAATTAGCAAATTAACTTAATGTTATTGAATATTGACGACACAGTTCTCACATGTACATTTCAAAATTTTCTGAATGTAACATAACGAGGAAGGCTATAGACTATATAACATCACGCTACGACCAATAGGAGGGGGGCATCAATGAAAATGTTGCAAAAACGGGGCAAATTTACAATTTTTACGCGGGTCAGCTAGTATAGAATAATTCATTTTTTTTTGGATCGGAGAGTACTTTAAGTGGGCACCTTGTTTAGGACGCGATATATTAGTTACAAGTGTAATGTAAGTGTTATTAGACATTCTTGACACAACCTATACTCAAAGTTCCATATATAGCTGAACTTCTTCCTTACTCCCATTATTATGTAACGTGCAACGTATAATATACACATTATCCTACTTACTGTAACATTAGAGATTGCTGAAAACTAGTTAGTAACTTTTTTGCTACAAACGAATTACAAGACTTGAAACTATAACAATCCCCTTTCATCCTTAACAAAACAGAACCGACCTATAAACTACTACATCCCTAGTAAAATCAATCTTAACTGCTAAGTTAGTCAACTTGCAAAGAGGATGTTAGACACTGCCTTCAACTGAACAAAGAACGCAGTGTCATAATATAAGACTGACTAAAGAAAACCCACTTAGTCGGAATTCATAAATTGCTATTATTTTCATTTATAATTTACTAGCTGTGCCCGCGACTTCGTCCGCGTGGAATAGTGTATTTTTATCGAATCAACAGCCTAATAAATAAGTTTCAAGCTTCTAGCTCTAAATATGACGATACTTCCATACAACTTTTCATCCACACCTTCCCAACCTCTTACACCCATTTTTTCGCATTAAAAAGTAGTAGTAGTATGTCCTTTCTCAGGCTCTAGACTATCTGTGTACCAAATTTCATTTAAATCGGTTCAGTAGTTTTGGCGTGAAAGGGCGACAGACAGAGTTACTTTCGCATTTAATTTTATTATATTAATATTAATATAATATTAGTAAGGAATCTGGGGAACCTATACATAGAAGATTATTATCATACACTATTTAGGCTATTTCACGGATACTGCCTTGCCTAATCTTATATCTTACTTAAGCAGCTTAAATCAATAGATTATTTCTCATTACATTACAAACTATATAATATAAGAAATTAAACCACCCATAAAATGCAAATTAGGTTTATATTTCCCTGTTATGCAACTCACCTTACAAGCTTGAGGTTTAGAACGAGGTGCCGATTGCCCTCCATTCGACACTTCCATTTTAGTTTGAACAGATCCCATGTCCACTCCCATACCCTGTTAAATTTTTCATTTTATATCAGTGTTTTACAAAAATACCAAAGAAGTTATACATTGTAGAATTGCTCTTCGCAGTCTTGTTCATGAAGTGTGGTAATCCGAGCTACATTGGAATACTTATTCACTCGCTTTTTACTTGCCAGAGGATTGATTACGAAGTTCTAGACGACAAACTATCGGAACAATCGTATGGGCGTTGGTAAAGAGATCCTTAGTTAGACGCATCAGCGACTACAGATATAGAACTATATGCTTCAGATAGAAAACTAATTCTCAGCATTATACACACAACAGTAGGCCTACAATACGTAACTAATAAATTTTTTTAACAAAAAATTAAACCAACGAAATAGGAAAGAAACTAAAAAGTGAAAAATAAACTCGTTAGCCTAACTAAACTTCTACAATGTAAATACCTAAATAACTTTTAGTCGGCGCCAAACATACAAATTGTTGAGAGCCTAATGGTAGGTACTTTGGGGCTATTTCTGGTCTTTTGTAACCGACGAAAAATCGGAGGACGTTCTCATTCTCCGATTTTTCGTCGGTTAAAAATTAGTGTCGTATCTACGTAGATAGTGAAAATACTTTTACAAAACCTTAGTAAGGAAAACCGTTTGATTTAAAAAATAACCTTTGTAAGTCTGATAGATGCGCGACGCTGCAAATGACCAGAAATAGCGTCGAAGTACCATTGGGCCAGGGCTGCCAGATTGTACAATTGGATACAGAATTCGTACAATTCGGTTATCTTTTGTATCCTGTTTGTATAGTAGATTGCATTGTATAATTGGATATAGTGTCATTACTGATGTTCTAGCGTAATAAGTATGTACATACACATAGAGAAGATATACTTAAAACAAATCATGTCTGTGATAAAATGTTAAATCCTTGTAAGTTGAAGTTAAAACACCTTTTATTAAAATTCCCAAAGAGTGGCGTACTATAGTTGTACAACACTGACTTTGTATAATAGTACGTGATTTTGTATAATTTCTGAGACTTGGCGGTATAAAATAAGTTATCCTTACTGGCAGCCCTGCATTAGGCTCTCAACAATAATAATAATAAGTTTGCTAAATCGTGTCATTGGTGACGAAGGTAGCTCTATACAAAATATACTGTACGAAAAAGCAGACATAATGAGTGATCCCTCTTTATTTTCTTGACAATAAAGTTGTAGCCAATTGTATAAATTGAAAGAAATAATGATAAATGAGTATACTTACAACATAGGTACCTACTAAATTATTAAAGAAACACAAGTGGAAAAATAATAAAATGAAATAATCCCACATTCATTATGCACAAGTTTCGCGACAGTAGGTTTCGTAACAATATCATAATGATCGTGGACGAAGAAAATGATAAAGATAGCTACCTTTTTTTAATTAATTTCTTTTTAAACATAAAATAATTTAAAATGATTGTTTCAATACAATATTTTCACAGTATATGCAGTAACTACTGTAAAATAAATAAATAATAACCTATTACATTTTTGGTTTGAGATTCATTACAGATAGTGCACCGCCAATACGATAATCATTTGAATGAAAACATACGAGTACTTCTTCTTAAAAAACGGTACTCTATTGTAATTACCTGAGAACATTGTCGACCATCCATATCCATGTCAACCCCTTCGTCTTCCATTCCCTTGAAGCTTAGCTGCAAATAAAAAATACACACCTCTATAAAACAGGCTAAAAAATTTAATTAGGTATTATGAATTTATAGACAGTTAGTGTTTGCGCTAAAATGTTTCTTTTTTAATGTTGTTTTTTTTGGGAATTTGATGACCGGGTTGCTGGTACCTTTTAGTCAAGTTAACAATATATATTATTATTATGTTGATAATGCACCAGTAAGTAGTGTTTTTACACTACCGTTACCTTGTTACAGTCGATTTTTTAAATGAATTAAAAAAAAAAGGTTTTATGTTTTATTGATGTTCATTATACGTTGTCAGTCAGCGTATCAAAATCTATATCGATTTCTTAGACAGTTTTTGTGTAATTGTAAATTATGTCGCTAAAATCGGTATTTACCATGATTTTAAAAAAGGTAAATTATACACATTTTTATTGACATGGTAAACAATTATTCCATAATCGAATTGAGAACCTCCTTTTTTTTTCGTCGGTTAAAAACGGCGGTAAAATTAGATCTTTTCAAACATTAAATTATATTATTTACTGTGTGAGATTCAGAACAAATGCCTAAGTATACGTAAAATAAAATATCGCGTCTACTCTCCTAAGGCAACAAAGTGCATATTCGTATAATATAAATAAATAAAGTATATGTATACATTCAAGCATCGCTAAAGACACGGTAAACAATTATTCCATTATTTATATTCTTAGAATCATAGTTGTACGTGTTTGTACTGGATTGCTTCCAAATACTAAAGTATAACCTAACATTATGCTCACCACAACAGCGGTAACAGGTAAAAGGGCAATAGTCAAAATCTTTACGGTATATTTAAATTTGAAGTAATAATAGTAACCATAGATTTATTAATATAGTTATTACTTATAGCACGCCGGCATTACAATAACAACTAAACACAATCGAACAGCTCCAATTCAAGCAAAAATCTGCTGTGCACAACCGAAGGAGGTTATAGAAAATTATTTATAAAACATTTTTTATTCAATTTACTGTAGGTAGCCCGTTGTACCGTTGCGGTGATTTGTGATGAATCTCTTGATAGCTTAAACATAACATACACTGCGTGTACCTATCTATATTTGTACCTACATAAATATGAAGACATAACCGTAGCGTAGTACCGTAACCATAAACGAAATATAGTAATAATGTATACATATACTTTATTTATTTATATTATACGAATATGCACTTTGTTGCCTTAGGAGAGTAGACGCGATATTTTATTTTTACGTATAATTAGGTATTTGTTCTGAATCTGACACAGTAAATAATATAATTTAATGTTTGAAAAGATTTAATTTTAGCGCCGTTTTTTAGCTAATTACAGTGTTAGTAGTGTTGTAGTTTTCAAAAGTATAAGTATGGTAGGTATCTACATATTCACAAACCTCGTCATCTTGTTGCATTTCTTGTTGCTGTTGGTGTTGTTCCATGAGATCTTGTTGATGTTGTACTTGCTGTTGTACTATGAGGCTATCTTTTGAATCCTCTTGATGTATCTGATGATGTTGATTCATGTTGATGATGCTTGCATGATTTGAATCTGTTCGGATTATCGTGGGGGGACCAGTGTGTACATGGGGATGAGTTGTGTAAAAACTGCAACGTAAACACAATGATATTAATCATTTTACCTACTAAGAGTTCAAGCTTATATCAATAATTAACTGCATTTGTAAAGAGAAAGTCGGTTAAAAGCCGATTTTTTCTTAAATGTTACACACTACTACTTGTAATCAAAGCGCATCTGGAATGACTTATTAATTTTATGGATATTTAATTCAGGTTTCGATTTGTAATGGACCTGACCTGGGGCCAAGAGATCAAGCTCACTTTCCTTCTTAAATATGTAGTGAGATCTAGTTATCGATGTATTAGTAGCCTACCTACCAAGATTTATGTGTATTAACTCCCACTTTTAATTTGTACTTACTCGGTATTGCGGGAAAGCAGTGGATGAGGACTGCATTGGCCAGGAAAGTGGCTTGAAAAAGAAGATGCGCATAGTCAGCATTCAATATGAAAATACCATTTTACACATGTTTGCATAAAAACATTTAAGTAGGTAAGTACATTTAACATATTTTTGCAATTTTATGAATAGGTAAGGAACAGGTATCGAATATTGAGAAACTAATTCTGTAATAGATGAGGTTCTGTAAAAATTTAACGATATGCACCTTTAAGGGCTTTGCAAGGAACAAAACCAAAACACATAAAAGTGCAGCACATTGTACCCTATTCAATTTAGTTTTAAATAATCCTTAGTGACTCATCGTCCCTTGTAGAGGTAAATAATAGACTGCACAGCTAGGGTAATTTCTTCAAGAACTACTTGTCAGGCACGTAATTATGGCTCTAGCTGATATTGAGCCCGATTGGTTTAAATATTTGTTGAGGTAGTTCCTATTTTTTATTACATACTTAAATTATTCCACTCACACAAGTTCAAAATTTGATATCAATCGATTTGTTGTTTGCTAATTTTAGGTTCGGCAGACAAGTAGAGTCTTTGCCCGAGAATTCAACCAGCCAAGTTTCAGGGCTTACCTCATGGGTTCAGCCTTGATCTGCTGTTCAAACATGGATATAGTGGCTAGTAGGTCGCCAGGGGGTGGCACGGGGACCCCCACGCCCCGTGCCACTCCCCCGACGCCTACACCCCAGTGTGCCGGGAAACTAATGGCGACTTCTTTGCTCCCCCATTTTCAATTTCTGCCACCTGAAAAGATCTTCATGTGAATACATACATTCTGCATAAGCAGACTTGTCAATTTGTCTGTCTAAGGGTGGCCTTATATGCCTTATACCTTTGCCACAAAAAAAAAACTTTACAAAAAGAAGCTAGTGCATGTTTTTTGTTAAGCGTTAATCAATTTTGTGCGACTTTTTTCTTTAAATTTTGATAAATCTACTTAACTTAAAATTAGTTTAATCAAACCGAAATTATTAGTAGTCAATTGTTTTTTCATTTAAATGCACCGTCTAATTACTCCTACATTTTACATACGGTGATAAAGTTACCCATATACATTTAAATTGTTATTGTAGTTGTGGAGTGTGTAAAGTATGTAGACACTACATATTATTTTTTACAAGTTTTATTTGAATCGATTACTATACATACATAATACACATTACTTAAACTATATTTCATAGCTTCGCTAATTGGTATAGTAAGTTTTGCGTGTGTATTTTTTATTGAGTTAATTTTTTTTTCATTTGACGCTATTAAATTATAAATTAAACTTATACGTAAAGTTATCAGTAGGTATCACAATTCCGTTAGCAATTACACCTGTAGGTAAGCAAGTAGATAATAAACAGCGACATAACTTTTGGTACTTTATATTTACCTACTTACGTTAAGCGCATTTGTTAACATGGACGAAATTTTTATTAAATAAAAAGCTTAATTAGGCGTGGAATATATGTAATTAAAATATAATTACAAAACCAGGTGATTACATGCATAAGTAACACAAATAAAAAAATGATAATAATACTAAAAACAATAATTGGCAGAGTACTAGGTGCACTATAACAAAAGGAACAAAGTTAACAAATTATAGTTTCGTTACAAAATATAAAAATCAAAGAATTTAATGATTATTTTAACAAAATATATTCTTATAAATATGTACACAATATTCATAACAAACACAATACCTACATTATCTATACATACATAGCATTAAACAGTTTGCAATACATACGTAAGTAGCTGATTTATTTATATTGTTAGGCCGTTGACTGACCACTGCTGGATATATGTTTATTATGTTTATGTGCACAAAAAGCTGGAGTTATAATTTAAATGTATGCAAAACGATATATATCAGTATACAAAGTATCTATAGTAATAAATTATAACAGCCAACACTCACACAAGTGCGCTTATCATTAGCATATATTTGTATAGCGCTTATAGATTTAACTTGTTCTATATCTAGTGTTAAGTAATCGGTAGATATATGAAAGTATAAACAAAATCTCAAAACAATTAAAATAATTAATATCTTTGACAAAATATAAATGGCGGAAGCTCACCGACCGACTGTCTCCACCCAGCCTCCCCCCCGGCCATCAATAAAATGGCCAATTCGTTATTGAATTTTGTCCCCAACTTTCGAGCCGAGGCTGCGCGACGCCGGTTGTCACTCGACAAGTAATTTAGTAACCAATACAACTCTAATGTAAACAAAACGGGTTTATATCACTTTATTCAACGTTTTGGTGAAAGTTATGTCATATTATCCTGAGCTAAATCGACGGTCGGAAAGTACTTTTGTGTTAAAAGTCTATAAGCTTATTATCTTCTGTAAACATAAACATCGTTTTAAGACAAAAGCCTTGTAGCTATTGAAAATACGATGACCTTTCAAATTGTATGGATAGAATGAGATACAAATTTATTATTATATCTTTTATATGTAAAATGTTAGGTTCCATCGCGTTTATGTTGTTATATCGTCGTGTATATATATCAAAAGTTATATTCTACTCACATAAGTAAAGAAACACCTAAATATAGTAGTGTATACAGAATCACATAAATTATATCACTAATTACACAATTTCGTTAAGATTGGCCATTCGAATTATGTTTTTCTTAGACACCGACATAAAATGGCTGCTACCTCATTGTTCTGCGCGTTCGTTCGTGCGCATAGAAGCCGTGAACGCTTGGGGACGACTTCTCCGCCAATTAAAATTATGGCGCGAAATTTAAGGCGTCGTTAACTACAATTTAATGTTTTATTTATGATAATTATTAGCGGTAGATGTCAATTACTGTACGCAACTACTAAATACCAAAAAATAAACGTTGTTATGGATACAACGATGAAAGCAGGGACGTATACGGGCATATTGCAATCCCAGTCATCAGAATTAACATTGTCGTTGCATGGATTGGAAAATAATCTTCTATGTTTATGACGATAGCCATCTAGATGCTGATTGAATTGATTATCTGAGTTCGTAAATATGTGACATGTTGAACAATAATACTTTTTAAGTTTTTGCTTGGGTAAAGTCTTCATTTTACTCGATTCTGCCTTTTAAGGCGTTGTATGTTGCTAGGATTATTATAATAACGTTAAAGAGAACCTATGTTACTTAATTGTTGTACGACTGATCTGGAAATACAAAAAAGATTGTGTTGTTTTGCAAAATATACATACGAAATGTAGGTAATCAATATTAATTAATTTTCATACTGTACCCACATTCTAAATTGATTTCGTTGTTTTCGATCGTTCAATCTATAAATAATACGCTTGTTTTTTCTTATGATGAAATTAGAAGACTTTTTATGATATTTGATTTTAGGAGATTACTTTTAAGAATATTTAATTTTCACATTAAAAAGACTGATAGGTAATTTAATTTTGGGTACTCTACCTGGGTGAGCAACTACTTACTAAGAAATTGTATACATATTGGACTTTACTCCTTAAGAATCGATTTTCATATAAGGCGCCCGGTATGAAAAAAACATGAAGAGTAAAATTTAGTGATCGTAGGGCAGCGTAACGCTTTAACGCTTTGTTGTGCTTTTTGTGCTTTATTGGAGTTTACTCCTTAAAGAAAGACGCATGTAATATGTGTATTTAACTTTATGTTATATATATATGTATATGGAATATATACTGTACAGCGTCTAGAAATGACGTATAGATATATAGAAGAGAGAGAGAGGGAGAGAGGGGGAGAAAGAGGGGGGGGGGGAGAGAGAGAGAGAGAGAGAGAGAGAGAGAGAGAGGGAGAGAGAGGGAGAGAGGAAGAGAGAGAGGGAGGGAGAGAGAGAGAGAGAGAGAGAGAGAGAGCCTCCAGGAAATTGTAAACTCCAGTCGTGCGTCGGAGCTGACACACACCTTTTTTATTATTATATGAGTAGGTATGACGAGCTTAAAAGTATACATGGGCGCACAGAGAGGGACGGAGTTTTGTATGCTTACGTAGTTTTTAAAGTAACTTTGAGTATTTTTTTTTATTTACCCCCTGGACCGACAAAGACAAATGTTAACCCCCCCCCCCACCCCGCTCCGGCCGAAAAAAGAAACATATGTGTTTTAATGTCAAAGCTTTATTTGTTGTTAGAAATTACATAATCCATCAATTCAATATTGCATAAATTACCTTACAAGAGGTATTCTTTGTTGTTTCCGTTATTCTGTTATAGGATTACTAAATTAATAATTTTTTGAATTTGACACTTTATTATTTATGGCATTATTAGTGTAGTTACTACCTTAACACTTGCAGTAATCATGGAAATGGCCTGTCCAGTGTCCAAATTCTTATTAATAATAATAATCTTTATTTCAGACCACAGAGATCCATACTTGTGCATAGTGTTAATGCAAGAGTTAAGACGCATGCATCATGCATAGCTTAAGCTGTACAGAGTGTACTGACTAATGACTATTCACCTTATTTATTTATCACATCAATACAGAAAAATCAATGGGTAAATAGGGTATACCTTAAATCATTGACATTTAAATCATCTAAGGGGTATACATTTATATGTATACTTTGATCAGTTCAAGTGTTTAGTAGATTTAATATTGTCTAAGCACGATAAAAACGATTCTTTTGTAAAGTGGTAAGTTTGAGCTGAAGACGTTGTTTACAATTGGATTAGGGAAATCAAATGTTGAGTAATATCCACATTGCGAGTCAATCTATATTGTACAAGGTAATAAGCAATGTAAATGCTACTTACTCTACTAGTAAGTTACAAGGTAGCCCACCCCCACCCCCCAAACACCCGCGTACTCCCCGCAAAGCCTTTAGCGAAACTTAGTGTTACCAATGTTAGGGTTTAGAAAACAGAGGTTGTCTTCTTTAATGATTAAGTTTTTTAGGTAGAACGAAGATGTTTCTTATTTATTTATTTTAAGTTTACAAACAATTATTTACACCTAGAAACACTTACAATATAACACATGCAATTTTAAGAATACAGTGTAGCAATTACTTAAAGGTAAACACCACTTATTTATATTAAGTGAATAAAGCCTAATTTTATTTTCTTTTTATTTATTATTATTAGCTTATCTAATCGGTGCTCCTTAGGAATAGAAACACTACCGGAACTTATACCTACAACGCCTACAACAATCACTAGAACTAAATGGTGGAAATAAAGCGCTTATTACACTTGGCTAAATTCAGTCGTCTGAATTCAGACGCTACTGAATTCAGTCAAGTGTAATCGCATTTAGCAAGTTAGCATCCTGAATTCAGAAGCCAGGATGGTTTCTGACTGACTAAATCATTCAGAAGACTGAATTTAGGAAGGTGTAATCGCATTGTTACTGATTTCAATCGCCGCGTGGGTTTCCGTGCGTAAGGACGTGAATTCACGGATGTAATTTTATGGTTTTACCAAAACAAAAAAATATCGAATGGCGATACTTCTAATTTGCGTGGAAATGATACATGCGCGACGACAGATTGTTACTCAGCAATTCAAAAACTGGTAAAAGTAATGAGAAAATTTGACAGATTGTCCGATGTGCCGACCACCGTACATTCTCATTTAACCTCAATCAATAGTTAAATATGATGACCGTGAATATAGTAGTCATGTTAAAATTAAAAAATTAAGAATTTTAGACATTTTTTGGTTTCAAAAATATCAATATTTCATTTGTTTAATTCTAAAAATTTTACTAACAAAGGTGTACTAAATTTACACTGATTAAATATGTCATAATTTTTTTTTATACATTTTAAATGCTTGATGAATGTACGATGTTTTAAAGCCAAAGTACGAGATTTTTTGTTGTTTATATACAAGAAAAAAGTTCTAAGGTTGGCAACCCTGTCGTACACGCACCACAGGTCCAGCTTCGTCGCGCTATAGTCGGTAACTACCCGTTATATTATTTTACTCTTTCTCGGTAACTGATTCAGTAACTGAATTTAGGACAGTGTGATCAGAAGCTTCTAACTTCTGATGGTGCGTTTACACGCTCGCATTCAAACCAACATTCAACGAGTACAAGTACGGGCACACGTATGTGAACAGGCTGTTTGTGCATGCTTGCGTGAATAAGTAAATGCGTTGGCTGCGTGGCAGGCTGCGCCACCCTACCCTAACCCACCATAATTTCCGTAACGACTGAATTCAGACGACTGAATTGGTAATGGTATCGTGTTAGGCACATACATACATTCACATCCATGACGTATGTGAATGGATAAATAATTATATGTGTGTTGTGTGTGTGTGGGCGTGTGTCTTCGCCTGTTTGTGATTGCGTTGTTTGTATGAGCATGTATTGTGTGTATGTGCGTGAGTGTGTATTTGCAAATGGAAGTGCGTTTTTATTTTATATTTTTATGACAGTTATGAGAGTTTCGGTGTCGTCATAGTTAAGATTATGCACATAAATAACTGTTACCAGCATTTTTACAGTCATGTACGTTTTTAGGATAAATGTTTAACACCCAATTCATTTTTTTCACAATATTAAGTGGAGGAGCAAAGTATAACTGTTAGGTACTATCAACTTAACTTATATAATAAATAATACACATCTAATCAAAATCCTGTTGAAATGAAATAGTAACTACATAGGTACAAGGTAAGGTAATATAACAAAAACCTAGTGGATGATGTAAATATAATAATTTCGTTTCTTTAATCTTGACGATTACCAGGCTGCAAAATTTTCGAAATACACATTTGGTGAATGTGAACTAATTTCGATCTTTCCTCAGAATTATACCTGACCATTCAATACATGTTAAGAAATATCTAAGTTTTCTGTAACACTTTATGAACATACAAATGTCGGACGCAAATGACACCTAAACTCGGAATAATTAGAAGTGGGTTGAAAAAAATTATTATTCTATGTGGGAATCCAACCCTCAAAACTCGGCGATCGAGCATTTGGCTAGGTGAACATTAAAACAACCATTTTGATATAGCACGTTTAACCGGCACTTCATTACCAGTAAGGGCAGTAAGTGACAGAAGGCAGAAGGTCACAAATTAGATATAGCCACAAAAACTTTTTGATGTTTTGAATGGCTAGGAGCCTTCTTCTACTTCTTTACTGTTTTGTGTTAGAACATTGTAATCAGAAACAAATACAGTAGTTGGTTTTACCTCGGTGACCTTTGTTAGATTTAGTTTAGTTAAGTCGTGTATGTAGAACACGCATAAAATGATTTAAAAAAAGTTATACAATGTCTATGGTTTGTATTTGATATTGACGTTTCTAGTTGGTTTGTTTATGGTTCTTTTGATAAGTTGTAACTATGGCGGTGGGTGTTTTTGATTTCTCGTTATAATATATCCGTCTGAATCTATAAGTTTTTCATATTACTAGAGTCGTTCAATATCATTGAATGTCTGTTATTTTGTTTTATTTATTGCTTATATAATATTTTTGATTTTATGTACAAATTCTTGTCTGAAATCGGCATAACCTATAATAGTGTTTAATCACAAGGATTATTATTTCAAAATTATAGTGTCTATTAAGTGCATATCGTAAATTTAGATATGTGTTTCAGCGAGTACCACCGCCCGCGTTGAAGAAAGACAAGAAGGAGAAGAAGCCTCCTAAAGATAATTCCAAAAATGTTATGCGGAATTTACACATCAGGAAACTCTGCCTGAACATCTGCGTCGGAGAGTCTGGTGACAGGCTTACTCGTGCTGCTAAGGTTAGCTTTTTAGTTTTCAGTTATTCATCTATATTATATTCAACTTTTTGATCCCAACCTTGTACAGTTGAAAGGTGTCTAAGACCACACCGCAATTAATGTAGCCCTTTCACCCACTTCAGTTGAAAGGATTATCAATGAATTCAGAATCTGTGTATATCATCAATGTTTCGTTGGGACACTAGTAGAAAGCTTTTTCGGAGTACAACCTAACGTAACTCACGAGTACACCTTAATTTTTAATTCAGTAAAAACAACGAAATAACCCTTTGTTGCGGGATTCTAACACATGGGAACCTGTCAAATAATTGTGCCATCACAATAAATTAATCTGATATGATTAAATCTTCTGTGACACTCAGAATTTCACAGATTTCCAAAGTATCAAAAATAGGGGATGAATATCAAATTTACAGAAACGACGTTTTGGTTCTAGGTTGCTAACAAAAAAAAAATCATAAATGAGTATTTTCACCCTATAAAGATATAAAGTAAGGAAAAAAAAATAATGATGTAAAATCAGAGATTTTTGTTTAAGTTGTATACTCTGATAGTTGTACATTTATTTTTGATATTCATATTCAATTAAACAATTAAGAGCATGAACTTGTTCAAGATTAACATCACTTGTGTTACTCTTTGTAAATTCATGCAAGAGAAACATTTCCAATTTGCAACTTTTGAGCACTAACTCTCTTACTGTTCAGAATACTTACGGAAATGACAATTTCTTAACTTTTAAATTATTATAACAGTACTACATTGAGTCTTATATTTCGTGCTGCGTTTGCAATAAATTTAAATCAAATAACAGTTGTGTTTGTATTATTCCAGGTGTTGGAACAACTTACTGGACAACAACCAGTATTCTCAAAGGCCAGGTACACTGTCCGTTCTTTCGGTATCCGTCGTAATGAAAAAATTGCTGTCCACTGCACAGTCCGTGGAGCCAAGGCTGAAGAGATCCTTGAAAGGGGACTGAAGGTAAGAGTATAATAAGTAATCCTTCTTAGACAGAAACCTATACATAAAGATAGATTAAATCTGCAGTACTTATGAAAAAAGTAAATTTTTTACATTTTGTTCATCTGCCTTGGTAACTTAACAGTATTAAAAGATATCTAAATAAGCTGACATGATCTTTATAATTGTATGGAATGCATAGCACTATTTACTGATGTCATTTATGTACTACGCATTTATATGGGCGACTTCAGTAATGAGAGGTTTGCTCTGCATAGAAGTTTCTAAATGACAAAATTAGGCAGTGGCCTTAGCAGTGCAGAAAAAGATAGTGTAATCATCAGTGAGTGCTTTTCTACATTTATATGTATTTCTATAAGTATGTTTCTCTGTGTATGTATGTAACATTATATTGTATAATGCCAACAATTTACCATCTTCTCTTTTATGACTGCACTAAGTTGAAATGTAAAAATGGTTCCTTGTTTCAGGTTAGAGAATATGAGTTGAGGCGAGACAACTTCTCAGCCACAGGAAACTTTGGCTTTGGTATTCAAGAACACATTGACTTGGGTATCAAATATGATCCCTCCATTGGTATCTATGGTCTTGACTTCTATGTTGTACTTGGTCGCCCAGGTAAGATATTGCAATTTCTTAGATAGAATGATTTGTTCTCCTTCCATGCATCTAATACTCTTACACAAGATATAGTTATTAAATATGTAGATACATATATTCAGTATAGTCAGTAAACTGTACACTATAGCTTACCACAAGGAAATAACTTCTATAAAGCTAGCTGTCAAGCTTACCAACATGGTGATAAACTAATATTTGCCTGTTTGGATTGCTAGTTTTTCTACCAGCTTAACAGTTTTTATACCAGATACACAAAGTTAGTCATTATGTTACGAGCAATATTATGTGTATAGTTTGATCAATTTCATGTTAGGTGTTGTATTAGTAGTAGGCATAAATACTGTTGTTTTTATAGCAAGCTTAAATTTGCAATGCACATTTGTTCAAGGGTGATGACCAAAATATACCTTCACTCTGTAAAAAATGTGCCATACTAAAAACTCTGTTTCAGTGAATAATAAGACCTTTTTCTTATTTTTTTTCATGAAACGGAGCTGCACATTATTTCATCTTACATACATTAATTTCTCGTGTTATTATTTGTTAATGATAGAACATTTGAGATTTATTACAACCTTTTTTGAGATACAAATTATAAAAGTATGGAATTTTAAGATTATAGTTAAATTTTTAATACTCAACATCTATTTTTATTTGTTAAAATTTAGTTGGATACAATTACAAATCTAATTTGGGTGCCGGATGTTTAGAAATAGAAGAATTGTGTGAAAATTTTTGTGCACAAGTACTTATACAGTTAAAAGTTTTTACTCTGAAACCATAAACTGGGTTGGTCCGCAATGGTGACTAAAGGCATTTTTTGCTGCCAATATGATTAAATCTTTCAATTGTCAGGGGCCTCTTATATCAGCAGTAGTTTTATTAATTGTGTGATAGATTTGTAGATTTAACAAATCATATGTAATGTTCCAGGTTTCAACGTAGCCCACAGGAGACGTAAGACTGGCAAAGTTGGGTTCCCTCATCGTTTGACAAAGGAGGATGCCATGAAGTGGTTCCAACAGAAATACGATGGTATCATCCTTAACAGCAAAGCAAAGTAAATTTAAGTACACAATTTGTAAAGTTCAGTGTGTTTTATTATTTTTGTGTACCAATACTATTCCCTATTTTGACTACCTTATAGAAGTTTGAAATAGAATTGTACAAACATGTTTGTCATGGTCGTTTCCTCATGGTTCACCTGCGTAATTCACATAAGTGTACGACAGATAAAGATGATGACAGTAGATCCTTAGCATTTCATGGTATTCGTACTAATATAAATACCATAACTTTTCAACACTCGCAAAAGAAAATATCATAATTATGTTTTTGGAGTATAACCAAATCGGTTAAAAAAGAATGATGGAAATTGGCTCACAATTGACGAAGATATCACAAAAATCAGTCGAATTGAGAACCGGAGTACAGGAGTTTCCAAGGCTAGTCCCACTGTAAGGTACCACACGGTTTCCTTTGAACGTTTTTTAGGGTTCCGTACCCGAAGGGTAACCAATGGGACCCTATTACTAAGCCTCGGCTGTCCGTCCGTCCGTCTGTCAGCGGGCTGTATCTCATGATCCGTAATAGGTAGACTTTAAATTTTTCGGAGGATGTGTATTTCCGTTGCCGCTATAACTACGAAAAATAAACTAAAGAGGGCTCTTCTACGTTTTTTGCTTGATCTTAATAATGTCTACAAGTAGACGCATTTTTTTTTATGGTATAGGGGGCAAACGAGCAGACTGGTCACCTGATGGAAAATGACTACCGCTGCCTATGGGTACTTGTAACTCGGAGAGTCACAAGTGCGTTGCCGCCCTTTAAGGTGGGAGTAGGGGGAGGGGGGGCAGGGTTAGGGCCTCCGGTAATCTCGCTCACGCGGCGAAATGCAATGCAAGCATTGCTTCACTGCCGGTTTTCTGTGCTGTCCGAAGCATGGCTCTCCCACGTAAGAAGCTTCAAATGCTTACAGAGTTTGTATTGCTATATTCGCTTAAACCCTAATACCTACATAGTATTAAATCTTGTACGATGGTGCGGAACCGATTCATGCGCGTGTCCGACTCGCACTTGGCCGAATTTTTTCTTCACCGGACAGTAGGTAGGTAAGTAAGTATCTGTGTCGTATATGTTATCACTGCGGAGGCTGTCGCAAGGACACTGCACTTCACACTAGTGGAGTCGGATCTCGGAGAGTAAACCACGTGCAACCGTTGTTTTGACATTACTTTTGCCGATAGGACCAAAGTTAATTAACTTTTTATTATTTATTCTATTATTTAGAATACATAGGTATGCACATAAATAAATATAAAATTCAGCATGTAAGAGGTATTGGTATTACATTACAGTGAATTTGTCACTTAAAGAAGTACACAGCAATGAAGGACAGGTCTGCCAAGATATTAACATTTTTACTTGTTTTTTCTACAACTGATTATTAATTTATTCATTTAAGCATAACTCACAATACTCGCGCATTGTGAGTTATGCTAGGATACAAAGGATATTACAGATTAAGATTTCCCTCGTGGTCTTGACTTCACGGTGTAAACACAGTGGAGGCACTGTAACCATGATTTATCTATTTCACTGTGTATTTGTTCCATTGGTACACAGAATTATCATAGTTATTACCCGCTGAAAACAAGGTATTTCTCAGGTGTATTCGCAGTGGTCACACCGTCAATCTATAGTGTATACCAAATTAATTTCAATTTTTCCACTACAACAAATAACCTACTCGCAGCTTATAAAATAACCACAGATCACTCGTGTACAAAAAAAAAAACAATGCCAGTTAAAAACAAAACAAGTAACGCAACTGCTGTTTAAAAAACAAAACAACATGAGACGACATCAAATTAAAACAACTTCAGTCAGATAGAGATTTCCTCCTGGCGTAATAAAACACTTAACTAAATATAAAAACGTCCTGTCGTAAGTTTCATGAAACACGTTAAGTTGTTTAAACAAACACTCAAACGGAGATCCGTAACTATTACCATTTAAGTGTAGAAACAGTAATGGCCGCCGCCGCGCCGACTCGTCGCTATGAACTATAAAATATTAATTAAATACATTGTAAAACTTATGATACTATAAATTATTTAGCTTTTTATGATATTATGAATTTGATATCATTTTTGTGATGCTTTTGTTTAAAGGCTCCTACTTATGTAGCTCGTACAAATGAAGAAAACGAAACGTCAATATCATGACTTTATACGGAAATAATGCATAGCAATTGTTAATTTATTGTTTTTATTTAAACGATCGATTGGAACAACCGTGGATTGGTTGTGTAACCACCGTGGATACTTATTGTGTATTCACCGTGGATGAGAAACTAATGCGGTCACCGCGGGCTTTTTTGTATTTTTACAGATTGTAACGACCGTGGATTGATCCGATTTACCTAAATACATAACATAGACTACTTTTACTGTACTGTACTGTAATCTAACCAGGTACAAGACTGGCCTGTTGGTCTCGCCGTTTCTGATTGCTAAGCCAGAGGTTGTGGGTTCAATTCCGACTCAGGATAAATAATTATGTGATGAGCATGATTATTTGTTCTGTGTCTGGGTGTAATTTATCTAAAATATCTATGTATTTAGAAATATATAAGTATGTTTATCAGCAGTCTGGTTATCATAATACAGGCTCTGCCTAGTTTGGGATCAGACGGCCGTGTGTGAGATGTGTAAACAAAATATGCACTATTTGGCTTTATCGACGTGCTGTAATATACACCAGACGGTTTTACTCATGTATATTTCGGGTATCAAGGGGTAAAGTGTTTTGCCACATCGGTGACGGATTTGTACGTTAAAATGTTTTTTTTGGTGAACTAAAAGGATACTAGGAACGTGGGTCACATAACATAAAGCCCTCCATCTAAGTTCACTGGTTGCGTTAGGAGTAGGTTCCCGACGCTAGTGCAGTGGGTGGGGTTCAAACACTTCAAACCCGCAATCTACTTGATCACATAAGTTCAAGGTGCGATGGACTCGCAGCGATGGTAGTGTAGGTAGGTACCTAAAAAGCCTTGCTTAATAGGCTCTTTACCTCGTGCACACCTTGAGTCTTTTCGCAATTTGAATGCTTGCGAATGAATTGGTAGGTACATACTATTTCAAATAAGAATACCTACTTACCTACATTTCTTTACATTTTTTTCTTACAAATTTTACTATAACTAGTAGGCGCACTAGGCGCCGAGAGGTCAAAATTCGAACATACTTCATTAAATCGTTGATAACAAGAAAGTTGCGTCAAACAAGAAAGTGAAAAAAAAAACAATTTTGTAATATAGGTAGGTATTGATAATACATAATAATTCTAAAACTCGTCAATAGTAACTAAACAAAACAAATAGTCTTTGCCTACTAATTTTCTATATGTAGGTATTCTATGTTTATCAATGCAAGTCCATCGGACGTGCCATTTTAAGCCTGTCTGGTGAGACGACACCAAGAGGAGCAATACCCGTTTCGGATACATTTAATTTTAAATTTCTGATTGAGGGGATTCCTTATTCCAGTCAAGAATTTGATCACTTTTAATTTGTAGTTATAAGATAATTCCAACAGAGAAATTGTACCCATCAGAATTTCTAAAGACCAGCCGCTTTCTTGTTATGTATGAAAACCCCTAGGTTAGAAAATTTTACCCTTAGATTCCATTCCGGCAAAGGTCATGAGTTCTTTGCCGGGACGGGCCGTTTGTAATGTTATTTTTGTTAGGTACTTATAATATTCAAGTATACCGACCTTTAACTAGCATTACAGAGGTCGTTACTGTATAGGCACTCCAGAGATAATTGTTTTATTTACCAATTTACAAGATACCAGTTACCGTAGTAACAAGCTGTTACTGTAGCAACTTGTGTAGTGACGTGTGTTTTCGTTGACGTGTTTTCTACTTAACAAGTATTTTTTTATCTTCCAAACTGCTTTGTAAGCGTTTTATCACATATATATGGCTACGAAATTCGGGCAAGATGAAGAAGACGATGTTCTCGCGCCGAAAGAACCGCAAGTTACGTCACAAGAACCCAGTGAGCGCAAAGCGGCACGATTTTTGCGTATTAAACGACGACATGAGGCCCTTAAAAAGTAAGATGGTAACAAACAATACATATTTATTTACCTCTATGAGGTAGAAACTCTTCTCTCTAGTATGGGTTTCCCGTTTCCGCTTCTATTTGCTAGGAATTAAAATGAGAGCCTTGTAAAGTGCCTATTTTGAAAAGATGTAAGTTGATGGCCATCGTGAGTTTAAATATTTTCCATGTGTTCGCTAAGTGCGTGAGACAACTTTTGTATCAAGTCTTGTTTTTGTAAATATGTAAATAGGGAGCATTAGTTTGTATAACTGTACGATGATTAGAAATCTAGATGAATAATGCAAATACACCGATTTCTCTTTCACGCATTTGATCCATCGAGCTTATGTTCTTTAGTGTTTTTGATGCATCGGTATAACAAACTATCGAGCTCAATCATTCGAGGGCAGGTTTTCCAGCTAGTGATGTTCGAGCAAAAGGGATTGGATTTCGTGTAAGGGAACCCGTGAACAGCCTATGATGGTACAGCCCACCGCCGTTCTATATCTGAGCTCTATATTTATAAATATTATTGGTACTTAATGTAAGATAGACATAGTATCTCGATAGAAGATTTTTTGTCGACTAGCCTCTTAATCTCATTACAGCTACGCCGTTTTGTGTCTGTATCACATTCAGTTTGAGTGGAGAAATTAAATCCCCTATTTATTTACATTTTGTATATAGTTCACAAAAATAAATAATGTAGGTAAGTACTTTTTCGTACTTAAGATTAAATTTTTTACGCTCAACGTTTGAATTTTTACCCAAAGTAAGTTTATAAAAATTTGATAGTTTATCTAAATAAGCTCAATACTCGAGACTTAAAAGGTTTATTAATTTTTTGCTCTTTAGTTATTTTCGTCGGTTTATTTTTTTGTTAAAAAGATTTTGCAAAATCCTCCTCTAAATCTACATTAAGGCAGAGAAATATGGGGTACATAAAAATAAACTACCGTCCTACTAAATATAATACTTACCTAAGCGTCTCGCATGAAATTCCCCATCAAAATTGTGAAATGCCTAAGTTGGTAACTACAACATATACCTACATAATATAATACGTAGGAACAGATATCTATTACCCTTTAAAGTTATAGATTTCAGTCGATTTGGGAATCTAAACATATTCGTACTGAATGCATGAACACACTTAGCACACTAGCCCGTTTCGTTGCTAAATAACGTGATGTAATTTCTCTGTATTTAATTTATTAAAAGATAGCTATATATTCATACAGAATACTACCATAACCACGATAGTGCATGCCACAGTTGTCCGACTTGCTTCTTCTAGGGCGACGGGTTGCTAACTATGGTCCTGACTGAAGGCCGTATGCCTGCAGCGCGTTCTGGCACCGCTGGCCGGAAGAAGTACAAATCCTCTCCAGTTTGATTTCTGAGGCCTCTTTGGTTCTTTAGTGTGCTTAGGTACATTCATGCAGGTGAAGAGTGTCTATCAGTTCAGCCAGGGTCTTGCATCACACAGATACAACGACACAAGGGTGCTCGGTTCCAAGGTCTCTGTTGGGGTTCTGGACCCGTTTAGGAGAAGGAGCAACTGGTAAATTCTAGCTAAACTTTATTAAAAATCTTGGTTGTAATAAATCTATAAATAAATTTCTTTATTTAAAAGATGGTACTTACAATGTATATCCAATAACATTTTTATTAAAAACTTCTTGGCCTTACTGTGAAGGCCTGTACGCTGACGGCAGGATCGTAACACTATTATACGTATCAAAAAGCAAAACAGAAGCCCTTAATATACTAGAGTCTATTTAGTGCTCTACAGAAACTCAAAGCCAAACATTTTTCTGGAAGAGACACAATATACTAGCTGAAGAGATAAAAGGTACCTACACCTTGGGGATCTAGGCATGCAGATCCTGCTCTCTCTCCCATTATTGTAATTTTATATCGATTGTTGTAATTTAGAGCGGAACAGTCTGCCGAAGAATCAGCGGGGGAAGAAGAAGCGGTAGGCCGTATAGAGGAAGCAACAACTGCTGCAGCCGAGGAACTCCAGCGATTGTCACTCGATGGCGCCGCCAAAGTTACCAATGTCAAAGTCACTACTGACGAGCGCGAAGTTTTTAGACGCACACAGTTCTTTCGTACGATGCAAGGTGAGAATTATGTTCTACATCTTATGTATGGTCAACAATTTACCCCATGTGAAGGGAAGGCACTGTCATAACTAATCCCATATACTTATAGGTTGGTAGGTAATTTGGTATTTTGAAAATTTTATAAATATCGTTTTATTTTAAGCTTTATTGTTTCACACATATATTGTATGAATTAAACAATAATTAATATAACTACTAATAAAGCTTTAAATAGCACATTTTGTTAAATAATGTATATGGATCGGATCTACTTTAAATGATAATATTCTGGAATATAGAAACATCTAGACCAAATTGAAATAAACACTTTCATGTCCAAATATTACAAATATCTATCATATGTAGGTATAGTGCATTCGTCCGAAATAAAACGGCTTATTTTCCAATTCTAATTAATAGAGTCCACCAAAAAGATTCAAGAAGAAGCAGCTGAAGCTCAAACTCAGTACGAGGTTATATCGGACCATTGGGAAAAAATATTGGCTGTAAAAGATCCTTTGGATATTGAAGCCGAAATGAAACAGCAGAAGGAAAAATGTGACCGTTTGCTGAACCAAAAAGACGACTTGATAAGTTATCTTAAAAATGATCTTAAACGCATGGACGAAGCATATTACGAGGATTTAAATAAACAGGTAACGTACCTACAACTTGTTTTTTTTTACTCACTATGTAATTAAGATCGGTCTTGTTTGATCATTTTGTAATGCGCTTTCTTCTTTTTTTTTATACAAGTGATGGACAATCAAGGTGTCAAGCTTGTGATTATATAATAACTAATTGGTAATAAAAAGATATCTCCCAGTTAATTTGCATTTTATTTTGGTCCGATTGATGTCAAAATGGTTACTATTATATACCTAATATTTCTAATTTTCCCCAAGATATGGCTAACATGTTTTACACCAATGTGTTTATTGGTTATTCAGAGCGACCTCAATTAAATTTATCGCTGTTCATAAGTTAAGTACCTAGCGCTTGTAAGAAAAATTGCAATGTAAATAACTCATACAAAAGAGTAAACATTATACCAGGTTTACTAATGACAAAGTCATAATCATTTTTGGACAATACTTCCGTCCTCACCGGCAGCAAACTTTACCTGGCTTGCGCGCTCACGCGTCACGCGCTCCTGTGTTGTGTTTCTAATAACAGCCACTAGATACACCTTACCGGGGTCATCAAGTGGTATTGTTGTCTAGAGTACAAGTAGATCTCAGAACGAAATAAACTAAACTATATATTGTTAGTTTATTTAACTTACTGACCTATTTTGCTCTTAATTGTAACAGTACCTACCTAAATAAGTACCAACCGTTATTTTTTGTTACAATATCAAACTCTTCTGGAATTGAATTTTCTCTTTTTAGGGTTTGTACTTACCAAACTACTTTAGATTCAACCTACCTATGTCTATGAAACCTATTCGTAATATTTGTCAACAACGCAGTAAGTAGCTACTTTATGTTTTTCAGGATAATGATATTAAGGAATTGTCTGAAAGAATAGAAAAACAAATATCCATAATGCAAAGATCCTATGAAAAACAGCTGTCATTAATAGACATAGCTATAAATATTGAACGAGAAGTCATGGTAGACCACAATAATAAGAGATGGGAAGCACTTTATAAGCAACGAGATAAAGAAGAACTTGCACACATGGAATATAAAGCAGAACAGGTTTAAAGTTTCATTTTTATTATTTACATTTTTGTTACTGTGGAACCTTTGATGCAGGGCTTAAGGCCTCGGTTACTGCCATTTATTCTACTTGTCTATTAACAACGAAGATTTTAGTCATGACATTTGAAATGCATTGTTTATTGCTATTCAAATAGTCAAAATCAAAAGTATAATATACGTCTAACGAATCTACAAGTTACTAGCCGACTACAATTAATTTTGCTTATAAACAATGACATATTAACTATAGACACGCCATACACGAACATAACTGAATCATACGCTGGTAAAACTTTACAAACTGTATAGCAATACATATATTATTATGCAGCTTTTTCAGTAGTGCGTACGTATTCTCGGTTGTTAGACAGAGATAAACAGAGTTTTAGCTACCCAGAAAATGGTAACGTAGGTACGCTCATTTGTCAAAGCGCTTATGACGATATCAATCAGAGGAATGTGGGGCAAATAGAACACTTAATTTTATTTGGTGAAGCTAGATAAATAAATGAGAAATAAAATGCATAATCAATCTTGAAATAAAAAATATAAATATATTTCTTAACTATATATTATATATATACATTCAAATCTTTTGTTAGGCACTTAACTCCATATAGCTTTAAACAAACAATATTTGTTTAAAGCTTTATGTAGCTGTAACTATATTTATTTTTCAATCTGTTAAACAAACTTAATCAGTTTCTCAGAAGAGTAGGTACGAACTCAGAAACAAAGACATATAATTATGTTATATACCGCCGTCATATGTTCATACCATCGCATCGAAACATACCTATAGCTCATTACGTCACACATGCTTAGACTAATGTTATTGCCGAAGCAACGTACTGTAGTAGTATCTTGATTTTTATTTCTGTATGTTTACCTATAGATAACGTAGTAGGCCCTAGAATCACGTGATGTAATGTTAATATGGAAATCGAAAATATCAATAATTTAAACATTGTTTTGCGTACTTAAATTGCTTTATGTAAATATTTATTTATCATAACTTTTATTTATAAAAGCACAATGTTCCACTTAATACTTGATGAATAGTTGTCCGGTTGCCATATTACCCCATCTTCCTCTAACATGGCGGGAGCCACCATTAAATCAAAACATTGTTTTAATAAATAAAATAAAGCATTTACTTACACATGAAATTAACCATTCTTTGTGTTAGTAGTAGCTCTTTAATTCGTGCATCCTCTGTATACACACGAAGGCATTTTTCCGTGGTAGATTCAAAGTTTTGGATATATTTTCAAATTAGGTCTAGCTGCGACGCTGGGGAGAACGCGACTAAGTGAAAGTCGGGCAATTACCTTACTTTTATGTCGCCAATATAGAATGCGGGCAACGCATCTATGCCTATAAAAACATCTTAGCATGGAAGGGTAGGATCTGACAGGATATCCAAACTCTTACAGTTAGGAAACTTGCGGTCATAAAAGCAATACGGGTGCGAATTTAACGAAATCCTGACCGCAAGTTTCGAATACTGAGTTTTTCAACAAGATTCAGCGCCAGTTCAGCGCTCAGCGAACACGCAAAACTGGCGGATAATCATGATAATGTTCTCATTATTCGGAGCCATCTGGCTGTCTTAAAATTGACTTCGTAGGGGCCACCCCCGTAGACATGAACTTTGTCCGTGCTGCGACGGACGACTGACCTAGGAGGTTGAATTTTCAATCAGATTTGGGAATTCCGAATAACTAATAAAATATTCATTAAATGTCCTATAATTTATTTAAATAAGTAGGAATGACGTATGACACATCTTTTGATACAACTTTATTTAAACGCTATGAGACGCTTTCATAACTTGTAACTTACATAATTATGTTCAAATGTAAAAGTATTGTATGCAAATCTAGCTCGAAGAACACAAGGAAGTTGTAGAAGCAATAATGTGGGACCATCATGAAAAATATCGCGAGGCTAAAATACAATTAGAAACTTTAACTCAAGATTTGCAAAAAGAATTGGAAAAATTAAAAGCCACTTGCATAATTAACACAGAAAAAATTGGATATACTTATCAGGTAAGGAAAATTAATTTTTTTTGGCACATTATTTCTGATAGAAGGGTGGGGGGGGGGCAGTGAACCTGCTGTAAATTAATGGGTCCGTGGCACCGTGTAAAAATCTCAGCATCGAGTCTGATATCGGTAATACTGCGCAGTTTATAAAAAAAACTGACGGAAACCCACTCTGTACGTCCTGGGTGGAACTCATCCGGGTTCACCTCAACCTCACATTTGGCACTTATGCATATCCATTCATAAATGCCAAATGTGAGGCTTTAGTCGTCCCATGAAAACACAATCATGTAACACATACGGCAAAAATAAATACCTTCGTTTCGTTGCCTCCATTAATGGGGACATGGCAATGGGGACAACGGGAATACACCATGTTTTCGAGCCATAAATATTTAACCCTATTCGTTAGTGGCAAAGGTTGCTATTTATTTAAATGTCTCATTAAAGTAAGCTATTTTAATAAGTTTTTATTAGTAAGCTATTTAATCTGCGATTAAGAAATCGATTACCGCTCCCCGGAAACGAAACCTAACGACTGCCATCTTTCTTACACTTGACGTTACTACTTCGTCACCCACGGTTCCTCATAAGAGGCAAATTGAAATGGTTTTAAAAAAATATTGGTTTTTATAGGTTCTGAAAAAACGTGAAGAGGAAAATATATTTGTAAGATCGCAGCAAAAGCGAAAATTAAACAAAATGTCAGATGTAGCTAACTCGTTGAGAGCGAAAATACACAAGGCTGCTGAGGACGGTGCTATCGAAGAGATTAAAGCTGACGCTGAAATCGTTAAACTTATGCAAACCATGGAAGATCTAGAGAAAAAATCGAATCAGTTTTCTCACGTGAACAATTACAAGTTTTCGCAAGTTTGGCGTATGGCTGCGGCCCGTTGTATGGAGTTGACCAATCAGTTGCGAGCAGGGGAGGTTGCACTTCACGCGCATATTTTAGCAGAACCACCTCCACCTCCGCCACCACCGCCACCTAAAAGTCCGTTGACTAAACACGGTAATAATTTACAGATAGACCTAAAATTTTGTTTAAATGTTGCGAACGTCGGGCGGTTTACCAGTTTTGTGGTAAACTGAAACTAGGTATTTAACTTTTAAACGATTAGTTTAAAAAAAAAAAAAAATTGTAACTGTATGCTAGAGTCTTGCCCTTTCAATGATTTAAATAAGTGCTCCATTCCATATGATATGCATCCTGTATAAGAATTTTTTGTGAAATAATGTTATGACATAAATCGTTATTTTTATGTGTTATTTTTGCGTCATGTTTAAACCAGTTTGACCACACATTAAATAGTTTCAGTTTACCTCAAAACTGGTAAACCGCTCGACGCGGCGACGCTCGCAATATTTAAACAAAAGACCCCGTATACGCATATAGATTGCATATTTCAACACCAAAAAACAGAGCTTCGTGCTACAGTTATTCTAAAATGATTTTGTTACAATTTAATTTCTGAAACCAAAAATTAAGCCACGGGTCTCATTACATAATTAGATTTCAATAACAATTAGTAACTTATTCAACTTTACCTCACTTAGAACATGAGTTCGCAGTTAGCAAGTTAGATGAAGTCAAAGAGGAAGTCTCCACGACTCCCGCTGATAAGGCAGCTGCAGAAGCTAAAGAAAAACTGGTAAATATGTTATGTGAATCAGTCATTCGTATATTTTGTACACTCGTTTCGTCACCAATAATAGGAGCTTTTATGTTAATTTAGATTCGCCATATTCTACATCTTGTGGCAGATAACACTGGATTTTTAGTTGAGGATCGTTTACTAAAACTTATAGAAAAATATCAATCGAGTTCCAGAAATCTATGTACACTGGATGCTATTCTTATGGTAAGGGTCATGATTTTCTCAAATTGGCTTTCTATTTTATTACATAGTGTTTGTTATCATCACAATATTTCAAGTAGGTACATTACGTTATTCATTTATATTTTTTGAACCCTTATCATATTATTAACACTTGAACATTCCGTCTATAACATATTAAATTTGTAGTCCGATCTACTAACCGTGGTAATTAAGGTCTGATACCTTTTGTTTCCCCGAGTCAGTGGAGTCAGGGAACCCACGACTGGAACTACATCAACCAAAGGCCCTCTCCACCGACCGTCACTGTTACTCCAGAAAAGAGCGCGAAGAGATTAAAATCTAAAATATATAAAAATTTCAACCGGGAAGATGGGTACCGTTTGTCAAAATCTTGGAATCCTGTCATCAGCAAATGCAATCGTCACGGTTAACACGCAATTCGTCCGTACGCATCCGTATGCGTCATTTGTAAAACGTTTACAATTCTCTTTTGTATAATGTTCAGAAAAGAAATCTATTATGCCTATTTGCGTTTGTTACTAGGCGCTTGAAATTCAAGCAGAAGAAGATATAGAACTATTGTGCAAGACGTTTATGAATTATTCATTTTGTCCAATCTGTGTTGGACTAGAAGGAGCATCAGATACGATAGCACCGCAATCTGAAGGTTCAGCACCAGAAGCATTGTCGGGAGGAGATTCTGCATCTGGTGTTAACAAGGGTGTGTCATTTTGGTATCATATTTTTTTATAACTCGCTGAATGGCAGAGGTAGTCTCACCTTACTCGCTTAATGTTTAGCGTCAAAGACTAAAGCCTCCTTAATCTACTAATAGGGCAGCGCAAGTAAGCAACTTTTTCAACTATACTTACAAAGATATGCAAGTTTCTTTTGTTTTTAATCACGGTTGAAATTCAATAGAAATATAGAATAATTTTAGCAATCCCAATTACAAGGGAGTTATAGTTTTGTTTAGTTATATTTCAACTAGTATCTGTGCCTACTTTTTTTCGAATTGAAATGGGAGCACCCTCAAGATATAAGCCTCCATATCAAATAAAAAGGATCAATTAAAATTGGTACAGATCAGGCGAACAAGTAGCGTTATATATCTATACACGTAGAAGATGTTTCGGCTCTGTTTCTACGGGTGCGTGCCCCTCTTGTAAGCACACAGTAGAGTTAAGAAGCGGTGAAGGGTCCGCTGGGAGCTATATTTAAAATCGTTTTGAGGCCGTTGACACGGTCTGGAATGTGATCGAACCGACCAGGCCATAACTCTGGCCGGCAACAGACGAAACGGTGCATCTTTGTTTCAGGCGCGAGACAGTCATTACGAGGTCGTCCGAGTATGCAAGTTAGAAGTATTTCAGCTAGCACATCCCGCTCCGCTCATATTGGTTTCAGGTAACATACATTATTTTAAGTTATTTTATTAGGGTTCCGTCCGTCCGAATAAAGAGACGGAACCTTTATATGATCACCCGGACATCTGTCTGTCCGTGTGTCACAGTCCGTGTGTGTAATCTACTAAACCGATTAAGTTCAAATTTTGTACAAAATATATTAATTCTTGTAACCCAAACACAGATGTACAACGTGGGTCAAATGAGAAAAAAAAGCAAATTGTACCATGTGACATATCAAATAAAAGGGCTTGTTGAGAGGGTCTCAAATATATGTATATATATATTTATTAAAATTTTAAGATTTACGTAATCTGAATTACGTTATATAGCTATTTAAGGAAATATGTGAAACTGACCAGACCTCCCAGTATCTCCGAAACTAAAAAAATACAGAAAATTGTTCTTTACTTATGTATATATTACAGGAAAACCTATAAGAAGTCTATGATCTTAAAATAATATGGTAGATCTCTCAATATTGTACCTACAAACTTACATTTGCAATTCGTATGGAACCCTCTCCACGCCAGTTAATCTCGCACTTGGCTATTTTTTTCTATTCTAGGATCTATTTGAGCTATACTCATTTTATCCAGAATCTTTAACTTCATCTGTATAATATTATGACAGTTAAATTCGCGTGACAATAGACCTTGGAGTTAATTTAATCTGTACAACAAGCTTAAAAGGACTTCACAATTTCTCTCCATGATGTTTTCTAAAATCATTAATAAATCCTTTTCTATGGAGTGCGAAAATTCTTTAATAAAAATACGATTGAATATTAACAGGAGTCACGAATTATCACCAGGCGACCAGCTGCTAATGAGTGAAGCGGATGAAATTATACAAAAATGCGGAGACCCGCAGGGTAAGCTTTTTAAATACAGTAATGAAATGATGAAAGTATTGAAATAAATCTGTTGAGTTCATATTTTTTTACTCTACCAAAGTGCTAAATAAATACACAAATACCCTTGTCACTTGTGGATTGCGATCTCTTTCCTCCCCATTTAGCTGTAGCGACCCTGTTTACCAAATGCCTTGGTGTTAGTTGATCAATTTATTGGAAAACACAACTAACGCTTAGAAATTTTACTGTTACGGTGCATAATAAATGTAGAGGCATCGCGTCTGTGTATTCCTTTCGTAAAGTTTCAAATATCGTATTTACCGCAGAGATACAATGTAAGGTAATTTTGGTCTTGGTTTTATCTAGGGTAGATAATTTTTTTCAGATCCGAACTTCCCCAGTTATCCATTACCGCCGTGGTGTTAATTTCAAATCTGTAGTTATTGTCGTGATGTTTTAATTCTTTGAACCTAAAGGTCCTAAATCCCAGGGCACTTGGCAGCAGGATTTATGCATTTTGAGTTGAAATTTCAAGAATTAGTAAGTAGATCCTATATGTTCTCGCTCTATCAGCGCCCAGGGGTAGAACCTACAAAAACACAAAGTAGTTCTACATGTTTTAAATACATATACTTTTCGTAGCTTTATACCCTTGATGCATTCCCAGACGTTTTTATATTGTCAAAATTTAAAGAATTAACGTCGTAGTAGTCGTTCCAAATTTTATAATGTTGCTTAATAATATACAGTATACAGTTATAAAACGTGAAATTTTCCAAGTAGCAAATTGACTTGACTAGTTTTAAAACCAAAAGGTTTTCAGTATGCTAGAAAATTTTATTTAAAATTAATATATAAGTACATATTTTAGCAGCAAATATCATGATGACTGGAGGTACACCGGATGCAGGCTCCTTGGCAGGAAGAAGGCCTGGTACTCGAGGGGTTACTGTAGCCGAGCAACCAATAGAGGCTACTATGATGAAACCGTCGTGCCCTTTCGTGTGTCCACGTCAGTAATACGTACACATGTATCTCTATATTCTTAAAACCTTGTTAAATTTTAAATTGATGAGTGTCTTGACTCCGGAGGTTAGGTTAGGTTTTCATAACATGGCATTGGCTCTCTTAACTTGAAGCTCTCGTGAAAATAGAGGAAGTACTTAGGTACCTACCTAATGGTAATGGGTTAACCTGCTCGCACAAAACTTAAATACAATTTCATTTTAGGTTTCTGCTTATGTTTGCCTTATATAGTGAAAGTTGTATTATACTCGTGTATAAAAGGCTTTTTTCCTTATTTTAGTTGACTGATTCAATATTTACTTAATAGGAAAGTACAGTAACTTACAACTAGCTAAAAATTAAGTGACATATCCTACTAATATTATAAACGTGAAAGTTTGTGAGTATGGATGGATGGATGTTTGTTACTCTTTCACGCAAAAACTACTGAACCGATTGCGATGAAACTTGGTATGTAGATAGCTGGAGACCTGGATTAACATATAGGCTTTTTATCCCGATATTTCCACGGGATCAGGACTTACGCGGGTGAAACCGCGGAGCGCAGCTAGTTATGTATGTGTTCAAGATCCGTCCATATAAACGTTCTATATTTCAGCCTGACACTATCATTAGTGAATGGTATCACCGAAGTTTATTCGGGAAAACCTCCACAACCTCCATATCAGGTGTCTCTACGCACTAACGGAAACAATACTACGCAAGCCCTGTTCTTTACCTGGGGTTTTCTTTAGATTTACCCTACAAAAATCTCAATAAAATTTATTTCTCCCGCCGCGCCCCGGTTGCCTACTTGAATTTGAAATCCCGCCATGTCTATGGACGAAATGTGTGATGAAAGCTTTATCTGTTTACGTTATTTTTCCAGTGGGACACGTTTTGGAAATAGAGCCCATGCAGGTGTTGACAGCTTTGAGCGATTTCATAGTGGTGTTTGTGCCCCCGGAGAAGAAAAAACTTTACGATATATTGTTAGTACTATCTATGTTTTTTGCAGTAGGTATTTTGCGTTCGTGTTTTTAGGTAGTTATCTTTCCATCACACACTTCTGATGGAAAAATAATTCCATTTAACTGGAGTCGATATGCATATTAAGTAATATATTATTCCGTTTGGCTCATCTCATCGGATTTAGTCATTATGAATCTACAAGTCCCTCTTATAGTTCCATACAAATCGTAGCCACGGTAGTGCAAGTAGGTAAGTATAGTCAATATAATAGATTTAAACATGATTATCGATTTTAAAGTATTTTACGTAGATTAACTAGTTGCATTGGATTTAATAATAGTAATTATCTTGTTGCCCTTTTTTAAATTTTGTTTGGGGTCGGCGCAATGCGTAACATTGCAAAAGGTTTCGGCTGGTTTTTTTATGGCCGGCCGCCTGCCTGACGTTGGGAATGTTATGATTTTCAGACAGAACAACAAAGAATGTAAATTGGGGTAACGAAAACGTATAGGGCGAGAGGAGCTAGGGAGCTAGGGTAAGGAAAACCGCAAGTCTCGGATGGAAAATGGGACTAAGACTGCAGTATTTCCAAGAGGCCGGGGTCGCGTACCCGTATGTCCGTCCTGTGATTGGAGAGGCCGCTAAAACAGTTCAATCTAGTCAACAGGCCAATCTAATCTGGATCTAATAATAGTATTTTAGGCATATAAATGTATGTAAATTGTAGTATGTGTCTATATATATGTAGTAAATATATACTTAGGTATAACTAGCCACCCCACCACGCGTTGCTGTGGTTAGGTAATTTGCAATAAAAAAATCAAAATTAAAAAATTACCTGTCCTTTCTCTCAAGTTGGACGAAACTGCACACATTGTGTAAAATTTAATAAATTAAAATCGGTACATTAGTTTAGGAGTTCATCGCTAACAAACAACTTGACGTGATTTTTTTATATATATATAGGTACACATACATAGATGAAGTGTATAACTTCGGTGTACCTATAGCATCTTGCAATGCCATTTAAAGAAAGAAAAATACTTACTTGTGATTTTAGATTACTGTTTGTTGCAAGGTATAAGTAAAACGAACTTTTGTGGGGTCGATAAACACGAGAGAATTTGAGATAGTTGCCACAACCTTTTTTCTTTATTCGTTATATCTAAAACTACTTTTCAATCTTCAATGTGTACCTAGATACTTACACGTAATACTTATCAACATACAATGCGGATATTTATTTCAATACTTAATGTGAAATGCTCAAAGCCTTTTTTTGACATACGGTTACAGGGACAGCTTAAAACCTCCAAGTTTCGATACTCCTTCTCGCAAATTGACTCCAACGGAAATAGACAACTACTGGACACAGTGGAATAATGTTTTTCCGGTAGAGAAAGACAAATTTTGGAATGGAATATTGTTCGGGCTTAACGATTATCTGGCTATTTTGCAAGGTAAGTTCTACAACAAAACAGGACCTAAGTAATCAAAATTTAGTAAAGAGTAGTGTAGAATACTAAAAGTTATGAGTTAGTTTTATCGTGGGAGTGATGGTCCGCCTCGACCGGAGTGATACCACGGCCTCACAACAGGCCCAACACAAAAACAGGCCTGAAGCAAGCTTGCGTCGTATTTCACCGAGTGAGTAAGTAAGAGTACCTTCCGCGCCCGCCTCTCTAAACCGGAGTGCGGCAAGGCCCTTCGTACTCCACGGTGTGACCGCCTACCGATCAAGAAGTAGCCAAAGTCTGCAGGGGTTCCCGGAAGCTTCCTTCTTAGGGCATACCTGGATCCCTTGCAATAGATGCACCAATAGACATACCACTTCACCGTTAGCTCCGGTGAAGTATGACCCGTGGGGACCACAGGAAGAAAAAAGTTGGTACAAAAGGCTAGACCACTGATGTAATGTAATGTGATTAATTATTTCATCATTTACCGATCCCGTATTAAAATGTTCTCAGCATTTCATAGAAATCTTTTACATTTAGATCAGTTACACTTATAGTATACATCTGTGAATTCATGTTGGTCCATATATGTTTCGATTTAGTTGTTGTTCTTTCGTTTGTTATAAGGCAATGTGGCTAAATCCAGTGTCCAGTACCGTAACTTGTCACACACTTTACAGAACGTGAAAAAGTTCATGAAGAAGTAGTACAACTTAGACGTCGGAACGCAGCTCTACGTAAATTGATCCGCGGTGCGTTACCCGAGTTGCCAGCAGTATTGCCAAAGTACGCGCAATCCTATCCACGTGCATTCACCGCAACGATCCCTGACGACGCAGCTGTTCCCTTTGCTAGACTACCGCCGATTTAAAATACATTTATCTTTATATAAAAAATATTGTTTTTAATACAATCATGTTATATTCTAAATAAAATCAGATTATACTCCAAACAATTTGGTGTTAAACATAAAGGCACTTTATTTGGTTGATTAATAATTACTATTAATTATTGGATATAAATCTGGACTCTCGCAGTAGGCGACAATCAGTCCATCTGTTGCCAGAATCGGTGCATTTTGATCGGAACTTCAGGGAAACAAGCCATATTATGACCCTATTGAACCATGTAAGTCCCGATTCATACATCTAATTTGTGTTGGGATAAGAGGTAAAAGTGTTAATATAATTATATTCATCGTGATTCGTGAATATTACTATCACATCTAAACTGTAAAAATTAAAAAGCTTTATGATCAACAGCGTTTTCTTTAATTACATATAATATTTTTACACACTTACGTTTCTAACTTTTTTTTGTGCAGTTTTTATTGGAATTTCATAATCACAGAATGTGACACACCTCACACATCACATCCTGACAAGGGCAAGGGTGGTCACCCTTGCCCTTGTCAGGATAGAGCGAGTTTGTCTTTCAGCGACCTTATTGGCCGACGCTGCCACTTTACGTAAATTGTATTTTGGTTTTATGTTTTTGAATAAAAACCTTCCTGAGTGGTATTTATATTTATTAAGTGTGTCTCGTCGGTGTATGTGTGTCGCCTGATACTGACAATTTTGGAGGAGTAAGGTTCCTCAGAAACATTATTGGAACACCGACTTTAAAAGAAATTTGTGCAGGAAGACCACTTACAATAAGTGAACTCAAAAACTCAACTGGATATTTCGTGGCGTTCGTCCTGATTAAGGACGCTGTTACAACTTTCTTCATTCCCAATAACTTCTGTTAAAAAAAATCTGGTGAAATGCTCAGTGAGCCAGTTCGCAATATTGAACTTGAAGACTTTGCGCCTTTTGCCAAGCAACACGATGAGCTTGTTGGGAAATGGTAAGTCCAACGCACGCTCCTCCTTCCAGGTTCTATATATTTCAATCTCAAAATAATTAGAAGAGTGAAAACTAAGCGACGGTAGTTGAGACGTAATTTTAATTATTGCAAAAGAGGTCAAAGTCAAAGGGCCGGCCAGCGAAAAAAAATGTGATATTATTGTATTGTATTAGTGTAACTTGTATGGAACGTGAATGACCTCCTTTACCTAAATTTAACGCAGATTTCTAACATTTTTTAAAATAATTCCATTTCAACATTTTATAAATCCTTCGTAATTTTATTGTTTTAAATACCCAGGCTTATGCAGCACCACTGAACACATAATATATTATTCTTTCTAGCGTTTGTTTATTAAATACTCTTTGACCTCTCTACCGGGGCAACACTGAGCTGTCATACATCATTTGTCAATTAGTTTTTAACTTTTTACTTCGTGTTCTGTTCTGATTGTCATCAGTTTATCAATTTTATATTTGCAGAGCATGCAAATTGAGTAGAAATATCTCGTTACAGTACGTTTTATAATAAATTTATGAGAAACGAAAATTTTACAAGTTCAAAGTCCACTGTCGTCTCTGTAAGAAACGAATGGATTAATGTTTAGAATGACACAGCCTTTTATTCACTTACGTTTTTTTTTTAAATGCAGAAAATAATATTTAGGCTCAGTTTAATTTTAACATGAAAGCTACACTCGGAGATGTGTTATGTAGGTTACTATAAAACTGTTTTTTTTTTGTTGCAGAAACTGCTACTATGTTGAAACCAGCATTTCATTTATTTGGAGCCATCCAGTTTTTCTATGGGTGTTATTATGACTATAACTATGTGAATATTCCTAGTAATTCAACTACAGTCACACCATATGGGGGCAAATTTAAATATTTGACATATTTAGATGCGGTAAGATTTATATAATATTATATATATATTTATATATTTATTATATACTTATACATTTAAATTGTTGAGCTATCCTGTGAAGCCATTATATATTATTTAATTTCCCGTTTCTAGATGATACAAACTGCATACTTCACACTGGCGCTACTGAATGATGTTTTCGGTACAAATGCAAAATCACCGTCACACAAACCCCTGATAAGAAGAGTTAAGGATGTAGTGTTTAGTGCTTTAGCATTCCCTTTGGCGTTATTTGTTGGAATAACTTTCTGGGGTATTTATGCTGTTGATAGAGAACTGATCTTGCCGAGGAGCATAGATCCATACTTTCCTTTGTGGTTGAACCATGTAATGCATAGCAACATAGTTGTATTTATTCTGATTGATCTCCTTACATCATTTAGAATGTATCCTCCAAAAAAAGTTGGATATTCTATTCTCACTACTTTCATGATATGTTATCTAGTTTGGGTACACATTATATACTTTAATACTGGTAGTTGGGTATACCCTATACTGAATGTTCTTAATTGGCCTGTAAGAATAGTTTTCTATGTCTTCTGTCTTGGTCTAACATGGTTTGCATATTCAGTGGGTGAGACCATCAATAAGTCAGTTTGGTCTACCGAAGTTGAAAAGACTGTCAGATCTGGGAAGAAAAAGGCCAAATAATGGAAATGATGTGTTAGGTAGGTAATAGTTCAGCTTTGTAGCCCTTACTCAGGTTTGGAGTTAAATTGTTCATTATGGTAAATGGTTATAAGGTAGGTTATATTTTATGTCAATAAGCCTATGGTTCTCAGAGTATGTGGAGAAGGATTATAGGAGAAATTTTAGTAAGTCTAGCTTGATCTAGTTGGTAAAGATTTTTCCATAAAATTTAAGTTTGGGTTTAATATTAATAAGTCATTCCCTTGATGCTTGTGATTTAACTAGATAAAATGTCGTAAACACTAAATATTTGAATATTTGTTGTAGAATAAACAATACCTAGTCGGTTTGGTTGACCAAAATTGTATTGAAATAAAAAAACATTTTCTGTCTAAAATGTTCACAAATGAATTGTAAGCTAGTCTTTTTTACTAATACCATAATATAAATATAATTATAATAATATTTTTGAACATTACAAAACAGTGCTATTTAGATCCAAACTAAGCATGTATATAATATGGCACAGGAACATATTATATAAAAACAGAAACCCTTTTTTTACTCAAATATTTGTATTAACTAACTCGCATACCTCAAGGTGACAGTTGAATGCTCTATTGCCGCCAAAAGGGCCATAAACTTTGGGAAATATTGTAAACAATTAAATTTTTATTAAAGTTATGTGAAAAGGCAAAATTTGGGAATGCATCTCAAAACAGTTTCTTTAGTCCTAAATATTTATATGTATTTTAAAATATTAGTTAAATAGTGATGAATAGGTAACCCCAATGATAATTGTATTTTAGTATTAATGAAATACTGATTCTGATAATAATATATACGGCCAATAATTTATGAGAGTACTCTCTTCCAGTTTTAATTACCAGTGAGTTACTTAAAAGACTTTGAACACATTAGGTGCTGGTGTTGAAACATTTAAGATGCACTGCTTTTAGTCATTGTACCTTGTAAGTCTGCTTAGTAGCAAAGTGTTGGCCTTAACTTCATGATGGTTATCATTTAATATAAAAATGTACAATTAAACATTGTTTTAACATAATGGTCTGTAATATGGATATGAACAATAGCTGCTGTTCAATTACTCCTAGACACAATGACTGTTTTTATAGTAATGCTGAGAAAAGATAATTAATTACTGATAATATGTTGTTGGTTGTGATTAAATTCAGCAATAAATTACTGATTGTTAGTGCGGCATGATTAACTTCGCTTATAAGTTAGTTGCAAATGAGGAAAAATTGAGAAATTATGGACTTTGTATTTACCTAAATCAATATAGGTACTTAAGATGAGATGTTATCGCAAATTAATATCACTACTACACATAAACTTGATTTAGATAAAAAAATACACTGTAATTAAATGCAGCTGCAACACATTCTGACATTGTCTGGGATGAACAATCATGTAATTGTGTTCCATGATTACTGATGGACGTCCATCAAGAATAATGAGACACTGCAACCTATTTTTCTTTTCACCAGTGGTCACAGATTACGTATAATATTAACAAAAAATAAATGCTCTATATCTATGCAACTACACTAATGTTTAATGAATTATCCAAAAATGTTAATAATTTTAAGGAGTGGAATCATCAACATTCCAAATAAGCTGATGTGCTTTATTTATTTAAGAAGTATATAATTTTCATACAAAATATTTAAGTGTAAGATACAAAATATTGAAATATTATAGTTGTAAACCTATAAATAAGCTGACC
Source organism: Euplagia quadripunctaria (assembly GCA_963859945.1). NCBI lineage: Eukaryota > Metazoa > Arthropoda > Insecta > Lepidoptera > Erebidae > Euplagia > Euplagia quadripunctaria. Next base: position 12,051,322 of record OY982572.1, read on the forward strand.
TAACCGGAAAATACTGCTGCTAGCCTTAATAAAATTGAGGAAATACGAATATTATCTATTTTAATGCAGTCTTTTTTGCAAAGTTTGTTGTTTGTCAAGAAATGTTAAATACGACATTTAAACATAGCAGTTACATGGGTAATTTTTTTTTGCGCATTTACAGCATAGCGTGTAGAATTATGAACAAAATAAAAATATTCCATTTTTTATTAACGGTTGAGTATACCATGATTCAGTTTTTTTATTAGTAATTTGATCTAATGAGAAGTCATCGCATACATTTTATGTATTTTTGCAAGTGCAAAATTGACGGTTCGGTTCGATACAGCACAGGTACCAATCAAGAATGGTACAGGTAGACATCAATCAGAAATGGAACCGGATGTATGTTAAAGCCAGTTAATACATTATATAGGTATGGATATGCATTTAAAGAAAAACCTTTAATTATAAAAAAACATTTCCTATCGCTCTTATCACCAACGTATGAAAACGTCACGTAGAGATTACCTAGATATTGTATTTTCGTAAGCTTACTTATAAAAATTAGTGCGAAGTAATATATTATACTAGTGAGAAGTAGTATATATATATATATTGTTGAGAATTACTATAATAATAACGATCCTCGTCGTGATTATCACGGCATCGCGATCAGGTGGTTCAAGATAGCCTAACCTTGTAGATTACTTAAAATTATAAGCATTTTATTTACCACTGGTTGGATAGTTTCATGTTTTTAGGGTTCCGTTCCTCAAAAGGCAAAAAGAGTCCCTTATAGGCTTACTGTCTTCGTCGTCTCTCAGGAAACCGTGGACGCATAAAGTTGAAATTAATACCGAATACATAAGTCCCTTGAAGCTGTAAAAAATCAAGCTTCTAAGTCAACGCAATCATAAGATATGGGCACTTAAGCCTTATATATAGGAACATTTCGAAAGGTAAATCAAAACCTATAGAGTACCTGCTTTCTATTGACGTAGAATCATGAAATTTGGTAAGAAGCAAGGTCTCACAGCACAAGTAAATGAAAAAATCCGAAAGTCGTTAATTTATTGTCATTTGTCATGGCATTTTTTTGCGGTTGCAAGCCTAGCGATTACCTAAGATAAAAATCCCAAAATCTTTGGGATCTTTCCAATCGGACTTGTGGTTTCTCGTCCGACAATCGCGGTTCTGTTCGGTATAAAAACTTTAGAAAACGATTAGATCACGGTACCTAGATCACAGAAAGTTGTAAAGAAGTTTACTTTTTAAAAAGACATTTTTAGGTTTTAGACAACCATTTCGTTTTCGAAAATTTGATATGATCCGCATTGCGTAGGTATTATTTGTGGTAGTGTGCCTATTTTGCCTAAATGCGTTAATGAAGTGTTCAAATTATCTGAATGATTATAACCATAAAGCAATAAATTTTATAATAAATACATGGTTTTTATGTGACGTGTTTTATTTATTTTTTCACTGTTTAATACCTAAGGCGCTTTATGAACTAGCAACTTTAAGCACCCTGTTGAGACAACGGCAACTTGTAACTAGCAGTTTTTACGATTTTCATATAATTTTGAAAGCTGGATGTAGACGTAGCAATACTAGATGCGAGTTGCGGTGATCGCAACTGTTCTTGGTTGCTGCAATTGGTAATTTTTCGATAACTATGATCTTAAAGAACTGGGAAAAGGAACATTTTTAATTGTTCGTCGGGCTGTGGGAAAGTCTACTGGCGTCTATTTAGACGACTATAAGTACTTAAGTATTTACCATGGACATGAGCTTGACAGCCGATTATTAGCCTGCTCCTATGGTCAATGCCTAAACGATCGTAGGTTAATAACGATAATAGTAACGAGTTGGTGATCGGTGCCTGGTGGTAATGTTTCAGTTCATTTCGGCGCCCCCATATGACGGCGCACGGTGCGATCGCACCGCTCGCTTTGCCCTAGGGCCGCCCCTGGTTCCCGGACATAATTATATATATATATTTATATTATATACATATATATAAAAAAACGATTGTTGAATTGAGAACCTCCTCGTTTTTGAAGCCGCGATATGGTCATTGGCAAATATGACGAATAAAACTCGAATAACACAATTTGACTTTGAACGATGGCAATGCCGTAACTTCTATTATTTATCTCTATCTAAATGACTCAGAGGAAAGTCCGGTCAAAACCTAGGTCCCTTGAAGTTCATAAGTCGAGCGGACTAGACAACATGTCGGCAAATTGTTTCCAGTACTAACGTACCTCTACGCGCTTTTGTGTCTCGCGATAAAAGTTCAATTGATCAAACCGAGATAGGTACATGAATCATCAAGTACATGTACTGTGAAAGAAACATCTATACAGGTCGACTTGTAAACTATACAAACTCTACTATTAGCTAGCTATCAGCTACTTGGGCAGTTATACGACATGTAAAAGTTCCGGACACAAAAAATCTGCTAATAGCTAATTTGCAACTGACTGAAAAAGAAAACGGGAAGTAAAGTATCCGTGTAAATGTAAAATTACTAACCGCGATCGTTGCAGCAGCTCGGTTTGATGTCAATTGTTATGCAATATCCCTGACAGATAAGATTTGACCTTTCCGTACTTTGACCATAGATTAAACTATATAAAAAATTAAATTAGTTTTAACATTACAGAGACAGTATAAGGCTGCGTTTCCACCAGAGATATCGAGGATGCGTAGCGAGGGATGTGTTTGTTAAGAGTAAGTGTTAAGTAAGAACCAATAGAAAAAAGAAAGAAAGATGCGGCACATCTCTGGTAGAAACGCTCACATCGTTTCACAGCTTCGTTACCCATCCTCGCACCGCTCAGTTACCTCGCACATCTCTGGTGAAAACGCAGCCAAGTGTCACCGATTTTTTCAGTAGAATAGTAAGTAGGTAACAGAATATATTTTAGAGTCACCAAGTTAGAATTAGCTAAACTCTAACTAATAGACCACAGAAGACCCGACAATACCGGTTTTGGGCATAAAAGAAAGAGTCATACATTGAAAGCATAAATACGACTTTATTTACGTACAACTTAAGTACAATCCAATTATAAAATACTCGTCAAAATCACAGTAAATTATGATACATACACAATATTTAATAGTGCTAATATTACAATATTATCACTTAACACGACTAGATTATTCAATTATGCTTATGTTACTTAAAACTGGTCACGTTTTAACGTGTTAGTATAGCGAAATTATAATTGTTTATAATATAGGAATAATATTGTTTGTCGTATAACAACAATTATATATAAGTATAACTTATAAAAATATAATAAAATGTTAAATTATACACATAGATACCTAAATATAATTTTTTACAGAAAATTTCGTCATGTTTTGTAATATAACAGAACCCATAAACATATTAAAATAGCTTCTTGTGAGGCTGAAACAGCCTACTTTTGATTGACATTTACATATATATATATATATATATATATATATACCGTAGATAAACGTCCATGGCTTATTCTAGATAATCTTTTTTACATATTATTATTGATACACCCCTACTTTATTCATTTACAAAAATAATTAGAATGCTACCACCTACCTATACATGTATAATAATTTTGATGTTTGACTATTTATCTCTTACCGTCTCTTAAATATCAGAGGAGTTGTAATGTATTGATTTTATAAAGAATTACGCTATCATTGACTGTAATGTAATAACAACTTTATGTAGATATAACTAAAAATATATAGTATTTTTATTGTTATATCTAATAATAATGTGAAACATTAGTTTCTGTAGGGAAAGTAAGTTTTACTAAGACTTTGAGTAATGAAGTGGCAACATCTCCTTTCTTTTGCAAAGGTGTTGCTACTTTCTGTTAACTTTGAGCACTGAGCGACACTAAGAGCCCAAAGTAGGCCCGATTTTAAGTTACTTACTTTTTTTAAACTAACCGACGACTAAGTTCTCAATACAGCTTAATACATATCTGACACAAAATAAAAAATCAGATCAACATTATTGTTACAGATTGTAACAGTTATCTCGCCGTAAGTTGTTATGACATTAAGGTCTTAATCATAACGTTACTAGGTATTGTAGCGAGTGCCCGCTACAATACCTAGTAACGTTATATTTGAGCCACAAGATATGCTCGCTGCGAGTATCTCTTGTGGCTCAAAATCTTTCAAGATTTTGAGCCACAAGAGATACGGACGGATTGTAAAATGAATAATTCTGGTTCCAACCAGAATTATTCATTTTACAATCCGTCCGTTTGGAATATTCAAAAACCCTTCTTTAGTTTCCTTTGCATATCTCAGATTTGGCTTACCCATCAGATTAGGATAGCGTTGTCTGTCAGTATACACAGTCAGTCACAGATATTACTGAAATGCATGGATGTCGGATGCCACACTGGTTTAAGTGCTATCTAGAGCAGTATTATTGGTTCAATCCGAACATAAATAATTGTTCAGAGTTTGGGTATACTTTGTGTCCGAAATTCCGATCGTAATTATTTGTGGTATTTCCTACGACAGGATAATTTTAGATATTTTTAGCAATACAAGTACCGCATTAAGAATATTACGACGACTTTTAGGCAAATGGAACAAATTGACATTTAGATTTTTTGTCCAAATTGGTTTATTAGATTCGTCTAAAACAAAAAAAAATTGTGCGTTTCATAGGAGACTAGCAGTTCCCGTGCGGCTTCGCTCGCGTGTACATATTTATATATTTTGCACGGAACCCTAATTCTTTTCCAAAATAAAAGTAGCCTACGTTACTCCTTATAACACCACCCATTCCGGAGATTAGCCGGAACAAACAGATAGACAAAAAAATTAAGAACTGATTCTTAGGCATAGGTATCGTGCAAATAACTATATGGTTTAAAAAAAAACTATTACATTACAAACAGACACTTCAATTTTATTTATTTGTATTGATAAGCCATGGCGGATTTTGATGGAAGGTGAAGGTACCTGGAAAAAGTACTGGGAAAGTACTCTCTACCCTCCAGGAAAAAGCAGTTAAACTGCATTAATAGCATAGTTTTGTGTGTCGACTGGATAGTCACCAGGGTTGTATAGGGAGTAGAGGATATGCTTATAAAGGTTAGGTACTTCAACCATAGGCACCGGTACCCAGTTAGTCTCGAAACTACTATAAATAAATAGTACATAATTTTATGCTTGGAATGTGCTTGCAGTCTTTCAATATTACCCATATCAAGAGATGTTTTTCAATAAGTTCAGAATAAGTTCTTATCTCTACTTATGTAAAGTTAATAAGTAAAAAACTTACTACTAATCTATTCTACAAACAACTATGTATACATCTTTATATTCATTAATCATAGCCACCTTTCATTATGCTTAGTTTTAGGGAACTAGTTTTAATATACTTAGAGAAGTTCAACTAACTATTATTGATTGAATTATTATTATTTTATTTTGTAGGCTTCGCTGGGAAGAAGTGGGTTTCACATTAACTATAATACTTTATTGTAGCCCAGGCACAAGTTGCAGGTCTTGGTGACGTTGTTCTAAATATATAATATATAATTAGATATAGGTGCCGATTCTATTGTAACACTCACAAAACCAAAACCTGACTTAATTTCTTCATATGAAATCAACCTTGTCTTCTTCGCAACAAGGTCTATTTGTTACTGGCATCTGTTTCTTAGCGCCACTAAATTTCACTAAAACCTGTCAACGTATACTCAACTTTATTTCCACGCAGCGAGAGTCCCCATTTATTCAAATGCCGTATAATTACCGTATAAAAACTTGTTCAAAATGAAATAAGATGACGTTATTTTAATCGACACCTACGAAGACGCATACTAAAAACACAGAGTAAAAGAGATGGCATTCAACGGATAGCGGCTCTCGCTACGTGGTATTAAAGTTTATATAAGCGTGTCAGACTTTAGTCGACAAATAAATTGCTTATTTCGATAGGGACATATGTTACCTATACTTGTTTAAATTTGAAATAAGACCTTGTTTCAAAGTAAACAAGCTTTACATCTTGTATGAAGAAAATTTAGTCACTTATAGTCAAGAGAGTAATACAACAGAACTGACATCATAGTCACATTATAACTCGACTTTCGATACATTTACTATTTCAGCTATTCTACAGTTTGTCTAGATGTGTGGGATTATAATTTAGTCTAGTATCTTTAACTACTCTAGCAATAAAAATTTAAAGAGTTCATTTCTAACGTTAAAAGTGCAACGTGTTTTTCTAGAATCGTGTTTGTATAGCATTAGGGCTCAAATAAGACCAAAATGTTAAGTTTACAAATGTTAATAACGTCTGTTATTCTAAAAATTGTGGCGACAATTTGTTGCAAAAGCTAACGACGAGGTAAACAATTGGACATTTTAACAATGCCAGAACTATTGTAAAACATTAATTAAATACTTTGATCGTTTCAGGTTACAATAAAAAAAAATCTTTACAGTTTCAAACTTAATAAATAAAGTTTCTTCTTGGTTGTGAGTAGAAAAAATTTAACCTTCTGATAACGCACGCGAATGATCTTGTATACAAATAATATTTTATTCGTCCATGGCTGTCGTAAAATTATATTTATGACATCATAACAAATGTAGTTGTCACACCAATGTCTTAAAAGTAAATATAATTATATTAACTAATGAAGTTATACTTACGAAGTGTAGATTGTATCCGCAGGCAGCTGAGCCGTACCGCAATAAGCTACGTTTTCACTTTGCGCGAACTCTTATAATGTCCGTTTTTCTTCCAACCGTTGCCTTGCGACGCTTCGCCGTTCATAGCACGCGTCGCGAATGTAGTCGTCTTGCCTTTAGTTTCAAATAACACATCAGAGTCCGTCTCTGTTTCTGATACGTCTTTACTTGTAACTGTACGTGAAGAAAATGTGATTGATTACTACTTCTTAAATGCAGTTGTTTTCTAAAAATAGAGGAGTATCCATAAGCATATCTTCTATAACCAAGAGCATAACAAAATTCCCTTCAAATTAATAATTATTTATTTGAAAATTAACAGTGCATTTTCAAGTGCATGACGACCGGGAAGCATAGTTACTTATAATTAAATAAATATGACTTATCATTATGAACATCTCTAGGGTTGTTGACATTAAAATTTTAATCGTGGGAGTGAAGCAATGCTTGCAATGCTTTTCGCCGAGTGAGTGAGGTTATCGGAGGCTCTAACCCTTCCCTCCTCCCCTCTTTCCTCCCTTAGTATATGTATGTATTTAGAAATAAATAAATATGTTTATCAGCAGTCTGGTTACCATAGTAACAGGCTCTGCCTAGTTTGGGATCAGACGGCCGTGTGTGAGATGTGTGGAGCAAGGTTGCCAGACGAATGCGAGTGAATTATCGTATCAATATTCGAAAATTATCGTACCAGATGAAAAATTATCGTAGAACTACCAGAATCGCAAAACGTGCTATTTCGCAAAATTAGTAATAGCAGGAATAGGAATTTTAGAAAGTTGTGAAATTAGACAGAAATAAAAAACTTATTTACTATACTTTTTATAAAAGAGTGGGATTATCGGAATCACTATTTCCGTCTACCAGTTGGTTTAAAACAATAATTTGATTTGATTTGAAAACCATAACAGCATTTATTTGATTGGCTTTTTACGCGTTGGGCTGAAAGTATTAAAGCTTAAAGCCCAGACATTTTATTATTTTGTATTTTTGTATTTTAGACGATTTTAAGGCAGTGGATTCTAGTCTTTTCGCTCCACTTCGGAGGAGGGTTAGAAATTATCGTACTCTGGCATACGATAACACATATTGTATCGTACATCGTACCGGTGTCGAAATAATCGTACATGTACGATAATTATCGTACGTCGGGCATCGCTGGTGTGGAGTTATTATTATTAGTGGGAGTAGGGCTCCCACCTTAAAGGCCGGCAGTGCACTCGTGACTCTCGAGTCGTACGTGCCCATGGGCGGCGGCAGTCACTTACCATCAGGTGACCCGTCTATTCGTTTGCCTACTATCTAAACGAAACTAATTTTTCACAATGGCACTAATACATAAGGGCACGGTATCACGAATAGGTCACTCGGACACCTTTCTGTAACAACGGCGGCGATAAGGATCGGTAACTCACAAGGTTTCTCCTCGTGTTCGGCGAGCGGCAGCAGGCG
>OY982572.1:12059684-12089592 GCA_963859945.1 Euplagia quadripunctaria
AAATGTCTATTACCTATGCAGTATATCTAGATAAAAACAATTATAAAACTACTATTAACAGTAGTAGGTGGTATAATAATTGTTTTTGATTTGTTTGCCAAAGGTACATAAAAGAACTGATTATTATTCATGGAGTGAGTCCGAAAAGTATTTTTGTAAACTAGGAATTCTAGAAAAATATTGCGTCCTTAAGAATATATAGTCGTAGAAACACTAGAGGCTTCTCAATTGAAGAAAGAACTTATCGCCACCCGGTAAAAAAGTGTCATATCACATGTTAGGTACGTTTTGACATTTTTATAGCATTGAATAGCAAATGTTGCATTTGGTCAGCTGTAAAAACCTCGTTATTAGCTCAGAACAAAGTTCCCTTTTTCACTGGGCTGTTTTGTTCAATTCACCGGCATAAAAGTCGTGTTTTCTCAAAATAGCTGTTTTTGTATTATGACACTTTTTTTTTCCGGTGGCGTTATGGTCATCGTGGTTTAGATGCTTCTTTAAAACTGCTTGTAGCATAACTCCCTAAATTCTTAAATAATTCATCGTTACACAATAAGATTTATTTACCTGTTCTGATAAAAAGAAAACCAATTGTGTATTTCCTGTGTCCAACTGTCCTCGGACTTCTGTCACATTCATTCTTATATCTTCTTTAAGAAGTAATGTTATTTTCTGTACAAGGGAATCCAGTTGTCCTTGTGTGAACGTTGCGATGGGCATGTTGAGAGTCAATTCCATAAGGTTCATTTCTAAGGGATCCGGTTTGATTTGGACGCTCACTGTGTCTCGATCTGATTCGCCTTGGTCGTCTGTTACGGTCAGCTCGAAGACATATCGTCCGACTTCAATGTTAGTTAGCTGTGAAGTGTAATTAATGGGACAATGAGAAAGAAGAAAAAGAAGCCTTCAGGTTCACGTAGTGTTTAAGAATATAGATAATATGGACAAGTATGAACTACTAATTAATTCGGGCCAACCAAATGGGAAAATTAAGGAAAAACTTCACTTACATTTTTTTTTAATAAATACAATGTATTTATTAATGTGTATATATGTATACAGGAGCTGGAGGATTGTGTATTGCAATTTAAAATGACTAAAGTTCGTTCATTAACTGACTAATTTACAGTAACTTCTTGGAAATGAGTTGTACTTAGATCTAACTTGAGCATTTTAATAATGAGTTGTATACATATATAACCTATAGGTATTCACTGTTAGTATATATTTAGTATAGTATTCACTGTTACTTATTACTTAATCTAAATATGATTATAGTATTGAGCAGTGAATCCGGGTCATTAAGCTACGAATCCGGGTCACATAAAGACACCTTTCAATTAAGGAGTATTTAATTGTCTATTAAACACAATTTATTTCACTAAGCTGGCATTAAGAACCTGATCTTTATGTGACCCGGATTCGTTGCTCTCAAGTGTAAATGAATACAATATATGTAGTTGTTTTTTATGTGTTTAGAGTCCACAGACTTAGATGACTGAATGGCAACACAGCTAGGCTGAAAACTAAAAACACAATATTAAGTAGTGTAAACTAACCAAAAGTACTGGTTTCGTATCAGAATGAAGTATAACATGACCAGCGGCTAGGCCTGATCCCGACCTCGTCCATTTCCATGTCACGATGCGAAAGTCATCTGACGACTTAGATCCATTTAATACTAGGACTGACATAGGTAGATTTAGCACTTGGTCGCCCCCAGCGTCTGCTTTAGGCGGGCTATTTTTATCTGTAGATAGTTAATATAGAAAGAATAATGTCTTAACGTCTGAATGTAGGGTACACACACATCACACATATAATTTGGCCCACTCACGTTATAGCGGGCAAGCCTTCAACCGGGCTCTTTGGGAATTAAAGATGGTAAAATTGGGAGAATATTGAAAGGGAAAGGCCTACCTTTCCCTTTCAATATTCTCCCAATTTTAGAAGGAAAAGGGAGGATATTCCAAGGATGGATTGAGGAGTGTCACATTTTCTGTGAAATATTGGGAGAAATTAATTAAATAAATATATAAATAAAAAGTATAAGCGATAGCACGAGCAGGTCTTGGTCGCTGTTGACGGGAAGCCTGAACCCTCTATCAACAAGAGTAGGATTATGCATATGTTTATTTAAATCTATTTAATACTAGCCGCAGTTTCACCTGCGTAAGTCCCGATGCCATGGGAATATCGGGATAAAAAGTAGCCTATGTGTTAATCCAGGTGTCCAGCTATCTACATACCCACTTTCATCGCAATCAGTACTGTAGTTTTTGCGTGAAAGTGCAACAAACATCCATACACCCTCACGAACTTTCACGTTTACAATATTAGTAGGATGTAGATATTTACAAAACAAAATGTGTTTAAATATTTTTATACGTGTTCTAGAGCCCATAGTACAAGCTCTATTAGTTAGGGTCAAGATAGCGACGTGTAATGTACCATGTAGCAACCTGACCCGGCTTCGCACGGGTAGCAAAGCATATATTGATTTTTTTCCGAAATCTTCAACAATCATCATCATATTTCAGTTATTTTACACAAAACCTTAATGAATTACACACCTAAACCTTCCTCATGAATCACTCCATCTATTGGTGAAAATCGTTTGAAAATCCGTACGGTAGTTGTTGAGTTTATCGCGAACAGACAGACAAACGCGGCAGGGAACTTTGTTTTATAATATGTAGTGATTATTGTGAACTGAGAGTTACAATGTGATTAATATAGGGAGGTAGGTTTTGTGATCGCTAGCACCGTCGCTTCATTTTTTTTTAATTTCTATATTGACATAATTGAATTGTTCGTTAACCAAGGGACATACAAAAAAAATGCTTAGGATCAATTGGTTACAGCCTTGACTATTATCAAACAGTCAAGGCTGTAACCAATTGAATTTGAGCATATGGGGATACATGGGTGCTGCTTTTAACTACAGACCATATACAAGATGAGTGATGTGAAGAGTGAGTTGGTTATAGCTATTTACATACATTCGCATGGCGATATATTTGGGTTGGTTTTAAATTTTCTCAACGTTTGGAGTTTATCTGAATAATATCAATCTGATCCTAAGTCTCTAATATGCTATGATTATTATGCGCTGAGAATTAATTCTACATATCGCCTCCCGGCAAAAAAAGTGTCATATCACAAAAAAGTGTCATATCACATGTTAGGTACGTTTAATATTTTTATCGCATTATAGCTTTATTATAGCAAATGTTGCATTTGGTCAGCTGTAAAAACATCGTTATGAGCTCAGTGAAAAAGGGAACAAAGTTCCCTTGTTCCCTTTTTCACTGAGCTGTTTTGTTCAATTCACAGGCATAAAAGTGGTGCCTTCTCGAAATAGCTGTTTTTGTATTATGACACGTTTTTCAATTTCAGGTTCAATTCCCGTTCTATGCATTTTTATGTATGAATATGTCTTTATTCTATATTTTTGTGTGATCAAAAATAGGGTGCTTAAAGATGCTCACAATCCCACCAAAATCAACGAAGCCTCCAACCCGAATTATAGGAACACAGAATAGAGATAACTAAGAGTTTATAATTATTCTGTCATATTACAATTAGTATTAAAATTAGGTGGGAAAATAAACACCCATGCAAAAAAAAACATTAATATTTGCTAAAAGAAAACGTTTCCATTGCGCATCTTTGTGCATATTTTCATCGCGTTTTACGTAGCAATTCTGCCGTCGCGATCAAGATAGCAGTAAGTCGATAAGACGCCGCTTCTAACTTACTGAAAGAACTGTAGAATTCTCAAATTCATTAAATAATATGAACAAACTGTTGTAATTAACAATACAATTAGGTATGTGTTAAATAATACAGATCAAATTTCAGTGCATCTAAATCATGCCTTTGGAAACTTTCATGGGCCATTTGAAAGGTTAAGTAAGCCTTGCGCAACTCCCACACAAAAAAACAAATGTTTCATACATTAGAGGGGGGTAAAAAAAATTTGGCGGCTATTTCTATTCTGCCTACTCATATAGACCTATCTCTTTTCATCTGTTTAATTGTCAATGTCAATTGACAATTATAATGACAATTTCATTTGCATTGTTTTAAATTGAATTTTTTCTTAATATTTGTAGTTTTTTGGACAATTTAATAGTTATTCTCATTGTTCTTTGTGTCTCAAAACATTTAAATGTATTAACAACACTTGTGTAGTGTGTTGTATTACATCCGGGCGAAGTAAAAGTGGAAAACGTCTATTTATGGTAAAATTTCCTTCAGACAAATAAAGGTTAGTACGATTTGTTGACAGTAGCTTAATAATACTGTCTAATGGTATTTTATTACGTGTACATAATAATATATTTCAAAAATAAAGGATTTTGATGTGGATTTATGAGCTAATAGTGTTGTCGCTAAACTGTAAATATGGTTATCGATATCCATAGGTAGTTAATATTTTCTTTTGTAACATTTTTTTTAGGTGAAAGTAATAGGTGAAAACTCTCGGAAAAGAAGATTTAGGTTACGTATCGATAGAAACTATGCACGTAAAAATATGTTTGTGGTAGTAATTTTGCTAACAGCAGGCCCATTACCTGACGAAAAATTAATTGGAACACCTTTGCACGTAGCAGATAAACATGTAGTTGTGTCCATGCTTGGTCAATTTATAAAGAAATACTGTGATGGGTTCTTTTCAGAAACACATCAAACTAAAAACTACCTATTTTGCCCAAAAGACTGTTCAAATTGATCATAATTACATATAGGCTTTGCAATCATATTTAAAAACCGTGCTCCGGGGAACTATTCGACATGATCTCTCTACAACCGCACCGCTCCTGGTAGGACGTTCATCTCTATCTTTATAGTATTTTATTATATTAGTATTTATTTCGTATATTTTTTCCTCATTTTCAGTTTCTGTATTTTTATAGCCAGAATTTAGTTTAATTACTTTTAATCTTAATAACGTACTTAATTAATTTTAGTTTTTTTTATTTATTTATAATCCTAATAACAAACATAAAACACTAGCAATTTTATGAAATAAAGATTGCATTTTGAATATTTTTTTTTGTACTTTTATTTACTTATACTGCTATAAAAAGTCATCGTAAATTATTTTAACAAAACGGCTGATGGTTATTTTTAATCTGTGGATTTGTCGATAATTCTATCATTAGAATCGACAACACTATTTTCTTTCCTAAAGGTTGGCATATTTTTTAGCACCCATCAAAATTTTAGTTTTTGTGTGGGTAAATTAAAGTCGAATACATCGTTTTTTAGTATGAGAGTCCCGCCTCTTATAACGTAGTATTTGTATACTCTTTGGGTTAAGCATCTGGAAAATGCTAAGTTCAGGTTAATAATAGGTTTATTCAATATTATATTAATTTGAATTTTACAAAACTGATTTAGGTAACCCAAACTGTTTTATTTCACATTAATTTTTTTTGTTTATATTCTTTATTGAATTGATATCCTCTTCCATTAGAACACCAAAGACTGTTCTTAAATACAATCATTAAATCTTTATTGTTAGAAGAAAATAAGTGTTGCCTCAAGCCACGTTCTCACGAGTCAAGTTTAGTTGACCGATTATAGTTGATCAACAAAAGTAGAATATGACTTGAATCAATTTTTGTTCACATTTTTCAAAACAAAATGTTTCAAGGAATTTAATTTTGAACTCAACTCAAAAATGTTTAACTGGGTCGAACTTTTTTATCAACTATAACCGGTACTAAACTTGATTCGAGAAATGCGGTTTTAGGAAGAGAATATGTTGCTTCCCACTAAGAATTATACCGATACGTAATCGGTCCACAATAGTGTAGGAACAACTTTAGACGGGGTGACCTCTAATGGTGCCTTATTACAATAGTATTATATATACACTTACTTTGAGTGACGGTGATGGTGACGTTATCAGACGCAGAGTTCCCATTATCATCGAGGACAGTCAACGAGAAGACGTACTGACCCTTAGTGAGGGCCGTTGCGTTGGCGACAGACTCGTTAAAATTGATTATGTTAGAGTTAGTGGGACCAGACAGGCAACGCCAGGTGTACGCAACTATTCTATGGTCATCGTGTGATGCTGAACCATTCAAGATGATCCATGTTTGTGGTAGCGATATGAACTGTAATTATATATTATTATGATGATGATTCGTTGTAAGAGACCAATTGTTACATTTGCTTTTATTGGGTAGATGCCTATGCTCAAAATAAATTATTTTGCCAAGTCGGGCAATCAAATAACAACAAAACAGTTACTTTAACGTTTTTAATTTATTTTATAAACGTCAAATTAACATTAAAAGTGAATAATTTGACAACAGTAAGACGTGGCGTCATGCCTAGGTATTTCATACAAAATTGTACTGAACCTACGGTTTTGCCGTTTATTAAAAAGATACTGATTAGACTTGACAGTCATATACCCTATTAAGCTGCATATTACAACGAATCACGGATCATTTCATGTATGTAACTATGGACCTAAAGAGCATTGAACTAAAACTCAGATTTCCTTAAACCACTGAGTTTTTCTGAAGCTTTTCCTAGTTTAGAAGGTGTTGGTGTGCGATAGGTGTTAAACTATCTATAACACCATAATTTGTAGACGGAGCTCTCTTTGTAGGAGCAGCTTTTTTATGAGTGGTGTAATTATTCACTTCAATTATTTCATGAATGAAGTCAATTTCGGTGAAAAAAAAAAAATATTAGAGATCGTTCTGTATTTTGTTGATTTTTTCGTCGTACATGAGAATACTTGATGTAGCTTTTGTAATTCAGTATGAAACACTGACTCGTAATTTCTTTCAATATATACTGATTTATAGGTGCCTTTTTATTTTGGTGTATTAAATGGATTTCCCTTTTTATTTTCTTAAGTAGGCATAAATCACTTCCTGTTTGAACTAAGTATATTGTAGCAGAAAGGACTCACAATGGAGAAAACATACTTAACAGAATTTAAAAAAGTTGATGACTTTATTGTTCTTAGGGCTTTCTACATCATTATTATTATAACGAATTTTTTCTTATAAAAAAATCACGAATAAGGGAAAACAGATTATACTATTTTTATGGTGTGTGTAAACAACCCCTACGGCTCTTCACTTTACGGGAGCCAACGGTGAAGTGATATGGCGGCATAGAAGCCTGATTCTGGAGATTCTTGTGAAACCTAGAATTATTATTACCTAGTTACATATATGACATTTTCCTGTAACCTTAATTTCAATAGAACAATAGTTCTATTAATATATTATTATATTAATATTAAAATATCATGCTACGATTTATCAAACCCATACCAAAGTACATCTGGTGTATTATATGTACATGTATATACATATGCAACCAATATACATGCGTTGTCTTTAAACACAAGTTTCATGCACATTTTCCGACACCATCTAGTTACCAATTACCTATATTACGTTTTAGTTGTTAATAACTTTAGAAAGTGCATTATTACTTATTATTCTTAGACTTATTTCGAAGTATTCTACATATCATACACTGTGTCAAAAATAATTTTAAGTACACTTAATTGATACATTCACTCAGCTACATCATTTATCCCGTAAGATTAGAATAAAAAGCTGCTTTAACGTGTTGTAATAATGTCAATTTAAATTTGTAATTTACCTTATTATTTTTTCTTTAATTAAAATCTAAGCAACTTGCAACATAGCTGCTAACTGGCTTTACTAAATGGAATCTATCCTGTACTGTGAAGAAGCCCCGTTACTGAGAAGCGATTATCTACGATTACTCACTTCATCCGGACCGGCATTAGCCACAGGAGGTGTATTGGTTGGCGGTTTAACGAAAACATGCACGTCCGCGGTGGATGACTGTCCAGAAGAGTCCGTCACTTTTAGCACGAACGTGTACACACCTTCCGAAAGGTTTGATAGCTGAAACATTTGATGAAACAAGTGTCAGTGATTGGGGAATGTTTCTCTCTTGTCTGTCATGTCCTAACTATGGAGGATTGTTGTTAGCAACATGGGTATATATTTGTTGTAACCATAATTATTATTATTATTAGTCTGTAAGCCTTCTTCAAAAGATATTAAAAAAAAATGTCTATTCATGTCTCTAGCACAAAGGGAGGATTCTCTGTCTGGTTCATATTACAATTAGTATGTTGTTTCGATGTCGTAGGTATATAAAGAGCGGCGAGTGACACCAGAAAAATCTTACCTACCTACCCTACCTTATTATATTATTATAGTGAAACATAAAGTTTTTTTATTTATTTCTGGCTATTATTAATGGCTTGCGTTTGACAAGTTCACCTGATGTTAAGACCTGATGCCATAGAGTTCTTCCGCCTGAAAGATACCTACTCATTTTCGACTTTTTTTTCCTAGGTTCCATTGCAAGATGTCGCAATTTGTTACATTTTCGACTTAAAATCACACAGTATAAAGTTAGAAAAATATATTTATGTGTAGCGATAGCGTTAATCGAGGAGGAAACCATGATGTACCATCGCGGGCCAGATTGATAATTGTAGATAAGAACGAAAGGATATGATTACAAACTTCGTTTTTCCATTAAATGTTATCTATAGAATTTATTTAATGCTTGAACTGTTAATTGCAAATATTTCGCGAAGGCCGTGTGTTCAAGCAATATGAACTTCACCAGGTACAACTGCGTTTTATTATATCATAGCTATGCAGCTGACAGTTTTACCCATGTTAAGATTTAATTTTCTATATATCATAAGAGTAGAATTGGAGACAATCGAATTACAGTGGTACAATAACGCATTCAAATAAACAAACTTAACAGGAAATTCAATAAACAAACTCAGAACTTTATACTATTAGTATAAATAAGAATAAATATTAATTTTTTAAAGTCTTTTAATTAATCTTATTTTGTGTTAAATAAAAGTGCTTACTTGTAAGTAAGGAGAATGTGTATTTTGCATGTCAACAGCCTTATTTTCATCTTCGGCTGATTTTGTCCACTCCCAAGAAGTGATTTCATGGTCGTCCGTGGAAAGACTGCCATTTAACGTCAGGTTATTGTTAGGCAAATATATTATAACGTCTTGACCTGTAAAAAAAGATCACTTCTAAATTTTGTTGTTAAACCTATTAAAACTGAAACAGTGCATCAGTTCTTGTGCTCACATCCATTATTCATTCACTTAGAAAATTTATAAAGTCGCTGTGGGAACAAAATAATCTATTCGTTTTAACAATTTTGGTACACAATTATGTGTTCGGGAATTAACGCGATTAACTCAACCTGTAACCACGGTATTTAAAAGTTAATTATAATACAAACAAAAAATCCTTAATGTTAGAATTTTGGTTACTGAACGAACGAATAGAATGAAATGAATGCACAATAGCATGTTTAACATTTTAGTGGTTTAAATAATAATCGTGCTTACAAACATTTAAGTTAATTTTCGCGCAAGCAGCGTTCGGCGCCTCGAAAGAGTAGGCAATTAAAACGGTAGGTATCGATATTTTTGTAGGGAGTGATTTATCTGTTACGAAGTAACTACTTAGTATCTTTTAAAATTTCAAATACCCCCGAATAGACTCAAAAATCCCTTTAACGATTACAAATAGTTGATTATCTTCGAACGACTGAACAGATTTTCTGGAACTATATTTAAGAACTCTCTCGACCAAGTCACCTTTCAAACAAAAAAACCGCGCTCAAATCATCATCATCCGTTTGGGACCTAGGATGCCACAGACACACAGACACGTCAAACTTATACCGGGGTGGTATAAGTTTGAGGTCTTTTGGCGTAGGGGTTAAAAATACAGGAAGTTAAGAATGAAGTGTGTAAACCATACATACCTGCATTAGCTTCTGGAGGATAATCTGTATGATTTAATACAGTGATATTAGCTGTTGTCGAATTCTTTACATGGTCCGAATCTTCCACCGTCAATTTAAAAGTATAGTTGCCAGGCTGTTTGAGATCTTTAAGTACTAACGTCGGCCCATCTTGTAATGGTGGCTGGTATCCGAGGGGGCCTACTGTCAAGTCCCAGTGCCATGATATGATTGCGTCGTCATCCTGTAGATGTATGTGTTATGTAGACATTTCTAATAAAAAGTGCATGACTATGATTCCATAACAATTAGAGTGAAATTAGACGTTATTTACATAGAGAAAATATATTTTTCTTGTTATAAAAATAAATTATTTAATAAAACAAAAAATCCGACTCAGTTAAAATACTAAGAAGCGAGCAAGTGTAATATAATAAAATATATTATTATGTAAATAGTTCATCATGCTGATATACTTTATTGCCCACCAAATATCACAGAAGCAGTCAGCGGGATACAATAGTCTGTTACAGTGTTACAATGGGCATGTTTCAATGAGACTATAAAGGTAATGAGCAGATCGTGGTACACAACTACAAGGAGACTACCTATTTTACTTCTAAACAAACACATTATTTACTAACTTATACATTTAGGACTAAAAATACATTTTATAATTTGAAAAAAGAACTAGTCACATATTAACATCCATATGTATTTATACACATATCTATTCCATACGTACACATATAGATAAGTATAAATAAACTACTTAAATAATAAAATATACCTTTACTATTAGAAAAGGTATTGCAAGCAGAGTCTAAGAAGGGCCTTCGTCAGTCAGGGGAAAAAATAAATACTTGCTGTAAATGAAACTAATTTAGGCAAGCACCATATTTTTAAAAACTTTTAATAGAAGCGTGAAATCTCATGAAAGGCGGTATAATCTGAAGTATTATAAGACTTTTTTCTGTTCATAAAAACTCTGTAATTTCAAAATTCATTAAATCAGTTTTTCTTTTTGTATTCTTTTCAGATCTTCTTAATATACCTATTAAATATGTACGTTGCACTAAGCCTCGGTGTCGATTGGGACGTTACTTTTTGCGATTTAATGCTTTTAATTCTTACTAAGACTGAGATGTTTGAAATGCATGCATTGTCAAATATTTCTTTAAAATACTAATAAACAAATGATATCTTAAAAAAACACGGCATCTTTATCATTTTATATATTTTTATTACTTTAGTTGCAGCTGTAATTTTGATCAGCTTGTAGTCGGTTGGAAAAAGACAATTTTTTATTATTTGGGGATATACATACCTTACTGGCGCTGCCATCAAGCACGGCCACAGTATTGGGCAACTTCACAGTCTGTGTCTGTGGGGTGATGACGACATGAGGTGGAGTATTGATTCGTTGAGGCGGCAATACAGTCACGTTGGCATACCCTTCGCCATACGAGTTGGTGCCGTTCACTGTCACTTTAAAGCTGTACTGGCCTTCCGTTAGATCAGTCAATGTCACCTTCGCTCCATTTTGATTCATGTTACCTTTTTAGAAATCCAAAAAATACTATTAGCACAAGGCCATAGCAAATGTACGGGGAGCACCTACAGCCTACAGAAGTTAAAGATTATTTATTACAACTACTAATCGCCAGAGATTCATTGGTAGTTTTCAACGTGTAATGTCTGTAAAGAGTATTTATATTCAGCAATTTCATAAGCCAGGAGGTAACTTCGTTTGCTATATTAGTGGTCAAAATAAATTGTATAATATATAGCAAATAGCAGTATTAACGTGAAGTACTAGAAACTACGTTACCCATCACTAATACTTTTGTTAGCCCCTCCAACTAAGCTAAAGGCTTGTGATTGGAGTGGTTTTAGGTTGGTAATATATTGCCTGGAGTTCGAATTTGCAACTATTATTTCTTAATTGCAATGAGATAAGAAACAAATTTGTACACTGATGAAGTTGGGCCATGTTGCTAGGACATTGCCCAACTTCTTCATCATACAAATTTGTATCTACCCTTTTGTTTCCATATAAAAAAAACTGGTTCTCGAGATTTAATGAAAAATACAGAAATACAGAAACAATATACTGAACAATGTATTTTTATTGATACCTGTAAAACCGCCTTTTGGCTGATCTACTAATGTCCATACATAGTTGTAATGACTCATTGTGGCCTTCTCATCAGGAATAGTGTATGCTGCCAAGGTCACTTCATTCTCTGGCAATTGCACCTATAAAACACAAATAAACAATCAATCTTTATGATCCATTGTGCCATTACATTTAGAATTACATATGCATTTTACATTACTTTAAGTTACCTGTTTAGATAATATTGAAACTGTCAAAGTTTGTACAGTTTTCTGTGAAGTTGTTTCTGTTTTTAGAGCATCACTTTTCACATCAGTTTCTTCAAGTTTTTTAATAGAGTCCACTGGTATTGTAGGACCTTTTGAAAAAGGTCTTGTTGGTACACATACACCCTGAGCATTTTCTTCGGTCCCAGGAACACATTTGCAAAATCCATTGCGCATTTTCATGCTAAAGGGTATACAAGCAGCATTTACTGGGCAATCCTCTGATACCTCGCATGGTATTTTTTCTAGAAATCTAGATGTATCCATTATCATGTCACTGTCTGTACTATCTCGGTACTTGTCAAAAGATCTGTCATCATCATCCATAGGGAGGTTGTTCAGGAAATGAGATAAAAAAGCTGAATCATCATCATCAGTAAGTATATCATTCCTGCGGCTTGTATATGGGGAATATATAGACTCTTCTTCTGGTGAAAAATTGTTGTTTACTTGTCTGTAACTGGATTGATCTAGAATATCTGACCAATTTTCTGTAACAATAGATGTGCTTCATGTATTAGTTATATTGAAGTACTTAACACTCAAAGATTATTTATTCACCAAAGTTAACCACAATTGTGGCAGTAAGATCCATCAGCAAAGATTAGTTAAAGAATGGCTGGAACTTTTGCATGCAACCAATTTGTTGACAGAGCCTTTCAATCTGTAGTAAAGTGTACTCTGTAGTTTCACAGCAGCAGTGGACCATGGTTCTCTCTGAAGAAAGTGCAAAGCAATCTCCAACCCTCCACAATTGCTAGCCTGAGGTCAACAGGCAGGGTTACTGTTTTGCTTAAGAGAAACAAGCAAATTGGTAGCAACCAAGTTCACTTATCAACATCAGCCTGATTTTGAAGCTATTAGAGTATACCCAACACACTCACACTATTGTAGGTATCCCTCACCCCTTTATTACAATGCTCGAACTTTAATCATTGGGTATAGCAATTTCTACACAGTTAAGCAAACATAATCTAATAGAGAATAAAACAAAGAACTTTAAGTATCCTTACCATTAGGTAAGACAGGTTTAACCAAGATCATTGAGACTGCTGACTCCCATTTCCGGGTGTCAGACCTCTGCAGCGGTAAACACAGCTCGTCACTCACACACTCTACATGAAAACATCTAGCATCATATATGAAAACTATGTTGCAGGACTCAGCTAAGCAGCATTCCATTACACACTGTTTCAATCCTTTTAACCCTGTCTTTTCTGTGTAGTTGCCAGCTGTCAGATTACCTAAGGAATGAAAAAGTTTGCATATGCTTTATTATTCAGTAATATTTTTATGTACTATTTAATCTTCTACATTATATGATTTGTCTTGTAACATCCAAAAAATTTTTTTTTAAAACATGTTTTTAGTTTATATAATACTAGTATCTAGCTACAGAGCACATGGTTTTTCATAGTAGGTATCAAGGTACCTATAAATTATTGTTCTAGCTTCGTTGCAATGTTGCAGTCTCATTTCATACATTCAAACATTTTTAATTATTCTTAAGAATCTGCACCTATTTACAAAGATTAAAACACTTTAATGAAGATATTTTCCAGTGTGAAATAAAATACATACTTACCAACTGGCATGTAATTTAAAAAATTCTTTGGGTATAGCTTTGAGCATTTATTATTCTCATATTTATCGGTCCATGGTTTATTATACAGCCCGAAACATACTCTAATATTTAATATGAACACTAAAATGAATAAATTGAGACATATGGTAGTAATACTGTTCATAATGGGATAATTTAGGGATAAGATAATATTCCTAGCACTGTTTCGCTTTGTCGACGAATTGTTTTAGACTATCTGAATTACAGGAACCTAACCGCTGGAGATATACGATTTGCGTAGGAGGAGTGATAAAGGATTTATGAATAGTATTATTTTATATTTTTGATAGAATATAAATGTATACATTCTACAAAATAACCAAGATGACAGTATTGATATTGACTTTGACAAAATTGACAAATGCATTGCTGAGTCGCAGTGGTGCCAGATGTGACAGTTGAAGTAGTGGTAAAGAAAAACTCGGTTTTTTAAATAAATTACCGAAGTTTAATTTCACCTTCAGTTTTTAATTTTATGTGTACAATATTTTCATGGGTATTTTCATTATCGTTTTATAAACGTAATAGTAATATAAACTAAAAATAAAAAATATACTATTTTAAACCTACACCACAGATAAGATAATAATTACTTCGTAACAGATACATCACTCCCATACAAAAGTGAAAATATCTATACCATAATAGCCTACAAAATTTTAATAATAATACCTGGCGCTAACTGCGACCAGAAATATATTTTATTTACGCTTTTCGAAAGTTGAGAACGCCTTGCTCACCGCGCAACCTTCGTCTGTGTGTGTAATTTACTACACTTGCGGACATTCTAGGGTTGTACAAAACACACAAATAATGAAATAGATTATTTATTTGATAATCAAATTTATGGGTGTTGAGTTTTATATAATGATAAATAAAATTATTTTCCCCTATGATATTTATGTTTAATTTTTATAAGTAATTCAAATATTCTTCACTTTTAATATTGTATTCTCATTGAGTGGGCTGTTGGTCTAGTCTAGTGGTTAGTGATCCTGACTGCTGAGCCAGAGGTCGTGGGTTCGATTCCCACCCAGGACAAATAATTGTGTGATGAGCATGTACCTACGCAAAATTTCATGTTGATCGTTGAGAACTTAAGGCGTGAAATCGTAACAAACACAAACAAAGTCACAACCGCATTTATTATTTTAACAAGATAATAAGTACATGAGTATATCACGAGAGTCACGAACGCCAAAACTTTTCGTTCGACTTTTGAAGAACTCCATACCTGGGTACTATAATAATTTGAAAACACCGTTGCATGGAGACCGTGTATTGTAAAACTCTAATTTAATTAAAACAGTTACGTTCGAATAACTTTGTTATGACTATTTAAAAGTAAATAAATTTAATTTAAAAGTAATTTTTGTAGACAGTAAAAAGTTCTTAGAGGGAAATTGTGCTCAGTATTCTTTCGAAATAGCCTTTATAACAAAACTTGAAAATGGGAGCAGGACAGATAGGAGGCATAGCTACGCTGTGTAAATATTTAAATTGATCTAATAAATTGAGTAAGAAGTAGGATAGTAGAAGTAAGTCAATAGTACATAAAATAAGAGACAAATCATAGGAAGAACGAAGAAAAAATTTACTAGTTTAAAAAAAAATCGTAGGTAATTACTTTTATAAATTAACTAGCAACCTGCACCGGCTTCGCACGAGTACAAATTATACACCTAAACCTTCCTCATGAATCACTCTGTCTATTAGTGAAAACCGCATGAAAATCCGTTCTATTGTTTTTCAGTTTATCGCGAACAGACAGACAGACGCGGCGGGGACTTTGTTTTATAATATGTAGTGATGATATGTAGTAAAGATTTTTATAATATGATTTTTTTTCATCATTAGCTCAGCTACATGATATGATAATGATTCTAAACGCGAAAACCTCATAAAGTAATGAAAAGTAAACAGAAACACTATTCGTTCCTACAACTTTCGAGGGTTTCTCTCAATTTTATCAGGATCCCATTATCAGATCCTGACTTCCTTGACATGGGACCACCCTTGAGGTACCCTATCTAACAAAAAAGAATAATCAAAATCGGTCCGGCCCGCCAGCCGCTCTGCCCCCGCTTTTTAAATCTCTGATATCTTCTAAGATATTCATTTTAATAGTATGCTGTAAAGGGCAATTTTGATCTACATGAAATGCACAACGTACCTAATGTATTTAATTGGATAAGGAATACTGTATTGTTTAAAATAGTTTGTTAAATAAAACATATTTTTTTTGTAATTTGTAAAAGATAAAAATGGTTACTGTGGAGTGTTCTTAGGAGATGAACATATGCCATCGGAAACTTTTTTATTGATCTTTTTAAGATATACAATTCCGTAGTACATTAATTTGATCTATCTCGTAAGGTTTAGGCAGCGTTTGCAATGTAAGCGCTCAAAAATATGTTTGTTACGACATGACATTACATATCTTTGAATTTCTCGACTTTTCTCTACAATAATATGCATGTATACTACATATAAACCTTCCTCTTGAATCACTTTGTCCATTGGTGAAAACCGCATGAAAATCCGTTCAGTAGTTTTCCGTTTATCGCGAACAGACAGGCAGACAGACGCGGCGGGGGTCTTTATTTTATAATATGTAGTGAAGTGCATTATTTTCATTATTATTATAGTAGTTTTCCAATTGCTGTCCATCCTAACAAGATTCTTCTGGTGATTTTTTCTTGAAGTTGTTTCCACCGAGCTGGATAGCCTGCCCAATAAGGTACACATATTTCTGAATGACTTCGAATGTCAACCCTTCAAAGTCAATCGGTCGGGGTCCGACTTGTTCATGATTATAATCTTGGTTTTGTCTAAGTTTATACCAAGACCGTCGGACGATGTCATCGGCAAATCGAAGGTATGACATGTACTCGTCATTTATATCTATTCCTCGTCTAACCTAGGGTCTTGGAGACGTTTTCAGGCACTAATGTGCCTGAGAACGTCTCCGTCGTAAATAGTTTGGACATAACATCCCCTCGTCTAACTCCACGCTGCAAGTTTATCAGATTTGTCCTCAGGTCTTGGAGCTGTACGGTCATCGTAGCGGTGTCATATAAGCTTTTCAGCACCTTGATATGTCGTCAATGTCGACACGACATTGTTGCAGACTCCTCCTATCTCGATAGAGTCAAGGGCTTTCTCGTAGTCCACAAAAGCCATACACAGCGGCTGAAAATACATCTGTCTTTTGAAAAATCTGCTGAACAGTATTGATACGGTCCACGCACCGTAACCTTTTCAAAACCCAACTTGTTCCGGTAGCTGGAATTCGTTGAGTAATCCCACGAGACGGTTTTTGGCGATTCTCAAAAACAACTTGTAGATATAGCTCAGGAGTGAGATGGGTGTGTAGTTCTAGAACAAGATGTTGCCTCCTTTTTGAAGTTATACTTCTTTAGTTCTTAGAAAAACGATGAGAGTAAATTTATACGATGCGCGCGCACACTGTCACGAAAAACTGACACCCTGAAGTTAGCTAGTCAACATTTTAGTTTTAAAAAAAAGTTACCAACTTCACGATTATGTATTATTTATTACTAGCAGCACCCCGCGGTTTCACCCGCGTAGGTCCCAATCCCGTGGGAATATCGGGATAAAAAGTAGCCTATATGTTAATCCAGGTCTCCAGCTATCTACATATCAAGTTTCATCGCAATCGGTTCAGTAGTTTTGGCGTGAAAGAGTTACAAACATTCATCCATCCATCCATACTTACAAACTTTCGCGTTTATAATATTAGTAGGATGATATTTAAATAAACTTTATTTAACTAGATAAAAGTATAACTTCTTACGTGCGTACATAAGTACACACACACTTTTTTTGAAGAAAAGTACTCCTGCACTCTCGCTCCATGCCCTAGGTGTTAAACCTTGTTAACATACTACCTAAATTAGACCCGCTAGCTTCTTCAAAGGATTGGGATCCGGCTTACCTTGGGAACCGGTTTGTTGTTTGGCGCCGACTCAAAATAAGTTTATATAAAATTTGATAGTTTATGTAAATAAGTTCAAGACTTAAGAGGTTTATTTATTTTTTGCTTTTTAGTTATTTTCGACGGTTTAATTTTTTGTTAAAAAGATTTTTTTTTTTACTGATACAGGTTTTTTGTGTAGGTTCACTTTTTATCTCATGCGATGATGTTTTGCGGGGGTTCGCTAATAAAAGCGGACGTGGTGTTAACAGTGGCTTCTTGTGTATTTGGCGAAAAATATAAATTTGAAGTTTTTGCCGGGACGCACAGATTTCTTGAATTCACTGGAATCTCGCGGCAGGTGCATCATCTTTGTCTTCATAAAGGTAAAGCAAATATTTACAGTCCTCTTAGCCTCGAACTAATGCAAAGGTTTGTATAGGTAAATTGAACTAAACGTGACATAAAACCCACAATAATATTACTTAGGTACGTAAGTAAACTCACAGTTGCATAACTGTGAGTTTACTTACGTACCTAAGTCATATATTTATTGACTAACAAAGCGTTATCTAAGTACTTATTTATTCAAACGGCAAATTTACCGAAAAACTTTGTTTAATGCAGAATTGTTAACTATAAAATTTCAAGTCTTTTTGTATAAAATATTTAGCAAGTTTTGCTTGAAAAAGGGGAAAAATATGTATTTTATTTTATCGAATTTAGACATTTTATGTGACGAAGTGTTTTCGAATTTCAGTTTTGATTTCTATGCTTGGCGCCGACTTAAAATTATTTGGGTAACATTAGTGTAGGAATTTAGTAAGGCTAACAAGTCTATTTTACGCTTTTCATTTCCTTTCTACTTTCATCAGTAATTTTTTGTTAAAAGTCGTTACGAATCGATTTTATTTTTATTGCAAAAATCAATGAAATCCTGTTTTAAAATTTCTTGAGACTAAATATTAATAATTCTTTCAAAAGAAAACCGACTTCAACGAAAAAAACTATCGCATAAAAGACTTAGATATGGTTTTCTCATGGATGCCATTGTCAGAACTGGACCAAATTATGAATGAAATGTGACCACACGGGAAGCACCAGCTTTCAAATAAAAAAATAATCATCAAAATCGGTTCACCCAGTCGAAAGTTCTGAGGTAACAAACATAAAAAAAGAAAAAAAAAAGAATTGAGAACCTCCTCGTTTTTTGAAGACCGTTAAAAACCGAACAAGTGCGAGTCGGGCTCGCGCACCAAGGGTTCCGTAAGCGTAGATAGTATGTCTATCTCGGGAATCAATTCTCGAAGAAAAGAAGAAAGACAAACTTAACTTTGCGGTTGCGATGTACGACAAAGTCAACAATCCAACCGCAAAATATAAATTTGTAATCACAAAAACAATTTTTTTTATGTGCTATAACAACAAATTATCGACTTTTGGATTTTTGCCTTTACTTGTGCTGTCAGACCTTGTTTCTTACAAAATTTCATGATTCTAAGTCAATGGGAAGTACCCTATAGGTTTTGATTTACATGCGAAATGTTCAAATTTGGTCAAATATAAGGCTTAAATGGCCATATCTTATGACTGCGTTGACTTAGAAGCTTGATTTTTTTATTTTTTCAATGGACTGCAGACTTATGTACTTGGTATTAATTTCAACTTGATGCGTCCACGGGTACCCGAGGAAGAAGGTCTTGACGGACAGGCAGACAGACAGACGGACAACAAAGTGATCCTATAAGGTATAAGGGATCTTAGTTTTTTTTTTAAATAAAATATTTTTTGTTTTGCTCTTTTATCTGTTCGTTAACTGTTCGTCATTGTTCGATCAAAATTTTTAAAATGAATTCACCAGTCGGGCACCGTGCCAGCACCTACACCTAACTTAGTAACTCTTTCAGAGAATAATAAGAATATTCCAGACTAGGTCCCTCCCACTTTAGATATAGTTTATACGGAAATAAATAAAAACTCTTACAGATTACCTTATAATTGTCTATCAAAATTCAATGTGTGCTACGTAAGAGATAATAAAAAAAAGGTTTTGAAGTTCATACTTTAATAATTCATAAATAAAATACAAATCAATAAAAAAAGTATTTGCAACAAGCGTGTTAAATTAGATATTAATGATAAATAACATTTTTATTCATCCATCCATACCAGATTATACATTTTACATAAACCTAATATAAATCAAAATATGTTGTCAACCAAAAGTAATAATCTACCTACTGTTTTAATTTGTTTAAAACATTGTCATAGTGCTAAGATGTTCTTAAATAAATAAAACTTCAATTACTTACTTAAGTATTATTATCAAATACTAGACTACTAAATGGCTAGTCACGTGGAAAGACGACAGGTTAGATCCTGTTATGAACTTAATAAATTATTGCCTTAAAGTACATAACCATAGTATTTAAAATTATATATATATATATATTAAAATTATACTTTATGCTTAAATAATATGATTTCTTAATTTATTCTATTAATGTTGGTGCTTCCGGTTTGAAATGTCAACTTTCCATTATGTATGTAGTTGTTATTACTTTCACCCCACGTCCCTTAAATTGATCCTATCACTTGTCTTCACCCCTTTTGTATATATATTAGGCAAGTATATTATTGTAAATAAGATTAAGTTGTAATTTTGTGTTCATAACATAATTCAATATTTATTTTTGTTTATTTTATACTATGTATTAATTTCTATGTATTCACATGATTGGCTCTTTTATTCATGCTTAATTATGCCTGTAGAAGTTTAGAATTCACGATTATTTATAGTCTCTACATCTCTACAATTTTTTTTTTTTGGCTCTACCACAGCTCTACATAAAATCCTTTGACAGTTTGTCCTCCGTATACCTACTTGAAATTGGCAAAATTGTGGTAACTCCACAAAGCCACAAACCAAAAGTTGAAGTTGAAGTTATTACTTTGACTGAATCTTAAAATAAAATTTTCCCAAAATGACGGATTTCAGAAAAGACATTAAGTATTTCGAAATGTCCAATATTTATATTGTCTGACAGATACAGTACTATTGTGTCTGGTCACAGATAACATAATACTATACTAGTAGTCTGTGTACAGTTATGGAGATATTTATGTGTTATGGTTCGTGTATCGGTCGTTTGAAATTCAACATCTTTATTTAAGGCTTGTAATGTTACCTGAACATGAAATTAAGACTAAATTTGATTCTGTAACGACTAAAAACCATGAAGAATATGAAGAACAGCTTGTGTAGCTGTGTTAGGAGACAGCAGATAGATATTTCCTTTGAACTAATGTGTACTCCTTAGATTATATATAGGTCCAGATGCCTAATCCGTGCCTCAAAACTGAAGCCAAAAAATACAAGCGTCTAATATAAATATAAGCGTCTCACTCGTCACACGCGAGCGAACGTTCGCCGCTGAAGTACGTCTCGAGTCGCTACTTATAATATTTAAAAATGCCTGCTTGTGCTGTCACATTCTGTAAACAATATACAAAAAAAAATCTTAAGTGTCCGAACATCACATTTCATATGTAAGTATTCTATTTCCTAATGTATTTATAAACAATAGGACAAAATTTCAAATTAATAAAATTACGACGCCATTCCTAGAGATGTTGCAAGGACGTGAATTTCATTTACCCATAACGCATTTTAGCAGTATATATATTTTTCTTTGCCAAACTTGTTATTTATAGAAAGACGAGAAATATGCTTAATGTTAATGTTCGCGAAACTGGAATCCTTCAAATATTCTTAATTTCTAAACTCTAGTACCCGGAGTTCAATGTGTCCGTCAAACGATACTTTAGCTGTGGGATTGTACTCGTATTATAACTTATTATTACTACTCCTAATGAACACAGCTATAGAGCACTTAGGACTTGTAAAATTTTGCTAGTTTCTTGAAACTTTATAAAAATATATATATATATAAATATATCCAAGTCCTACAAAACAAGGCAAAACATTTACTTTATTTTATCAAAATACCTTTTGTTACTCTGTTCCTGTGAATAAAGTTGCATTTAATTTTATTACTCAAAAGAGCTTTTATGTTACATTTACCATAAAAAAAAATTACTCTTATTCTCATATTTTTTTCATACGGCCTTATTTGAAAATCGATTCTTAAGGAGGAAACTCTAAAAAAAAATGTCTTGAAAACAAACCAAAAAATATTGTGATAAATAAATAGTTCCTACTAAGTAGTTTTATTTTACATTTGTCTTTTTAACTAAACGAATTAAATGAAAAAAACGAAAAAATGAAATAAACGAATATTTGTAACTGATTTAAATACATTCAAAATGTATTTATTTAATATTACTTACATAAAAAAAAAATATGTTTAATAAAAAAGTCCCTGAATTTTGGGGTAACCTCTATGCACTGGTAGTAAAACCGTCAATGCACACAAACATAAACATTGTACGTAGACACTCGCGTTGGGCGGGGTTCACTCACACAGCACCAAAAAGTGGCTTCAAAGTAAACGGTGACTTTTGTACTAGTCACGGTATCTGAACCTATATATAATCTAAGGTGTACTCTAAAAAGGCAAGTTGATTGAGTTTAGATATAAGTAGGATTAGTTCTGTTACGTCTTTTTTTTGGAATGTGATTTCACTTGTGTATTAACATAAAAATTACTATAACTATCTAACTAAAATTAATGAATGATGAATTAAATTATAAAAAAAACCTTTTATTTTTATTACTCCTAGCACAGAATACATAATAGTACCAGTACTCCTAGCCAGTCCTAGCACATTTTTCATATGTTTAATTGCCGAAAAAACGGAGGAGGTCCTCAGGTCGACCACAAATATTTTTGTTTTGTTTTTATGTGTGACCGCACGTGATGCATAAGTTTTTATAGGGTAGACCGATTTCAATACCTAGTTCTTTTTTTACTGGATATGGCATACCTACTTAAGTTGATCCTATTCGAATTTCAAATAACAAATTTAACCCTAAGGCTAGAAAAATAGGGGACGAATGATTGTTCACCCATTAACTTTACACCTGTGAAACCGATTTTGTTGAAACTTAGCACACATATGTAGTTCTAATGATAACATGACGGAGACTTGTAATTGATTTGATGATGGACGCGGAAGCCAGTCGATAGAGCTCCTCAACGGTTTACAGCAGCTATCTCGTGTTTGTTCTTAATAATTCATTTTAATGAGAACTTCAAAGCTAACAAAAAGTTTTTGAATATGTGTTGTTTAAATATTGTTAACAAACTAGTGAACCGTAGACGCTGTCCTGCCCTGTCGCAGTGCCACTAACCGGGTCCAATTATGAATCTAAACCATCCAGGGATATACTCAAACACACAGAAAAAAATTATAAAATCAAATTAATAATAAAATTAATATACGAGTAGCAGTGTACCTATTTTTGTTCGGGTTGCGACTGTATTTCATTTTAACTTTGCATGTCATGGATTTCGAAATAATGTCTTTCCCGAAAGCCGTCCTTAAGTACATAACGGGAATTTGGCATTTCAAACCGGAAGCGAAAATAATTGTGATGTATATGTAAATCACACATTTAATCTTCTTGATATTTTCACCAGATGTCCTTTTATTGGAAATAAGAGCATTTCTACTTTGAGGTCACCTATATCATCAGCCTTTAGTTTGTATGTTCGTACCACACTTGAAATAATACTTTTCATTATTAGCATGCCAAATTTGCGGCCTGTAACGAAAAAAGCCAATGTAGATTTATAGATATATGTACATATTAAATAAATAAATATATATATATATATATATATAAGTATATATAAAATTTTGAATTGTATATGTGAGAACTGTATAGTCAATAACATATTAAGTTTATTTGCTAGGTCGCCTGGCAGTTCTGAGTACTTCTGAGTATGTCGTGCTCGCCTAGACGTCCTGCCGATGGTGGTGTATGTGTCGGGTCGTTCGGCTCCCTTTGAAATGTTTGAAGAGGACGATAGCTGGCTCGTGCGTCATACTCGTGAACGAGTGCCTTTGGTCGGGGCTGGTCATCTCCGAACTGCTATTACTTACGTATAGTAATTTGTGTGACTGTTTATAGTTTAGAACACGTTACATTGTCCTCACATTTAATTTGGGCATAAAAGCAATGTAACCAAAGACTTGTAAAAAACATGTTGAAAAAGAGTGTCCTTGGAGTTTCTTGCCTGTTTTTCTCCACAGGATCTACGTATTGGAACAGGCAACTAGCTTCACTGGTGTTCTGCCAAAAAAAAGCATGTCCTATAATCGGAGATGAGTTCTATCCGTAATATCGGCTTCCACCTTACACAAACTTTACTGGCGGTCACGTGGGTTAGTCGGCTTTCATTCGGTTCCGTTACAGGAACCTCTATCCAGCGGTCTATGGACTGTTCACGGTTCTGTCCAACTATGTCTGTGCGGTTTTTTTTGTTTGCAGCTCTTTTCTAATCATTGAAGGGATTTTTGAGTCGGGGGTATTTTAAATTTATGATTATAGCAAGTTTTTTTTTGCAAATGACTTAATTGGTCAATTTATTAATCTGCACCTACATGCTTTAGGAAGTTTTCTACGGACTGATTGATTCTACTTTGTTGTAATTTAGGTAAAACTCCATACTTACCGATACAATTTCTAGAACCGTAACTAAAAGGCATGAATGCAGCAGGATGTCTGTTGACAGATCTCTCAGGTAGAAATCGGTCTGGGTCAAATTTGTGTGGTTCTGGTCCCCAAGCGAATTCAGAGCGATGTAAAGCGAAGGCTCCTATTACCGCCCCAACACCTGCTGGTACTGTGACTCCACATGTTGCTGTTTAAGTAAATTATATATAGATATAGAAACTAACTTTTGTGATTAGTTGGTAAGTGATTCAGTTGGTTTAAAAATTTAACAATAAATTTAAGACAACAGTGTTTTCGCTGCTATATCATTTCTCTAATGACTTGAGACACTTCACACACTGACTTTGATCCCAACCTAGGCAGAGCACGGGCTCTGCCTAGTGCCTAGTGCAGACTATGGTAACCTGACTACTGATAAACATACTTATACATAAGATATTACGAAATACATCCATCCTCCGCGCCTTTACCCAACTAAGTTGGGGTCGATTTTCAGTCTAACTACGAAACAGCCGAACTTCAATATTTTACGTGAAGCACCTGCCATCAGACCTCCACAACCTAAGTGCTCCGACTACACGTAACGAATGCTACAGATGTTTGTATGTCTCCCGGGACCGACGGTTTAACGTGCTCTCCGAGGCACGGAGGGGTCTCAATGTGTTAAGAATGGTCGCCCATCCTAGACTGACCTGGATAGAATTACTTATCTTTGTAATGTGCCAACCTCCTTGGTTACCACTTAGCCACGAGCGCCGTTACTAAATACATACATATTATAAATAAATCACACCTAGATACAGAACAAATGATCACACATGTGCTTATTACATAATTATTTGTTCTGGTTGGGAATCGAACAATGCATTGCATGCTAACTAACTGCAATCGAAGGGTTTTTTGCGAATTGACCAAGTGGCTAGCGGCTAGCTCTAGTTTCAGGCTAGAGTTAGGATCTATGAAGTTAGGTATTATTAAACTTACGTAGATAAATATCCTTGTCAACGTTCCTGGCAATAATTGGTACTACTGTGTAGAGCCGCATGCTTTCTTTAATCACCCTCTCTAAGTAGTGCATTTTTTGTAAGTCCCATTTATTAGCACCGCATGTTGACGTTCCGAAGATGGACCGCTGCCTGAAATATAAATGGTATGATTAACTCGACAGTTAAAACATCTGACATTTCTCACATAGTATATTAGACTGACCCGGGTCAGTTTGGAAAATCTAAATACGTAGGAGATATAGGGAGAATGCCTTATAAAGTATTTGTTGCTTTTTTTTGTGAAAATCATATGGTGCAGACTTTTTTCTTTTTTTTTATCGTGTGGAAACCCCCTCGGGTCATCACCCCACCGGAGCTGCCAGTGAAGTGATATGTCGGAATCGAACCGACTAAAACCACACGGTGTTCCGTCATAAATGAGTCTATTGCAAGGGACTCGGGTATATCCTAGGAAGGAAGTCCCCGAGAAATATAGTGCAGACCCGATCTTTGGTTATAAGTTATAGAAAATCAATATTTTATTCTCAAGTAATTATTATTTTATTTTATTTTTAATGATTATAATGAAATAAGTGTGTATAATATAAATAGATTAAAACATTACGTTTTTCACCATTGTAAATGAGATATTGAAATATATAATCAGCTTAAGTATATTATTGTCATTAGGTAAGATGAGTCGAAGGCAACGGGCACACGAAGAACTAGCGACTTTAGACTTGGAGTGCGGAACAGTGGGGATTTTAGGTTAATCATCGGACTTTTTCATTTTACTCATTTTACACTTGTTTTAGTAAGTGGGAGAGCCATGCTTGGGCACGTATGGGCCGGCTCGACCGGAGTGATACCATGGCTTCACAGAAAACCGGTAGTTAAGCAATGCTTCGTTGTGTTTCGTCGAGTGAGTTAGGTAACCGGAGGCCCTAACCCTTCCCTATCCCTTCTCCTCCTACCCGCACTCTCCCTCTTCCCCCCTTCCCCTACTCCCACCTTAAAGGCTGGCAACGCACTTGTGACTCTTGAGTTGCAGGTGCCCATGACCGGTAGTAGTCGCTTACCATCAAGTGACCTGTTTGCTCGTTTGCCCCTATCCTTAGACATGGACCGTAGGTACTTTGTGGAAGTGTTTCAGATATGCCAATATAATTGACATCGTAACTCATTAGTTATCATTCATCAGTTATCACTCATATCATCATTATGGGGATTGATAAAGATGCTGAATAATATTATATTTACCGGCGTGGATTTATTGCCAGGTTTATTCAATGGCACACCTACCTATGCACCTCGTATGTAGTACTGAAGCTTGAATCTCTAATTCAACTTCATACTTAATCTTATCGAATTCAGATGTGTATTGTAACCACGGTGACCTCAGCATATAATTGAATACTATGTTAATCTCTTCTAGGTCATTGTAATGAACTGTGGTATATATTTATTAGAAATAAATTGCCTTGCACTCACTCCTCTAACACTTTCTCTTGTGCATCCTGGTGTATGCCGAGCAGCACGAGAGTGTAAGCAATCACAAGGGCGGTGGTGTCATTACCAGCGATCGTGATCGAGTCTATGTGCTCCCGGAGTTGTTCATCCGTAAAGACTATCTCTTGTCCAAATAAAAGATCTAAGACCGCATGGAATTTTTTATCTGTAACAAAATCATAACACTCCGGGTATCAAAGTATAGGACAAATTAATAAAATCTTATTCCCGGGAAAACCGAGGTGGGACGATCATGCAAATATTTAGGCGTTCTATCAAACCGTACAGTACGTGAGTATTCTGGTTTGAAAGTGTGAGGGTGAACTCCCTGCCGGTGGAGAGTGGTGCGATATTTTGAAAAATAATTATAAGAAGATAACCAAAGCGAGTTACTATTGGCCTGGGTTTGACTCACATATCTAATGCATATACAGTTTATGACCCAATAGGTATAATGTTATAATTTTTGAGAAGGTATTTACGCTTGTTGAATGTTATTAATATTAATACGTAAATAATAATTGTAATATGTTATTAGTTACGACGTAAAACAACTTACCTTGGTGTGTCTTTGTAAGATTATGTTGAAACTCCTGCCGTCTCTTTCTGACTATCTGCAAGTAATTATAATTAGGTTGCGTTGATGGCATATTTTATTTAAAAAGTATGCTGTTTTTTCTAGATAATATTAAATATCTAATCTACCATGTGGGTATTTCTGGAGGAACCTGTAAGTATTGTGAGCAAACTACTATTAGAGATTTATTCCATTGCTTCTTTATGTGGTATGGAGTTGACCGGAAGTAATAATAATAACTTGAGATACCTAACAAAAGGCCTTTTTTATTCCAAAGAAGATATTTGAAGTGAATACTTCTCTAGCGACGTTGTGCACACACTTTGGAATGGGTAAAAAATGTTAAACTCGCGTCAGGACACGTGACCTGATCGAAAAATGTCCGAGTTTCTTAAATTTAAAGAAATATTTTTACGCCATCTGTGGATTCTGCGTGATTGATATATACTTATGTATTATATGGTATAGATCCACTAGAGGGCGCTAATCTAAACATTGAGTTTTGTCAGCTCCTTAATAATTAATCTTTAAAAAATGTGTTTTCACTTTCTGTCAGCAGTCCCATGACTGCCTACTTTTTTTCTGCAGAACGTATTTTAGGTACTTCGGCTAAGTTTGACAACTTTTATTAACTTCATCGTCATTCGTCAAGGTAGAAAATTCGAAGTGATCAGTTACCTCATCTGTAAACTTGTGTGTTAAATCGATATTGTCCTTCTGGAGTTTAGCGTAGCGAGTGAGGTTAAAAATCCAGTCTGGTTGCAGCCAAACTTTAAAGAGACGCATGTTTAGGATGGTCATAACGGTGTGACGAGCACGAAGATATGGAGTGTCGGGAGAGTTTTGCACGTCCATGCGTTCGCCCATTGCTGTCTCTGACATAGGGATGATAATATGATCAGTTTAGTGTAGTTTCTGACTGGCTACATACTTTCAAATGCAGAATGACATCAGTCATTCCTATCATTTTAGCTTTAGAACATTCACTGCTAAGCATAGACCTCTCTCAAA
Source organism: Euplagia quadripunctaria (assembly GCA_963859945.1). Taxonomy (NCBI): domain Eukaryota; kingdom Metazoa; phylum Arthropoda; class Insecta; order Lepidoptera; family Erebidae; genus Euplagia; species Euplagia quadripunctaria. Next base: position 12,088,182 of record OY982572.1, read on the forward strand.
ACTGCCACAATGGCCGGCCTTGTGTCTCGTTCATGGCCGAGAGTAAATAGGTTCTAAGTTTATGACATATTTCTCTCCTTCTTGTATGTAACATAAATGTTCTCAAGTTGTAACGTAAAAAGAAATAATGTAATACGTTAGTTTGTAATCGCATTTATTACCGCCGCTTGTTTGTATGTTTGGCGCCGACTCAAAATTATTTAGGTTCTTACATTACTGTAAAAGTTTAGCTAGGCTAACGAGTTTATTTTTTACTTTTCAGTTTCTTTCTTTTTTCGTCGGTTTAATTTTTTGTTAAAAAGTTTTTATTTTTAGTTTTTGTGGCTAAAACCAGCTAAAACAATCAACTACAGGTCTCCGTCATGTTGTAGTATCATTAGAACTACACATATGTGCTAAGTTTCGACAAAATCGGTTAACAGGTGAAAATTCACTGGGTGAACAATCATTCGTCCTCTATTTTCCACCCTTAGGGTTCAATTTTTTTTTAAATTTATTTGGGGCCAATTTTGAACTATGCCCTATCTAATAAAAAAAAAGTTATCAAAATCGGACTAATCTATAAAAAGTTATGCGTGGTCATACATAAAAAAAAAATATACGCGTTAACTTGAGAACCTCCTCCGTTTTTTCGTCGGGTAAAAATTAAGTACATGTTCAATTACTAGCGTCGATTTAATTTTTTAATTGTTCAATGTATGATATTTTAAGACAGATATACAAAAACTAACAAAAAATACTAAAGTTCATGAAAATAATTGAAAATCAGCAAAAGGGCCAAGTCCCTATTAGTGATCCATTGGATGGGGCTTGTTCCTATTATTGTTTCGTGGCACCTGTTACCGACCGCTACATTAACAAAACAATTCTAATAAAATAAAAATGCTTTTTGTGTTTAATTCCTTATTAACCGACGAAAAAAAGGAGGTTCTCAATTCGACCGTATATATAGATATTTTTTTACCGATTTTGATTATTCTTTTTTTGTTAGATAGGGTATACCTCAAGGGTGGTCCCATGTCAAGGAAGTCAGGATCTGATGATGGGATCCTGATAAAATTGAGAGAAACCCTCGAAAATTGTAGGAACGAATAGTGTTTCTGTTTACTTTTCATTACTTTATCAGGTATTTGCGTTCACAAATCATCACATCATGTAGCTACGCTGATGACAAAAAAATCATCAAATAAAAATCTTCTTAACAAAAAATTAAACCGACGAAAATAACTAAAAAGCAAAAAATAAATAAGCCTCTTAAGTCTTGAGCTTATTTACATAAACTATCAAATTTTATATAAACTTATTTTGAGTCGGCGCCTAGTCACACCAAACTGTTCTTTAACACTTTATTTGACTCAGATCTAACAACATAATTGTTTGCTTAATCATGACCACAGAAGTATGTATGTAC